>CAVLJG010000005.1:49469826-49810975 GCA_963669975.1 Acanthoscelides obtectus | reverse complement strand
CCTACTAGTAAGCATTTTGAATTGTCAAAGAAGATGGTGTTACCCACCAACGTCTAAACCGTTTCTTCTTTTTCTTGGATATTACAGAATGTATTATTAAGTACCCCTCACTCGCCAGCAGTAAATCGTCCTCGTCGCTCGACATTAGCAGCGAACTTAACCCGATGTGGTCCAACTCGAAACTAAATTTAGGTCTAGACGAGCGCATTAAAATACCTTCCAACAACAAACGCCAACGTCACATGTGCTTGCATTCGTTTGCTCGGCGTTGGATTTTCGGTCCGTACGCGCGCTTAATTGTGATTTCATGAGTTACTAATGAAAAAAATAGTTTATTTCCATTCAATTGTATATTTCAGATTAGGCAGCTCTCATTTGAATAAGATTCTCGGCGGAAAAACGTCAACGTTACAAGCACTACTAATCAAATAGCTCAAATTCAAGATACTGAGATTATTAAAAAATAAATTATCTTGCTACTTCCGCAGGGGCTCGGTTTGATGTATAGTATCGATATGCACAGTATCAAAATACCAAGAGGCACGAAGAGAAACAATTGTAGCACAAAAAGTATGCATTGCATAGAAAATATGAAGTTTCGATTAATTTGAGTAAAGATCAAAAATAATATACCCATAACTTGGATATAACTAAAAAGGGGTATGTATGCTGACAATATTAAAAATAATAAAAAATAACATGCATTAAAACATCCAACTCGGGGTTAGGGAATAACAACCACGCGGCTGGTAACTGAAACTAAAACATAAACACAACCCATTGGTACTTACCTATGAAACGACACAAGTTTAGCCTTGAGGGCTATAATTTTACATTAACGCTATTTGACGAGTATCCATCCCGTTTGACGTTTGCGGAGGTGTACAGCTGATCAGCAAGTAATATCTTTGTATCAGTCTGTAATGTTGGAAATAATAAATCTGGTTTAAATTTAGTGAAACTCGCTGGTTGCGTTTTTTTTTGTATTCAAATGAACGTTCAGAAATAAAAAGTAGTTACTAAGTACAATCTGTAGCGTACAAAAACCAAAACAAAATACGGCTCTGCCTACCTGGCGTTGACGGATCCGTCTCAATTATGTCATTTGTCGATACGGGGAATTTTGAATATTACTGATAATTAGCTGTTATTCTACCGTAATGGATACTCGTGAAAAAGACAAGATGTACTAGTGCCTCACGATTATGAATTTCACAAACACGCATAAAAAACACTGCAGATAAAAATTACAATAAGTTACTTCGACAACAGGAAAACTCACAATGACAGATTCGAATTATTAATTATTCGCCTATTATACGAGTACTATAACTACGTATGCGACGTTGTCAATTGTTGCGGCTTTTTTTGGCATTAGAACTAGGAGTTCATCCAGCCAGTCACTAGGTTTCTATACATGTGTATTATTCTAACATATGATGCCACAACATCCATGGCTTCGGCTGATCGGTAGTAGCACGACTCTCTGACCCATCCGGCCAACCTAGGTCCCTAATTGTTGTGGCTTCAGAGTCGTCCGACTAGTTGTCATAGTGCATTTTTGTTGAAAATAATCTAATAACAGAGGATTTTTTAGTCACGTCATGTAAGATATATTATCACGAAGTACGTATGAATACCTTTACGCGCTGTTACCTTATTAATACAGGGTTTGTCCGGAAAGTAATAGGACTCATTTTCTTCCGCCATGACTGTACTTCGGAGCGTGCGCGCACCGACTGGATTCGGTAGAGGGTGTTGCTAGCTAACGAATGAGCGGCTGGTCAGTTGTCTCCGAGCACTAGGAGAGTCAGGTCAGGCATTTTCGCGCGACATGTTTCTGTGAGTGGTGCAAGCCGAAAATGCAGCGTTCGTTAGAGCAGAGGTACGCGATTAAATTCTGTGTGAAACTCGGTAAATCTGCGGCAGAGACGTTTGATATGATCAAGCAGGCTTACCCAGGTGTTGCTTTAGCAAGAAGTGGTGTGTTTCGGTGGCACCAGGCCTTTTTGGAGGGCCGGGAAGAGGTCGCTGATGAAGACCGTGCTGGAAGACCTTCGACTTTGACAAACACCGATAATGTGACTCGTGTGCGCAAAGTTTTGAACTCAGACCGTCGACTAAGTATTCGTCTAATAGCCCAGATGTTAAATTTACCAAAATCTGTGGTTCATGACATTGTGACACAGCATTTGAACATGCGCAAGGTGTGCGCGAAGATGGTCACAAAAGTGCTCACTGACGACCAGAATTTGCGGCGAGTGGAAGTTTGCCAAGAAAATTTGAACATGTGTGAAAGTGACCCCAATTTTTTAAATAACGTAATCACAGGTGACGAGTCGTGGATCTTTGAGTATGATCCCGAGACAATCTTTCGAGTCGCACACGACTGCGTCTCCTCGCCCAAAAAAGGGAAGAATGACCAAATCCAAAGTGAAAACGATGCTCATTGTCTTTTTTGACATTAAAGGCATCGTCCACCATGAATTTGTCCCTCCTGGACAAACCGTCAACGCCGTTTCACGTGCAAGTGCTCAGGAGACTCAAACGAAAGGTCAGTCGGGTCCGACAAGACATCGCAGCCGACTGGAAGTTGCACCACGACAACGCCCCGGCTCACATCGCCTTTCTTGTGAACAGCTACCTGACCAAGGCCGGCATCCCAACGCTGCCGCAGCCGCCCTTCAGCCCAGATGTGGCTCCCCGGACTTTTTTTTGTTTCCTCGCCTGAAAAGGCCGATGAAAGGCAAGCATTTTGAGACGACAGAGGGGATCCAAGCAGCAAGCACCGCTGCTCTCAAGGCTATTCCGGAGAATGCCTTCCGTGACGCCTTCAATGCTTGGAAATCGCGCTGGCAGCGCTGCATCGACGCAGAAGGAGCCTATTTTGAAAGTTTTTAAAGAATTGTAACGATTGGCTCAATAAATTTTTTTAAATCGACTCGGTCCTATTACTTTCCGGACAAACCCTGTATGTACTGAATACCAACTATAGATAGAAATCATTGTCAGAGATTTACTAGCTTCCATTAAGGGGCATGCAACATGGCATATATCCAGGATATCTGCAAAAATCCGAATGTATAGATAGGTCTACATTTTTTAGTAGTCGGTGGTCTCGCCGATCTCTAGAAGTAACTGTTTTCAAAATAATTATTTTTGAAGAGTTTAAATTAAAGTCCAAACCTTACCCAGCAAACCCAAAAGAGTATTTTACTATATATCCCGAAGCAATCTTTATCCTTGCTTGGTAGGCTAACAAGCGGGACATTTGATTTTCGCAGACTGTACCTGGGATACCGACTTTTTTCTTAGCATAAACTGCAAAGCCTTAAACACTAGGGAATAAGAGTAGAAAAGAGCGTTATAGGTTTTAAAAGTGAGATTTTATTGTAATAATACATAAGAACCATTGCATTAAATATTTACATATAGATACAAAACATATAACTTTAATTAATGTATTTACAAACTTTGGTGACCTTTTCCTGAGAAAGAATATTTACAAACATTACATGTAAAAATCATGAATTCCACAAAATAATCGATACAATTGTTTAAAACCGCAAAGCATATGTATTTACTTACACCTACAAAAATTATTCATTACATTGTACTTTTCTTTATCCAACAAATTACATCAGACTTATGTTTTGGTTACGGTTAGTAAAAAAATAAAGCGTATCATTCACATTCAGTAAGATATTATACATATAATATATTTATTACAGGTTACATAAAACCATCGATTAAAGTATTCTACCAAAAGATAGCCGACCTTATACTGGATTCCTCTCTTATTGCCTATTAATTGGGTATCTTCAAATATTGATTAACATACTTTACCTGAAGATGCCCACTTAGAATACATTATACAATACAAACATTAGAGAGGAAAAAGAGAGTGAAAATCCTAACGTCATCTATGAGACCATACACTCTTTTCAAAGTAGTATAGTGTAAAGTTGTTCCAAAAACAGTTCTGAACTACAGTGTGCGGCAACATAACTTCATTTTTTGAAATACGCGCCATTCAGTCGGTTGATGTCGTAGCAGAGCGCTAGTGGTCTCGTTCGAGAGGCAGGACTACAAAGTTTTGTCCCGACACAGTTCAGTCGTCACCATGCGTTGAAACAGTCAGGAGCGTGCTTTTGCGTTGAAGCTTAGTTTTCAAGCGGATGTTCTGTGATCGCAACCCAGCGCGCCTTTCGGAATCGCTTTAATTTAGCCCCGTTGGCCCCTGTCACGGACCGAAAATCAATTACTATGTGGGTCTCTACATTCCGATCATTCTGTGAGGATAATTTTGTATAATTTTTCATAATGATCTTCATTTCCATCCTTACAAGATGGCAATTGTGCAGGAACTTACTGAACGAGACTTCAAATCCCGGATGAATGAGTGTTATCAACTTCTCGACGTTGTTCCTGAGAACTCCAAAGTTTTAATTTTTTTAGTGATGAAGCCCATTTTGCATTGTGTGGATCCATCAACAAACAAAAAATGCGTCATTGGTCCGACACGAATACTCGAGAATTGCATTAAAGGCCTTTGGCCTAAAGTCATAGTGTGGTGTGCCATTTTCTCAGTCGGAATTATTGGTATCTGGTTCTTTGAGGAAAATCAAGTCGTAGTGACAATGAATTCGGACCGTTGTGCAAACATGTTACACGAATTTTTTACACGGCTAGATATGCTGGAGGGGACATTCCGTTCCAACAAGACAGACACACTTCAAGAGGATCGGTGGCTGTTTTTAGAGAACACTTCCCAGAGCACCTCATCTCAATTAGGGATTTGAAGTGATTGACCCGCTCTCCCGATTAGGCCTCTTGTGATTTTTTTCAATCGTGTTTTTTGAAACACAAAATTTGAAGACTAACATCCAGAAAAAATGCCAGTTGCTATGCTGGCAAGAGTCATGAGAAAAGCCAGAAGTCGGCTTACTCAGTGTATGGAGAATGGGGGACGTCATCTATCTGATTTGATCTTCAAAACTATGTAAACAAAACTTCAGGCATATGCCTACGTCATATAAAACAAACACAAGTGTTCTGATTCATGCAATGGGTTTCATCAAGTTTCGAAAAAAGGAAGTTATGAAGAACCGGTTCGGAATTAGTTGCAACAGAGAACTGCTATATACGGAAGCAGTTCCATTTTCTGCTGGGACGGTAATTTCCATTAGCGCAAGCTGAACAAGCACACTAGTTCGATGATTCGTTGGAATGAAGCTGTTGAAAAACACAAAACTGAATTTAGAAATCAACTTTGAAATGAGAGTGTCTGGTTCTGCTACTGTCTCATAGAAGGAGTTAATATCTTCGATTTTTGTGCCTCTCTAATGCCTATTCCAATTGGGTATCTTCAGGCATTGGCTAATGTATTCCACCTGAAGATACCCAGTTAGGCGCCGAAAAGAGACATACAATCCGGCGCCATAAGACATTATTAGAACCAAAGACTAACTCTTTTCAAAGTAGATTTCTAAATTAATTTTAGTGTTCTACTATTTCAGAGATGCGATTGTATCTTTCAGATCCCTTTCTTGACACCATAATACAAGTTGGCTATCTTCAGGTGGAATACGTGGATCAATGGTAAATCAACACTAATCAAATGTTTCATTGCTCAAAATCTACTTAAGCAATACCGAGTCTTTTGTATTGTTGATGACAGGATTACTGTTTCTCATAGTTAGTCTCTTCTAACAACGAGCTACGAGGCGCTGTTATACGAATTCATCTATTTTTTTAAACAAAAAATCATAAGATATAAAATGCTGTAACACCTTCAATATCCATGGTTTATTATTTGCCAGATGAAAGAAAGCAAGGCAAAACGGACGCGAAATGTTGTTAGATATCGTGCATGAAAACATTCATTGAACTGCAAACGACTTAGAACATCGTAGCATTATTTTTTGGTAGAAAAATAACAGGAAACGCTCTTATAAATATGAGTCTAAATGCTTTCCTTGGCGATTTCGAAACAAAAAAAAAAACTATATCTTCACAGTGTATTGGCTTGAAAAGTTTGTACTTATAGAACCAACATCATTGGCAATACATACAAAAATATTCGCGCCCGAGACTACACCAATGGAATAGAAATTGGAAAACTGGCCCTATATAAGAAAAAAATATTTTCTAGGCCACCGACTTTTTTAAACCTTCATTGTAATTCTAAATAAGGTATAGTTGTCGTCATCGTTCTAGGCCGGTCAAAGTAAGACTACCAGTATCCCTTTATATATCTCCATCTCCCTCATACATACACATGCATGTGTGTGAACGTTTGTTCGGTAAGCTCAAAGACATAGTTTTTTATTGTATGTCTCTGTCTCGAAAACATTGTCGTTACGTATGAGTGCCCTTCAATCATATTTGTCAGAGTGACAACTTACTTGTCATCCGAGTTGTCCTGTAATCAATCTTCAATATAAAATTGGTACAATGCCTGGAAATACGATCAATGGAGAAGGCCGACAGCTCCTGCTAAATTTATTAGAGTATTTCCAGGAAGAGAATGAAAACAGCGGTCCCATGTTACCCACTTCATGAGTACTGGAGAGAGTAGCAGATGCGCTGAAGCTTAAGATCCGCCCATAATACGGAGACTCGATCGGTTTACTTATTTCATATGGAGTTGACGTAACCGCCAAGAACGGTGACTACAACTATAGTCAATTTTCCTGGGGGAATTTTGTCAAAACTTTTTTGGAGAAACATTGGTTTGAATAATTGAATTAAAATCCGTATAAAATAATTCTACTCATTCAACTCAGAAAGCATGCCCCAAAAGCGTCTGATTTCTGGCATAATAAAACTTTGAGTATAACCGTATTTAAACCATGGATTTATCGGGTACTAAGAATTGAAATTTGGGCCGAGGTTAAAATCTATGTTTACAGTTACAGATGCTTACTAAATCTGACTAGTTAACATCAATCTATAATGTTATATCGATGCATAGCTCTGTTTTGTATTGTGAATTTAATTTGCCGTTACTGTTTCATTGATTATAAACTTGAATGATTGTCTAATCAAATAATTATGTTGGAATACTACACTATACACAAATATATTAATTCAGCGTTTCCCTGTATACTTTCTTTGTAGTTAGTAATTATATGGTGTGGAAAAGCTTTTCAAGAGTTTGAAAATTGGTGTTTTTATTTTATAATGTTCACTTTACTACTTCATATCATGATCTCTTGTAACTTGTAATTTTTGCTTGACTTTAGAAAAAAAAGGTTCTAATAAAGTTTATGGGAGATGTAACATACAGCTGTGTCGTCAAGCAAATAACGATAGCGTCATTGGTTTGAATTCAAGTTTGAAGCTCGACCGTTACCCATTTTTATTTTTTGGACAGGGGATAGCTTTTATAGCCACTCCCGGACAGAAAAGCTCAACAGGAGTATTCCGTCAGTCAGCCTTTCTGGCCCAGTTATTTCTGGTAGTCCACTCATCTACTGCATTCGAGTAGATGCTCAGGAGTATCCACCTCAATACAATAGTAGGTGCAGTTTGCTTATTCCCTTTGCTATTCGCATATATGTCCACTTAGACCTTAATGTCTGGAATCAGTTTCCTAGTTCACGCTTCATGACTAGTCGCGTCCCATCTTCTCTGTCACTCACAATGTATATCGCCTCCCTTTCATCATACTAGCCTTTACAGAGGGCGATTCTTTCCTCAGCCATAGAACTACCACGTATTTTTAGACTCAAAATAAGTCAAATGGACATGATTTACCTCTATCAAAAATTTTTCGTTTTTCAGATATTTTTGGACCCGATAGTCCCATTTGAATGAAATTTGAATCACATGAGTCGTCGGGAAAGTTGCCAAAAAATTCCTTTAGAGTTTTTCGTTGAAGTTAAATATTAGAATGTTTAGCAAAACATGTGTTCCAAGTTTCATTCAAATCGGATGATCGGTCCTTAAAATATCTTAAATAATGTTTTTGAAAAAGAAAACTTTGACGCCATCTAACGGACAAACGCAGCACTTTTGCATAAAGTTAAATCATGTCGAATCGACTTATTTTGAGTCTAAACATACTTGATACTCGACGGAAAACTTGGACACCCTGTATAGGCGCAGATCCTATACCTATATTTCTTCTATTTAAATGTCTTCAGAGATTGGAGCCCCATACAAGACTTAGTTTGATACCATAGCCAGAATCCGTCGTTTATCAGTACTCGGCCCATAATCAGTTGGCATCAGCCGACTTAGTGAAGCAACGGGCCTATTTGCTTTATCCTCGGTGCGCTTTATGTGCTCAGTTCTCTGCACCTTTGTCTATCCACACAGCATTACCCATTTAATTTTGATACTTTATGAAATCTGCAAATCTTACTTCATTACGCTTAAGCCCGATTTTACTAACAAGAGATAAACATTCTTGACCCGGATCATAATGAACTATTGCATCTTTCTAGTAATGCTTCTACTGAATGTAGTCAATTTTTCTAAAATATCTCTCAAACTAGCGATAAGATATACGATTTGTGTAAGAAGTGCCTCTACTCCGCATATTAAACCTAGAAATTCTTTATAAAACGCATGATTCAACTGCAAAAACATATTTTTCAGTTGATCCGGAGATTAAAACCTATGATCCGGAGCAATAATGACTAGTTAGAAAGCGTTTTCCTAAAACTGCATCGAAAATCGGCCAATCAGATAGGAGCCTTTACACCATGCCCGAATCGTGGATCAAATCTACGGAGTACTTTAGTGAAAAGAACAGTATATTACTTACCGGATAGAGATAATTTTAGAAAAAAGGACATATTTTTAAAATACACAACGTTGATTGTCGATTAAATTGCCGTTCAATATTGTAATTTGTAGATATATGAACCACTGTTTGGCACACATCCTCTGTGCGCGCGCGATGTCTATGCAAATTATTGGCAATCATATTTTTAATAAAAGAATTTCAGTATGGATATAACGTAAGTAAGTTTCTTAGGGAAAATAAAGAACACTGGAGAATCTTTGTTATACTTGAGTGATTTGAAACTAGGACTGCCTTTCATCAGCTCAGCTGTCCAGTCACATAACTGTTCAGTGCTACCACATCAAATTGTTGAACAAAAAGTCGTGATGCTGAAATCGGTAGATAGATCCATAAAGTGAACCTTAGATCAGTCGTATTGCACTCCATTTCGACTCTTTTAATTGGATTGAAAAATAAATGTTATTAGGTTCAACTACTTTGTGTTAAAATAACACGTTTGTGTGATAATTCATATTATTCATGTTTACTGTTATTAGCTTGGCAGCACTACAAATGTATTAACTACCAAGAGCAGGGGGGAAATTAATACTAGAAATGGGGCTGAGAGGTGCGTTCGCAAATTTTCACAAGTGCTGATTAGGGTGATTCAACGCCATGAGGAATATGTTAATCATTGCATAAACACAGTATTTACACCGGAACTTACTATCTTAACTTGTTGCAAGCATGAAATAAATGATCAAATTCGATAGTTACTTAACTATTGATCTCACGATGTACGAAAAATTGCATCTTGCTTCTGGATGCGGCATAGCTAGAAATACTTGGTGCCTTATTTAGAATATCTGGTTACAGAAAGAGTTATTTCAAGTGCCGCTACGATCAATGGGAGCTTATTTTGAATGTGATACTGAGTTGTTTTTGAGTTTACGGTGAATGTTATTTAAGTTAGTGGTTATTAATAAGTAAGTGGGTAGTGTTTCATCCGGATATTTTAGGTGTCAGATTATTATAAGTAATCCATAAGTAGAACCACTACCTTCTGCAGCGTTTAAATCGATATTTTACTATAATTCTGCGACGGATTCATCCTATCAAACTCTGGAAGTTGTCGAAGAGCATCGTAGGCGTCGTGCTAGGGGCTCAGAATCAGTATCTGAATTCGCATACACACTCCATCTGTAGCCGACAAAGAAGCACAAGAAAGAAGAGTTTACATTTCACAGACCTTTCTTTTGTTGTATAATTTATCTGATTTCTACCATTTTTTCTAAATTAAATAAAGCAAAGGCAGTATACATTCGTCTAAACCAGATAAAGGTGTTTAAAATAATTGGAAGCCAGAAACATCTCTATTTAAGGACAACATGCGAATTAGATACAACAGCAAAAACATGTGGTAATGAAAGATAATTAAGGAGTTAGTTGAAGTCTACACCTAATTAACAACCGATATATCCTTTTTCAATTTTCTCAGGTGTTTATGTTTATTTTGAATTTGGTTCTATCACCTGCATGGTGGGTTTATGATCCTTGTTTCCGACTGGCCCATTTTCGATGAAAATTAAAAAGGCTTTTTAATTGGTCATCGTTGCTCCGGGTCATAGGTTTTGATATCTGGATCAAGTGAAAAAATATGTTTTTGTAGCTAAACCAGGTAATACATAAAAAAATGACATATATTTTAGAAGAAATCGACTATATTCAATTGATATAGAATCACGCCTTCTCATTCGTGTATTATGCTCCGGATCGAGATTTTAGATCCCGCGAGTCAATAGTAAAATCGGGCTTTAGTGAAACAAAATTATAAGAAATCATTTTTAGTTTAATAATAAAAAAGTGAAATTTCGAAAAAATCTCTAAAATCACCTGTTTTGAAAACTCGCACAAAACTTTCCAAGTAAAACTGTCAAATGACTATTACTTATCGGAGATTTTTTGCTTGTAATGTCAAGTTAGTGGCACTGCTAGTACACTACGGCCCGGTTTAACAGTCGCTGGTTAACTTTCAAGTTTGGTAACTATAACTTGCAAGTTAACTATTAGTTGTCCATAAATTCGTTTTCTGCTCTGGTTAACCAACCCGCAACCGTTGATCGGGCAACCATGCTTCTAAGTCTGAATTATCGTGTTATGTGCGTTTTATGACGTTCGATGTTTGTGGCTCGTGTCATCTGGGACAACTTATGTCACTGTCAAGCAAAAAAGGTTAATTAAGTCATCTACCATTTTCGGACAAATCTGACATTGAAAACAGCATTTTGTGACTTTCTGAAAGGCGGTTAACAGACAACTGAAAAACCGGACCGTAATAAATAATTTGAAGGTACCTTTAAGAAACGTATCTGATATGGCAAAAGTAAAGTGATCTACTTTCACTACTATCAACTAATCATCTGCTACTATCTGCTATCCCAGCTTTGTGCCGAATTCGTGAAGGATATCGCACGCCATGTCAATGTTATTCCTAGTGATTCCTAACGCTTTGATCACCGAATCTCGGGAATAGCCCTCGCTGACTAATTTTTTTATGTAGTCCATGTTCAGGTTTTCGTACGAGACGTTCGTCTCACGCTCCAGGGGATTGTACCTAGTACAAATAGACAGAGAGATAGATAAAGTCTGCATATTATGGGTCCTTATACTAGGAGAACTGGTGAAATTAGAAAAAACAAACCCACAGCTTAATCCGGCAGCTTGAATCTGCAGGTATCTGTTTTTTGATAAAACTTCATTTTTATGAATGATAAATAATAGTGCGACAAATAGTACTGTTGGCGCCATCTGTTGGGCGAGTCTCCTACTCGCCAGAGCTTCATGGCCGATCTCTCCTTTTACGCGAACCACGACCGTACAAGCCGCTTGGCAAAAATCCCTCGGAATTGCTACTTAAAAAAATCCTCCAAATCACAGATAAAGGAAAGTGATAGGTTTGATTCAAAAAGCGGGGATATGCATTCTATCTGCGAAACGCGTGATTTCCCCCAGAACATTGCCTCCAAAAAATTACCCAAGTAGAAACCGCCAAAATTTGGGAGAAAATCTCCCAACATGGCAACCCTGTCGAAGTAGCACTAGTAGTATATAGGCTCCATGCTGCATACATAGAGAACTGCACAAGTCTTCCCGAATGACAAAAACATACAACACAGCTAGGTTATAAAAATCTAAAAATACAGACATTAATGCCCGGTTATACCGTCTTCATCGAATGTACCACTTCACAAAGGTGATCCGAATGTTTAAGGTCAACCTCATATCGAGTTTTTGTTGCACCACTCCGATTTGGAGAACATTCAGCTGATTTTACATCAGACAACAGTGCACCTTCAGAAGCTTTTTGGAGAAGCTTCGTCTGCAACTACAAATCGATTGGTTGGCTGTTGTATGTTTTCTTTCAAACCAAAGTTATAAGAATAAAAATGCAAACTCATTGATAATTATTCTCACATTTATTATTACTTAAATTGAATTGAAGTAACGTCTTTCATGTACGATTATTATATTTGTTGTTGCAAACACAATATACAGTGTGTCCTGAAAGGTGGGACTTTCCTTTTCAGAATCAATTACGTTACATGTTTTGTTCGTAATTACTGCTTAAAGTTGTCGCTGTTCGATTCCCATAGTAACCAAGATCAAATCGATAACTACGTTATTGCTGTAGAAATTTGCCAATTTTTGTTTTTAAATGCGGTTTGTTTATAAACCAGGAAAACCTACACACCGCGCGGCGCCTGATTTGGATACTGATTCACATAATCATAGTACCACAAAACACCATACCCTTTGACGTAGGAAGTGAAGGGAGGCAGGGTCGGAATGGGTTATTTAGAGTTTTTCGGAACTTCATGTCTTGGTTACCTCAAGGATTTGGTATATGTGATACTAGGAAAACTAGCTTATTATTGTTTGACCTATACGCTTTTTAACGGAAATTGCCAACTTTTAGGACGCCCTATATCATCTGGAATTTCCTTTGGATCATTCTGATGGGTTTAAAAACATTCGTACTCCTAAGAGGTATTCGAATAATTCTACAAAATGCAACACGCTTCAAGGCTAAGCTTGGTTGTTGTTACTGATGAGAAGCTACTATCACTACGCGAGCTTTTTAGAACTTATTGAAGAAATATGAAGAACTTTCCTCATTCGAAGTTTTTAATTTACCAACAACTTGACAGACAGCGGTCAGTAGGTCAAATCACTTGAATGACAAACTGGCAAGGATATAAAATCCACCTTTAAGATAAATTCTGCGACTTGGTTAAATTGTCTGTTCTAGTTCCACTCAAATTTTAAGTATATCTGTTGAAAAAAATATGGAACTTAAAGTTCAACTTAGCTTAAAGTTGATCTTAGCAAAGCGATGCAGCCGGGCATTAACTGTTGATCCAAGTGAATTCGTTTTTTAAGAGGCTTTGCCACGTCCTACGCATTAGTTAATAAAAATAGACCAAAGAATAATAATCTGGGGAAACGGTAAAACTTGGAATTGAATACACGCATCATACCTTTTTGAACAATCCTGTGAAGTTTCCACTTCGATATTTTCGTATGACGTCATAGTATTAGACTGACTGATATTCGGAGTCGTGCTGGACTTGACGGGTTTCGGAGTATTTTGCGCTGACCTTTTTGAAGGGCAGCTGAGGTGTCTATTAGGGAGCTTCGTTTCTATAGTATTCCTGTCGTAATAGTCGCAATTCTGGATCACCACGCCATAGATAGTCTCGGGAGAGCTCAGCTCGATCACTTCGTTTTCTACCGTGAAATCTTCGCAGAAGTCTGGGTTGTTGCTCACGTTCAACATGGAACTGCTTTTTGGTACCTAAAAATGTAATAATTATTATGTCTTTAATAATTCGTTTAATACATGGTTAATATAAGATGTGTGACAGAAAACTAATGCTGGCAACACGACAAGCAGACGGCACGTACATATGTATGTCAGTCCCCTCTTGATGCCCAGTGCGGGTTTCAAATCCGTCCGGTAAGCACGTGATTTTTGGGAATGAAGATGTGTTTTGGTTGTAGTCACAAAAAACGGAATATAGACTAGGCGCTGGATCTAAGGAAGTTTGCAAAATGTGAGGACCGCACTTTCTGAACAGACGTCGATCGAGAAGAGGTCAAAGAATAATAATCCGGATCTTGCCGGACCATTTTTTTGGTTCATTTTTATTACAAAAAAGTTTGTTTCGCTCCGACCATTTGTTTCTGATTTCTCGGATCATTCTGAACAAGAAACGTCCTTACTAAGTTTTCGAACTATAAGCCATTTAACGTCTGAAACACCTTCAAAATGGTATTCTTCAATGATTAAAAACTCGGACAGAAGTCAATATTTTTGAGGGAACCTCCTAGCTCACGTCACGCAATTGTGGAGTAGACTCATCCACTTATAGTGAGGGTCATGTCGTTGCTCTTGATATCATGAAAGCATTCGATCAGCTATGGCATGCTGACCTCGTATGTAAACTTCCATCCTATAGCCAACCAGAGAAGTTTTGTCGATGGGTGGCTGACTTTCTGTCTGACTGCAAGATATTCGTCGTAATTGACGGGTGTTCCTCTTCATCCCACGTCAAAGCGGGTGTTCCCTAGGGATCGGTCTTGGCTCTGACATTGTTCCTTTAATATCAACGGTCTCCTTTCCTGTACAATCAATCCAATCCACAGCTTTAGTAATGACAGCACTCTACAGGCAGGAATTCAGAGTGACAAGCCGATCTCTGCCGGTGAGCTGGAGAAAAGAAGACTAGCAGCGACTTCCTCTCTGACGAGAGTCCGGAAGGTTATCACTGCTTGGGGACGCAATAATCTTGTACAGTTTAATGCTTCCAAAACACAGTATTGTCCATGACGAGCAAGAAGCGTCCTAGCACTCATCCGGTTCATTTCGGAGGGTTGGAGTCCAGAGCACCGAGGACTTGATGAGGCACGAACACATCTTCTCAATAGCGGCAGCTGCTGGGAAAAAGCTAGGCTATTTGTTGAAGGCTAAGAAGTACTTTTCTCCGCATGATCTCCTGATTGTGTACCAGGCCCAGATAAGACCCTGCCTGAGTATTGTTCACATGTTTAGGATGCTGTAGCCATAACTACATTATCCATGCTCGAGACTGTTTAAAGGAGGGCTCTCCGACTGATTGATGAATCTTCTCTAACGGGCAGTCTCGAGACCCTTTCGCACTGGCGGGCCGTCGGCGATCTAGCTGTCTTCTACCGCTACGCCAATGGGATTTGTTCCTCAGAGCTCTCCTCCATGATGCCGCCGCGTGATGTGCCTGCCAGACAGACCCGTCTGACTTCGGGCACACATCTTAACCATGTCGAACTTTGTACATCCAGAACTGGCCGATAAGACCGCTCCTTTGTCCCTAGGGTATCGACATTTTGGACCAATCTACATGAGGAGGCTTTTCCCAGTTCTATTAACCTTAAGCAGTTCAATAATTAGATTAACAAAGTATGTATTTTTAAGCTCCTCATAGCAGCCGCGATGCCCTGGCATTTAGGCTTCTCGTTGCCAAAAAAAGGTTGCCAAGTATCTAAGTTAAAACCTTCCCCTATAAGACAACCAAGAGTATTCCAAGGTTAATTTATCTTAAAGCTAGTTTTTAGACCAACATTGGCTAACTTTTAACTTTCGCAGACTGTACATACCACCTCCATTAAATTGAAGATAAAACCAATGTTTTGTTTATAGCAAAGAGTATCGGCAGTTAACTTTTTTGAATATACAGGGCGTCCCAAATGTCATGTAAAGGTAGTAAAAGGGGGCGATTTCCAATCAGAAAATCTATGCTTGTCCTTATGCAATTACGCACGGTTTTCTAATTATGGCTTTTTGAGGAATTTATAGAAAATCGCTTTTGTGCAGACGCTGGAAAGAATTGAGTCTGCAAAATGTGAGGACCGTACTTTATGAACTTCGTACGTTAATCAATGTTAGCCACTTACCTGAGGTACCTCAATGGTGGTAGCCCCTTGTTGGCTGAGATTAGAGACTGACTGCGCCTCTGTGATGCCGTTCCGTAGGTAGCTGTCTGTTGATGTGGTTGGAAGTGCTGGCGGTGGATCGTGGGTAGGGGAACTTTTCCTGGGAGGCAACGGTGGGGGCCCGGTAGGGGGCACCACCACAGGAACGTTGCGACGAACACAGCGGGGGCTGCTACCTGGTGATATCATTGGACTGGCTGATGCCTGGTGAATTGAAAGCATGCGTGGTTTTGAGAAATGCGTCACAGAATATAGGGTGATT
Organism: Acanthoscelides obtectus; assembly: GCA_963669975.1. Lineage (NCBI taxonomy): Eukaryota > Metazoa > Arthropoda > Insecta > Coleoptera > Chrysomelidae > Acanthoscelides > Acanthoscelides obtectus. The sequence continues at coordinate 49,794,947 of CAVLJG010000005.1, read as the reverse complement.
CAGAAAACAGAGGCAATATTTCTACAGTAGATAAAAAATAACACGACAAATTCTTATGAGCATGGGAATTAAAATGTCCCCTTACCGAGATACAGGCTGTTGGAGTTATAATTTCGTAATTGAAATCTTCCGACTTGATTACGAAAGGGAGCGGAGGGTGATGGTTGAGTACGTAGGTAGTACGTATTTTTTCACTCACTTTTAGGAATGAATCTCAAGGATATTTTGTCAAATTTTAAATCACGAATGACGAAGTTGTTGGTTTTTAAGTCTTCATTGCTCCAAACTGATTCCATATACCTACTTGGACAGAATAACACGAGTTAAGGCGTCATCAGATGTTTTGCGGACGCCATGTTTGTGGTTTCTTCTCCATCTCTCTTTAATTTATTCCACTTGTCTGTCTGCTCTTGGTATAACTACGCTTTGGTTATAGTATACAGCAGTGGCCGCAACTCGTCGATCGCGAGCTACCGGTTGTTCACAAAGGCAATTCTGGTGGCTCGCAACATATTTTAAAAAGGTGTAAAAATCATAGAAGCTTCCGTAAATTTTGTAAATCTCATAATAAACACAAGCAGCGGCAACACTCGAATACTTTGAACGGAATAAATGCGCAAGGCGCGACGACAGTGCCCTCAGTTTAAAACTGAACGACACAAGTCCAGCGGTTGGGTTAAGGTTGGCCTGCAACTAAAAATATTATGAAGTAAGAAAATGAAGACATACCATTTCCATTCGGAATGGAAAGAACAATAATTCTTTACAAAAGTTAAAGGTAAAACTGTATGTTTGTTATGTAATACATCTATTTCCCTTGCTAAAAAAGGGAATATCCAGATGCACTATAAAACGGTACATTCGAATTTTGGAAAATCTGTTCCATTACCAGAACGGACTTAAACTGAAACAATTAAAAACTCAGTTAATTGGACAACAGACAATGTTTTTAAAAACAATCGACAAAAGTAAGGCTGCAACTGAAGCATCATACTGGTTGTCCCAGATAATTACACAAAATAAGAAACCACCTTATGAAGACGGGGAAATGATAAAACAGGTGCTTTTAGAAGCTGCAGATTCATTATTTGCCAACTTTAGAAATAAAGACGAGAAAGTATCTGGTATAAAATCTATGGAAGTTTCTGCTAATACAGTGCTGAGACGAGTCGAAGTAATGAGCAATGATATAGTTTCACAGTTAAGAAATGAATTGGATAACTGTGCTTATTTTTCACTGCAGCTGGATGAATCCACATATGTCGTTGACAACTCACAGGTGGCCGTGTTCGTCAGGATGGTTTTTAGTGATTTTACGATTAAAGAAGATCTTTTCAAGTTTATTCCACTAAAAGATTAGACTATTGGGCAGGACTAGTTTTCTTCTGAGAAAATTAAAATATCGAAAATGGTAGGCCTGACAACCGATGGCGTTCCAGCTATGGTGGGTCGTGATAATGGTGTCTCGTGTGGTTATTTCGTATAGATGCAAGTTTTCCGCAATTTCTCTGTTACCACTGCATTGTCCATCAGCAAGCATTTTGTGGACATTTTCTAAAACTAAACAACGTTATGAAACTGGTAGTAAAAATTGTGAACAAGATTAGAGCTCAAGCGTTACAAAGATTATTCAAAACCTTGGCCGATGAAATTGGGAACTACTTCTTCACTTTGAAGTCCCATGGTTGTGTAGGGGATGAGTGCTGAAACGTTTTAATGAAATCCTATCTGCCATAGTTCAATTTTTCAAACAACGTGATGAACCGATTCCGGAACTGGAAAATTCAATCTGGCAAGAGATTTTGGTTTTCTTGTGGATATTACATAAAAATTAAATGAACTTAATTTGCAGCTTCAGTGAAGAGACAAATAACTAGCAGAAATGATTTCTGATATAAAATCGTTTATCAAAAAGCTTGAGATTCCTTAACAATACTTTATCGATAGCGATACCAGGCATTTTCCTGTTATTTCAGAAAAGATAAGTCCATTAGAACCATATGACAGAAAATATCTTGTAGAAATAGTCTGTAACTTGAAGGATAACCTCAAAAATTGTTTCGAGGATTTCATCGAAACTGCTATAGTGGCGAAATTTGTTTCACCCTTCATGGAAATTGATATCAAACAGTTTGCCACTTCTGTTTCAAAATGATTTAGCTTTAAAATCATTAGTCTCAAATACAAAATGTATCTGGCCTTCAGTAAGTCAGTAAGTAAAGATAAATATTCAGTTTTATTTCGTGTCGCCTTGAAAATGAAAGCGTTATTTTGTTCAACCTATTTGTGTGAATTTTCTTTTTCAAATGTGAAGTTTATTAAAAACAAATACCGTAATCGACTTACAAATGAACATTGGGATAATTGTATTCGAATGGCGGTATCAAATTATACTCCAAACAATGTCATTGAGTCTGAATGTCAGGCTTCTCATTGAACACGCATTGTTTATCTAGACATGTTTTTGTTTAAAATAGGGCGTTGCTCTTTTTATTTTTGGCTACCTTCATTAAATCGTATGTGACATGCCATTGTAGCTGATGAATTTTTTTTTATTTTTCAAACACCTACGATTGGTAGGAATGGATGTAGTTATGCAGCAGGTATTAGTTATTATGTATGTCGCATACAACTGTGTATAACTTCATTTAAAATGGCTTACACTGCTTACGACTAGGTCTATTCCCAAATTAACAGAGGAGCTCAACATACCGAAAAGGTTGGCGACCATTGGTACACAGTGAAGTATAGTATATAGGCACGCCTTATCGAGCAATTGTATGTGAAACTTAAAAGCGTTTTTTTGAGACTTGTATTTGAAGTTGGTGTACGCTGTAACTCAAAATCTAATGCATCGATTCTGTTGCTGGTTCAGCACATAGATCACCAGGTAACCACGTCGATGTTTTCAATTACATGTTTTTACAATAAAAAAGTGGATTACTGTACCGAAAATCGTATTTTTGATGAATGTAACATATGAAACCTATCCTGAGGTTTTCATGTCAATAATCCTCCATGGTTGTTTAAAATTCCACTTCACTGTATACGTTTCGGTCCCACCGGAGACCTTCAGTACAAATTATACTTTTTTGACAATATATTATCAGAAATGTGTTTTGATTGGCCAGAAAGACATGACTTCCAGGAGCTACAAAAAATAGAAATAATTGAAAAACAAATAAAAACTCGACCTGGTTACCTAACCTCTCATTCAATAAATGGATTTAGATTTTTTTTATTTCGATGATCCAGTGATATTGTACACTACCTTTTTACGCGAGGCCTCCAGAAATTTGCTGCAGCTTACTCATATAGATTTCACTTTGAACATTTAACTGAATATAGTTCAAATGTCATATTATACAGTACTTAAATCAACATTATTTGTGACAACAAAAAAATCTTGAATGTATACGTATTTTTCACGGAATTATCCTTACCCGCGCTCCCTTAAGATATTGACTTTCAATTTTATACATGTACATAGTCATGCCATAAGTTCTGTCCCTCGTTTTCAAACAAGTGTGGACCTGTTAATACTTGTCCGATTGTTTACATTGTGGTGTCAGTTGATTAAGCGCTTTTCGGGTAATTACATATACCTCAGTTTGTATTGATCTCTCGAAGCATAACGATGGAGTGGGGCAAGGCAGAGAACCGTATTGCAGTGATAGCTTTACATAAGTGTAATCACAGTGCTAGTCAGATTTTTGAACTCTTACGCGGCCTTCAAATATCGCGTAAATTTGTGTCTAGGACCATTCAGCGGTACAATGAGACGTCCTCTGTTGATGTCAGGCCAAGAAGCGGAAGACCTCGTCAAGTAAGGACTCCAGCAGCCATCAAAGCCGTAAAAGCCAGGATTCAAAGGAATCCACTCCGGAAGCAGAAGATCCTATCCAGGGAAATGAAGATTCCTGTCCGGACGATGTCGCGCATCATTAAACAAGACCTAGGGCTAGGGGCTTACCGGAGACGTACGGGCCAGCAACTTACGGCCACCTTGCGACACATCAGGGCGACAAGATCCAAGAAGCTTTTGGAGAGGTACGCAGCTGGGGGATTCCGAAAGATTTTGTTCACGGATGAGAAAATCTTCACCATAGAAGAAAAATTCAACCGACAAAATGACAAAGTGTATGCAAGGAGTTCACAGGAAGCTTCGGAGACCATTCCGAGAGTTGAGAGAGGCCACCACCCTGCGTCAGTCATGGTTTGGTGGGGGGTGTCCTACGAAGGGGTCACTCAGCTCCATTTCTGTAAACAGGGCGTGAAAACAAAAGCGGCAAACTATCAGAGCGACATACTGGATCCTATCGTCAAGTCTTTAAGTGGTACATTGTTTGCCAACCAACACTGGGTCTACCAGCAGGATTCCGCCCCCGCTCACAAGGCTAAGAGTACGCAGCGCTGGCTGGAAAGCAATGTGCCAGAGTTCATTGCTGCGGAAGATTGGCCCTCAGGGAGTCCGGACCTCAATCCTTTAGACTACAAGTTGTGGGACCTGCTAGAGCAGTTGGCCTGCTCCAAAGCCCACCGTAATATCGAGTCCCTGAAAGCGGATTTGATCCGATCAGCGGCAGCTATTCCTTTGGAAGCTGTGCGTGCAGTGATAGATGAGTGGCCCGCGAGATTGAAGCAGTGTGTGAAGGCCAAGGGGGGACATTTTGAATAAAACTGTTTGATTATGAATTCTAAAAATCTTGTCGAATAAATAATATCTTTCATATAAATATATCTTATCTTGTTTCATTTTTATCATGAGATAATCATGGGACAGAACTTATGGCACGACTATGTAGTACTAACAGCATATGCAGTACATACAAAAAGTTTCGTGCCTGAGGCTAAAATTGTGCCGTATGAATAGGTAAATTTTATCCTTTACAGAAGAAAAAAGAAACTGATTTCTACGCATTAGACTTTTTTTAAACATCTATCATATTTTTGAACAGAGGAGCGAAAACTAGTTACTTTACCACTGCTAGTTATAGGAAAAACTTGTACTGGAATAAGATCCAAGGGTTTCCAAGGATTACTTATTTTCTGAAAGTCAAAACGTGAGGCATTAGATTGCGTTTATATGTACTTTCAACGTCTGCGTACCTGCTATGTTGGATAGGGCGATTTACTGGTACCAGGTGGGAAAGGTTAAGTAAAAATAAGATCAACTCAACTTATTTATAGGCACTTACCGATATATCGTTCCTAGGTGTAATTGACAAAGCGTGAAGACTACTTCCCGCACAGTTCCAAAGCTCACCTGCATCCTAAAAATAATGAAAATGCGCAAGGTTAAACTTTAATCATTATTCAAGATCTCTACCAGTGTTAGTAGAAACATCACAGTTTTGGAAAATGATTCAAGACATGCATTATGCTAGCCTTCAAGCAAGTTGCAACTTATTAACGAAATAGTACTTACCTTCAATGTTTAGCTGACATTTTACAATGAACTTGCATAGATGTAACAAAAGGCAAAACAAAATAGAACAATCTCTTTTAATAAAATAATATATTTAAAAATTCTTAAAACTATAATACTAATGACATACATATGATAAAAGTATCTATAAAATTTTGAATATGTACAAAAAATGGTTATGGAATATTCTTAATGGGTTGCTTAAATAGGGAAATAAATACTGAATCTGAAAATTGTAGTTGAAATCACGATTAAAACATATACACACATAACATGGTATTTTAGACGTGTGGTTAAGAGGTGTGGTGATATTTTTGTGCTATGACATTCTATTCTCCCAGCAAAATAATGCAAAACCCCTCAGTTTCCTCTCTTGTATTCTTTTGCTGGGCTGTCAGTCCCATCGGTCTAACCCAGAGGTTCTTAAATTTAATGTGAATCTGAAACTAATCCTGGGGTTTTCGAGTCGATAATCTCCCATATTTCTCTGGCCAATCCAAACCTAATGTTTTATAAGAATCTTCTTTATTGTAAACGTTTTGGTGACAAGGGTGACTTTCAGTACAATGACTTTGACAATATATTTTATTTATCTGTCTTGTTTTTTCTTTTCGATTTCATATTACTATGCAGTGTGTTTCTACCGCAGAGTGAATGATCCAATAACATGCTGAGATTCCAAATTTTAAGATGGCACCAAGCACCATAGCAGGACCGCCTTGTAGTAGGCACTCCCGCCCCCAAAAAAGAACGTCCAGCCCTCCAAAATGACAAGTGAGCATGATGTTAGCTGCCGTTTTCTTTTAATGTACCGGATATGACACCCTCGTCCAAGACCCAAAGAAGCCAAGCGCCCTTCAAAAAAAAAACCCACTCAGAACTATTGTCGTAACACACCGGTTAATTGTTATGCAATCTGATACCCGTTTTTCATTGATAATAAATACACGGATTTCTCAATGAATTTAGTTCAAGGTCCAATTCCAAAAGTGTAAAACAGGAATCTGGCGTCAAATAAATCCATGAAGTACTTCGTGCATTACTTCACGAAATTAGAACTTGTTCTAATTTTTGTCAAGTTTGACGTCAAATTACATGGTGCCAATCTTGTTTTCTTTTCCACTATAACGTAAAACTTTTCAAGTATAGACCTTTGGTAGAACTAAAATATTCAACAATATGGTTTCTGTTTTTGAAATTGGGCTCAAAATCAAAACCACAATACACATAATAAAAACTCAAAATGTTTTTTTTCTAGCACGAATTTGTTGGGTGGTTGGCAGCACTGTGTACTGACAGATAATCCATGAATTTGTACATTGATGTAAACACTGCAAAACAGGATGATGTTTTTGAAATACATCTGAATAAATTCGTAAAGTAATTGTTGAAGTAAAACGGGTATTCGGCAAAAATGTTGTAAGTGCATTGTTTTGCATCTGAAACTCGAGAAATACTCCTCGACATCCAAAGGGAACGATGTTGTTTGTCCTGTGAGAAAATAACATTAGACACAGCAGTTTGGCCTTGAGATGACAAAGCGAAAAAAAAACACCCGAAACTGTTATGCAATCTAAAACTAAAATGATGGACATGCATTGTTTATGGATCTGAACCGCCAGAAATAGTACTTAGACATTTAAAGGAACCATGTTGTTTGGCCTTGGGAGGCCAAAGTAAAACATCCGCGCCTTTGAGATCCAACGACAAACCATGAGACAACAACTGGATTAAAAACACCTGGACATTAGTATGGTTGGAGAATATTAATGAGACCTTTCCTTCAGGTGTTACCTGGAAGATAGATAAATAAAAAATATTGTCAAAGTCATTGTATTACAGAAGATGACCGATATTTTCAACACATGTTGTTTCGATTGGCCAGACAAATATGTTTCAAACTCATTACGTCCACTGCAAACTTTGAGAATCAATTATTTTGTAGCATCTACGATTAAATATTGAAGAGCGGAGGACAAAAAATATCCATTGCATCTCTCTCCAAATCAACGCCCCCTTTTTCCTTTAGGCTCGTTACCGCCCCCTGTAGGTCACCAGCGCCCACAAGGGGGCGTTATCGCCCACTTTGAGAAATTCTAGTCTAAACTAATTGGATGAGACTTGAGAAAATTTAAAGCTACATTGTGATGTGATTAATTAACCCAAAGATAACCAACCAACCTATTACAATATTTGCGAGTCAGAAAAATTTATCCGAGATGAAATGAGATACCGTAGCGCCACCTATGAGAATTTGTCACATCAATATTTCTCATCTCCACAATAATTAGAAACCCACTAAAAAAAGTTAGTGTCTCATAGATGGCGCTGTAGATACCCAGATAGCACAGACGGTCTTAGAAATGTCCATTTTATATACTGTCTGAATGCCTGAGTTATTGAAAAGACGTTTTTAAGACAACTTTAGTGCGACGTTTTACGAACATTCCGACACAACATAAAACAAACATCTTTAGAAGAGAAGCGATTTTCAGAATTCAGCATTTTAAACAGTTCAAGATATTAGAGAATCTATGAGAAATCCAATTGCTGAATACCCAACTAAACATTAAAGTAAAGAGTATATTTTGTTTACCCGACCAAGATTGAAAATCTATCTAACTTATTGTTAATACTTTTTCAAGATTCTATTATTTTTAATGCAATCTGATCATTTTTAACTATGCAAAACAACACGTCGTTGAGTTTCCAGACATCGGTATGTTTTAAACGCCACTGTCTGTATCTAAAATCATTTAAACGTCAATATTTCTCGCGAACATTCTATTTTAACTCAATAATCGGCCACCAGATGACGATGCGTCGTTTACAGATAGCACATTTCTATATTTACCTCTGCAACATATCTAGCTTTATCATCTGTCAATCTGGAAAAAGTTTCTTGGCCGTAGGGTTGCCATATTGTGGAATTTTATCCCAAACATGTCCCACGTTACGTCCCTTGGAGAATTTTTGGGCCATAAATTGTTGTTTTTTTTTTCTTTTTTTGCTGGAAAAATTAGATCGTTGGGTATTTTCGAGGTATCTTATTCCATATTTAACTACAAAAAACTGTCAACTGCTAAATAACAATTGTATCTTTCTATAGCTTTCTCTTTTCCCTAGTCTCCACAAGACATCTACGCTGACCCATCTCTACACATTTATATGTATGTCAATTATAGGTTGGTAGACATGTATCCATAGTCATAGAACACAGAAAAACAGGATAATAAGTTGTAAACTGGCCGGTTAATTTAGTTATCTTTATCTTACTCACGCGTGTTTCGGGAGAAAGAACTAGACGATTACTCGTCGATTACACGGGTCTGTAAATTCCCAATCTTCAAATGGAAAAGGGATAGCGAATGCGCGTATCGTTTTACGTTCATGCGCAATCGTGACTCGTTGGAAAAAAGTATATACGGTTATGCCAATAAATAAATGCATAAATTCAAGATATAATTGTGCTATTTGAGTGTGTGCTCATATACAGTCAGCTACAGCACCATCTATGATACACTTGTTCAAAGTAGACTTCTATTTACTGCAGAGAGGAGAAACATAGATGTGACAAGTTTTCATAGCTAGCGCTACAGTATCTCATTTCATCTCGACTAATTTTTCAAACGCCCGAATATTGTATTAGGTTGGCTATCTTCAGGAAGAATTTTTTAATCAATTGTTATGGGCAAATGCCCAAAATAAGTTCTTCCTTTCAAGTTGGAATAACAATTTTAACTCAAAATACAACTGATTCGAAATGTAAAAAAATATCAGAATGGTCAGGCGCCATCTGTTTTGACCTGATGTTTTAAAATACCATGCCTAAATGGATGATACTCGTATAAGTACAAATGTGGTCCATTCAAAGTAAATTAAAGCTTAAAAACATGGTTAAAAGAAAGTGAAAAAATGTACAGGTGTCCGGCTATAAATTAACCCCCTCTAACTTTTTTATATGACCTAGAAGAAAAAGCACCACGCGGTACTCAAAAAAGATATTACATTGAAAGCTTTTGTATCCAACTCTTTCTTCTGGAAGGTGATATAAAAAAAATAGAGGGGTAGGGGCAATGTATAGCCGGAAACCCCATACAGTCTACGAACTTTGACACGCTTAAGACATATATGTCAAACACATGCAATGTGACTATGAATATGCGTTTCCTGGATACAAGCTGGATGGAGCAGAGCCAATCTGCAACTATGCTGAACTCGTATCATGAACTGGCGGATACGACCACTACTTTGTTTATCTACCAGAAGTAGGTTTTCCCAGTCCTATTGACCTTAGCAGTTCAAAGCAAGTAAGAAACGTTTCCTTTTGATATAGTTGCAGGATGGCGCCACCAACAGATGGATGAGTTTTTCTCTGACAAAACACGTAAAAGCTCGCATTCAGCACTGTGACGAAACAATAAACTAGTCTCTAGGAAAATCTTCCGTAATTCAAGTGGAAACATACTGCATCGAATTTTCACAAAAAGTTCTATTTTTTTAATCAAATCACCAGCTTCAAATAAGAAGGAATGAGATTATAAAGTGTTTCTAGATAGAGCACATAAGCTGCATGTCTACCGAGGAGAAGCGACGTGAAAAGAACCGCGGCGAAATTTATCATTTGCACGCAATTAATTCAGACTAGGTACGAGCCAGTCCAGGATTTGTTTGTCTCCTAATTCTCATAGGTGAGGATCAATGTGCAATTGACATAAGTCATTTTCTATTGCTCTTCTGTTATTCCCTTCAAATGTATGGTGTTATTTTTTAAAAGTGTGAGTGTTTACAGATAATTGTGATGATTTTAAGACGTGCTACTTCTTAGATAATTTGCAAAGAGCAGCACAAGCCTAATGAAGGTAGATGTTCGTACCATTAAATATTATTATGTTGATACAACGGCGTCACTTTAGTAGACATTGGTAGACAAATGCGTCAAAAGTATGCGCTGCAACTATCCAATTTCATCGAAAAACAATTCAAGGAAAACATATGGGCTTGGCTCTTAATCTATCCGAATTCGTTGTTTGTACTCGTCAAATATAGCACATCGCTTCTCTTCGCCTCACTTCAGTATGTAGAATCTGAATTAATTATGTGTAAAATAGCCCAATGAAAGAATTTCGCGATCTCGACTTTCGAATAACGATGAAATTATGGGTATACTGAAATCCTGAGCAAAATACCGCGATGAAATCGCATGGAGCCAACAACCAAAGTCTATATAAGGCACAATATCGATTGCAGGCCATATTTTATACATTAACGATGATTTACCTGCCGTAGTCAAAAAATGCAAAATTAAAATTTTCGCCGGTGACACTTTGATTTATATAAGTACTCAAAATTATCAGTCTGGTATCTCTTATTGTATAAATGATGACTTGAACTTATTTCAAAATGGGTAACATCTAACAAACTCAAATTATATGTTTATTGGAAAAAACGTACCATGTCCAAATAAATATAAATGGTGAATATATTGAAATCGCACACAATTTTAAATACCTTGGGGTGTTTGTTGACTCTCAATTAAATTTTATATCCATTGTGAGAAAATATAAACAGGATTAGTAGTAAAGTGACATATTTATCAAGAGTTTCTCGATGTCACTATTTAGCTAATAATTCCGTGTTTGAAATACTGCAAATTTTACAAAACATGTGCATGAGAATAATACTGAATCAATATAAACATACTCCAGTTAGACTAATGTTTAGCAAATTGAAATCCTCAATGTGAAAAATGTTATCAAATGATATTTATTTATAACAAAAAAAAAATAATATATTTACACCATATCTAAATTAAATATCATAAAATGCCGACTATGATTTACATAATACCAGACATGAAGATGATTTCCATTTAATATCAAAAGGTATATGTTACAAATCTGTATTGCATCAAGGGTTGCTTGAATCTGATAAATTGAATGCAGAGATAAATAACGAGAATACTTTAACAATATTTGAAGTAAAAATGAGGAATTATTTGTTAAATCTACAATTATAGCTTGCCCAGCATGTGCGTCAAATGGCTTGAATTTATTAATTCTAAGTTGTTTATAATATACTCAGTGACACCCAGAAAACATAATTTCTTCAACTTGTTTCTTCTGCAATATAATAACTATATTTAAAGTAAGCTGGGCAACAATGTCAACCTTTTATCTTTGTTTTTGTTTACCTTTGTTAAAATGTCATCTCTTAGTTTTTGTGAAGAAAGCAGTTTCTGAGAGCTGAGTAGTACAGAAATTTTTAGTTATTGCCCTTTCATTCACTAGTGTTAAGCATAAAAAAATTCCTCGAGTTCGAAGACGTTGACCATGTTAGAGAATTTGACAGGGCTAGAATGATTGCCTATCGAGATGTTGGTTTGTCCAATCGCGAAATTGGCCGCCGTGTTAATTTTACTGCACATCTCATCTACCAATGTGTGTGAACGTTTGTTCGGTAAGCTCAAAGACATACGTTTTTTAGTTGTGTGTCTCCGTCTCGAAAACTTTGTCATTACGTATGAGTGCCTTCAATCATATTTGTTCGAGTGACAACTTACTTAACATCGGCGTGCAATTCGAGTTGTCCTGTTATCAATCTTCAATATAAAATTGTACAATGCCCGGAAATACGATCAATGGAGAAGGCCGACAGCTCGTTCTAAATTTATTAGAGTATTTCCACGAAGAGAATGAAAACAGCGGTCCCCTGTTACCCACGTCATGCGTACTGGAGAGAGTAGCAGATGCGCTGAAGATTAGTCTGCGTAGTGTTCCGTCTATGGTGCGGAGACTCGATCTGTTTACTTATTTCATATCTCGTTGATGACGTAACCGCCAAGAACGGTGACTACAACTATAGTAGTCTTATGGTGGTATACGATCCTCGACCTTAGCTGCTAGCGAGCATGTGCATGTCACGTACTTTCAAACGTTAACGCCGTGGTCCCACGATGCCATTCTCTATTACTGAGAAGCACCTAATTCCCGAAGTCATCACGACATGCTTTTTCACGGTATTTGGTAACAGTCGTGATTCGTGATTTAGAAATATGTATCAGTTACTAACTAAATCACAGCTCGTGGAATTTCTGCCAGCACTAGTGCAACTTAACACAATAATTTGAGATCGATATGAATTGGACACGTCATAGTCTGTAGAGTTTTTTCTTTTTGCTTAATTATACAGGATGCGGCAGAATAACTTTCTTTTCTAAGGCGGTATGTAAACATGTTATAGAAATGTTTCCCATGGCTAGATAAATTTGATTTAGGGGACTTTTGGCTCCAACAAGACAGTGCGTCAGTGGCCGTTTTGAGGAAACACTTCCCAGCGCGCCTCATCTCAAATAGGGGCAATTTGGAGTGCCCGCTCTCCCTTCTGTGATTTTTTCTATTGGGTTTTGTTGAAATCCCGGCTTTATTTGAACCATAAAAGACCCTGTAACGGGACGTCATCTATCTGATTTGATCTTCACAACTATGTAAAACAAAACTTTAGGTATGCGCCTATATTATGAAAAACAAATAAAAATGTTCTGATTCATACAATGGGCTTTGCGTAGTTTTGAAAAAAGGAAGTTATGCTACCGTACCCTGTATTGTATACACGCATATATAGAAAATGCTGGAGTGCATCGGGAAATGTCGGTTCACCAGATAAATATCCGACCAAATGGCGGAAGCAGTCAGTGGACCGTGAGCGCGGAATTGAGACGCGGTAATAGTTCAGTTGACAAGGTTATAAATTTTTCATCAAAGAGTTGCAATTAGTGTATAGTGATAAATTATATTTTGAACAGTAAGAATAGTGTATGCAGTTTATCTTCATAAATGATATGTGAACTTTTCCACTTAAATTTCAAGAAAATTTTTCTTTCTAATCATAGACAAGGGTAAACAAGCACAACTGAATGGGAAACAGAATGCAGTAGAGATGGGAAATGCAAAATTTAAAGCAAGCTGTATGTATGTTTACTTATGAATACGATTCTGACGCATTTAAAAATGTATCTAAGACTCCAATTAACGGAAAATAGCTTGAGTATATTTATAAAAAATATATCAAGGAATAAAAACAGCTTCATATTTCGCAATTTTTCTTCACATATCTGTTATTACTACCATACATCAAAACAAAAAACAACAGTATGCTGTTTCATTAAAATTAGAACAATTATCTGTAATTATGAGTTAAATATGAGCTTGTAAGATTCTATGAGTCAGCATACACACAACCATAAAATTATTGCACTAAATAAAATTATAATAAAATTTGAATCTGGCTGATGGAAATTACAATTTTAAAACTAAAAATACGCTATTTTTAAAAAAAAGCCCATCTCTATATTGTTAGGAATGCTGTAGACAAACATTAAAAATAAATTTGAATTAGTTCCAAGTATATTTTTGTAACAAAACACACTTAAAAATTAATAAGTCTACCTCAATCACAACGTAAACAGCAAAAACACAAATATCTTGGCGTAGGATGTCCCGATTCGCGATTTCGATCTGAATCGTGAAAGAAATATAAGAATAGAAATTGTCAATTAGAACTGTTTCATTACAAAGAAACATAATAATGACGCGATCACTGATTAACGTATTTTACCTGAAGGTAGTAGTAGTAGTAGTATTATATTGCTCAAACACAGATCTAATGCCCGTATGCACCGCATATTGATAAGGTCGGTTTAAACTTTAAGCAGGTTCAGGTTTCTAGTTTTGTATGAATCCTATCCTCTACAGCACTAACCTACGCTTAACGCTAACCCTGTCATTTGAGCGGCTTAGTAAATTTGAGCTCGGGTTTAAGTACGTCGCTTTGTGAGGTTAGAGTAAACATCACAAGTCAGTTTTTCGGTAGTAAAGTGCGCACATCACTCATTTGTAGTATGTAATATGTAGTATGTAATTTTGTTAATGAAATTTTAATGTTATAAAGGTTGAAATAAACTTTCCTCAGGAAGGAACATTTACAACCTATCTCACATAAGTAATTTATAGAAACTGCATAAACATGGAAGCAGTTGCTCTCCACACAAAGTAATAATCCTTCTGGAACGTCAAAAATGTGCTTCTCTTCCCGAGTTCAAAACCTTGGGAATACGAATTCTGCCACTTGCCATTCTCATGGTACACTGTTTGTTTACTTTATTGGCAGAATGTATATTTTTCATGGTAAATAATAATGATAATAATGTTTATTTGTAAAATACAATTAGTCTTGAACAAAACAAATAAACATGGAGTACCCGCAGAAGGCAGTTGTCTTGTATCCTAGGGTCTATTATAATAACTACAATAGTCGCAGAAAACGTGGTTAGAAATTAGTCAGCTGTCATAAAGTGTCATTACATGACTGTAATAATTTAGCCGTTCTAAAAATAAAGTTTTACAGTATTCCAGAGTAAAATTTCAGCTGGAAATCTACATTCCATTACTCTGTACGGTATTACATTGCCAAGTGATTTACAAACGCACCTCTGCGTGACACACCTGACACATGTCAACCTCAAGTAGCATGAAGCATGGAGAAACATTGAAGTTGATTAATAAATCGCGGTGTTGTCAAGTGTATCACGGGTCGTGATCACCCGCTTACCTATACCTAGTTTTAGCTTTTACGGTACATAGCTTGCAATATTCAGCTGAGATTGATTATTGAGCTGAGCCTTCGTTAGACGAAGAACGGGGTGCATACAGGTATAAAAGATCCTAGCGCTAATATTGATACACTAGCAGAACACAAAAATGCTCTGCTACTGTCTATAGATTAGAGAGGTGCCAAAAAGGGATATGAACATCTTAGCACCACCTATGTGACAGTAGCGGAACTAAATTCTCTTTATTCCTTTTCGAAGTAGTTTTCTAAATTCTTTTGCGTGTTCCGTTATTGTCTCATCCAAGTAGCACCGAACGGGTTTATCAAGTATTTAAAGGATGTGTTAAAACTGTGAAATAAAATTGCAATTAAAGCCAATCTGTTTTTGAATGAACCTTGAAGTTCTAATAAACTCGCCTCCAGCATAAAAGGGTCCACCCTGAAAGTGGTCAATAAAACTAAAAATAAAAACCTTCATAAAACTTTACTATCTTGAACAACTATTTTCAAAAGTGCGGTGAAGAATCTTTTAAAACCAGTTTGAATACATTTTAAACACACGCAGTTTTAAAGTAAACTAAAACGTGTTTATTAAATGTGGACTTTGAAGTTAATTTACCTTATTATTATTATATTAACGTTAAATAGAAATGGTTATTGAAGACTATATACTCATTTCTTATTACATGAAAGCAGCTTAGAGATAATAGTACTAGTCTGACAAGGTAGAAAAATACTCGCGCACCCGACTTTATCGATAAATTTTAACAAAAAAGGTTTTAAAACCACAGGAGCCTCAAAATTACTGAAGTTTTACAATTAGAAAAAATAACAAAAACATTTTGAAAACACCAAAAACATCAGTTCGAAATAAGGATGATTTTATCAATAATTTTAAATTTTTTAGTTGTAATAAATCGGAGTTACTCCCTAAAGTTATTAATTTATCATTTTAATGTATGACTCAATAATGTTATCCATCATGGCTTCCAGCATCTCGATGGCGCAAAATGGTCAAAAGTTGAACAAAACCATTTAGACAATCGACAGAGAGACGTTAGGGACAAAGTGTTTTATTTAAACCGTTGCAAGAGCACATATCCTATTGCAATCAAAACCCTAAAATAATCGACGAGTGCTTCTTTCTTCCATAATAAGTGTACCTTCTGTTTTTCTAATTGTTTTGAAGTAAACAATTGCTCAAATTAACAATAGCCTACGTCACTGTTTCACTTGAAACAAAATGCGGTGTTCATATTGGACATGAAAGAGAAGAGAAGAAGAGGGGATGAGTTTAGTTTTATAGTATCTAACCAGAATTATAGTTAGTCTCTACGATAACCAAATTCGTTAAGAACATTTAGTTTTAATAAAGCATGCTAAAATTTAAGAAAGCAGTTATAAAGAAAGCTGCAAAAATGGGCTTAAGACATATTATTTACTGTCAAACTCGTCGTAAAATCAAGTAGATTTTATAATAGGTTTTATTACTTACAATAGAAGAATCTTTAAAAAGCTACGTCACATACTAGAACGTCGTAAAACTGAACAGCCCGCAAGTTCTTCAGAAATTTGAATAGTTTTGAAGTTAATTGATACTAAACCATTTTAAAAATACAATAAGGGAAATTAACTTTTAAGATTAATTAATCCTATTTGATAATCTGATTAGTTTCTTTAAGACCAGTATTAAATGCTAAGCAGTTTACAAGATCTAACAGTATATCTACAAGATAATTTTGAAACCATTATCTTATTTTATCATAATAAAATCGTTATAAACCTCGAATAAATTTAAAATGTCTTTACAGTGCTTCTTGGGCATAGATGCTGCTGGGATTTTCCAGGTTCCTTTTTACACACCAAAATAGTGTATATGGATGGATTTCATCAGGTAGTATACATTAATGTATTGAAAGCTAAAAAATAATCAGATAAGTGCCAGATGTCAGCACTCTCCTCGATAATCTATGGCATTGATAAGACTAAAATAAAATTGTAGGGAGCGTCAAATTATTATCTACAGTCAATCACTCATAGCTTTATATGCATTGGATGTATCTTCTCAATAGATAACATATCCAAATTGCGCGTAAAGGTAAATTCGCCGATATCACAGAACAACATTCATTTATATATTCAATCACGATTTTACTTTGATCAATGCCCAAACTTGATTAGGAAAGTGCTGTGATAATAAGAGCACATTATTTTTTCTTCACAATGAAACTGTTTGACCTAAACACATGTTTTTACTATTTTATTTTCAAGATTAATTTCCGCAATTTTGTTTCGGTCGCCACTGTAGGTTAGTTTTTTTTGAGGTGTGTTAAACATGTCAATCGATTTCATTTGAGAATGTTGTACAAATATGTAACCCGCCATTTTGTGACGGCAACGAACTTGCACTTGATACTGAATATACAGAGCTATCATCAGGTGTGTAACAAATCTTGGACCAATCTGTCAACACAAAGGATGATCAAATTTCGATTAATCGATTTGACACACACATTTGATTGTTTGCTTTGGTGAATCAGGACATCCCTGCCAAGACCCATGCTCTAACCACTACCCCAGTCCACCCCATATTGATCCCTCATTCGTCATAATCGTTCCCGCTAGACGGCGCCACTTCTTCTGCCGTCCCTTTATCGCCTTCCCCTTGGGGAGATGCCCCACTGTCCCCTAATAGGCCCCCGTTATTGCGTACCTCCATGTCCAGATCATCATCGTCCACAGCGGCGGCCGCTGCCACTGCCCCTGAAAGCGCCGCCCCTGGTGCCCCCGGTTTGATGCGCTGATGGGATTTTCTGGGGTCGAAAGGGTCCACCACTATCTGTTCGGTGCCTTTGATCTCGGCGCGGCAGAACGGACAGCCTTGGCTTCCTTGCCCTTCGGAACCCTGGAACAGAATTAGAAATATTGTTCTAGTTAGTTCGTGAACGAAAGAGTTCAAATAAATGGTTCTTATGACTGAACTGAGTGAACTAGATCATCATTCGTCGAAAAACTAGTTCACCATGAACAACTCGATGATCCCAGCGAATTAGTTGTAAGTGAATAACGTGAACGAGATAGAAGACGAGACCCCATCGTAGGCAACCAAGTAAGCAGAAGGTTGTATAGCTGACTGCCTGGGTACAATATGGTTTAGGATATCGAACAGAACAAAATGAAGTCATTAAAAATGATGATAAAAAAATATTGTTTTGAAGGCTGAAAGAAATAAAAATTGGCTAATTTTCATGCAACATAGCACTTATTGAGGCTAATGAAGAAATTAAAACAATACTGAAATGAAAATGTAAATTAAATACAAATTTTCATTTAAAACAACTGTTTTTTGAACTTTATTGGCTTCTAGTCTATTCCCTTTTCCTGACAAGAATTGTCAGCCTTTTTAACCATCCTAAATAGTTTGTCGTTCTTTTCATTCGATCTTTATATAATATCTTTAATATAGAATTTTGAGGAGGAATACAAAGGGAATTCCCGATAAGTTAATTTAAACGTTTTTATTAGTAAGTGTTCACTCCTTTTTTGATCGAAATTTTTTTTTAAATTCCCGCCATCCACACAAAAACCAACATATTTAAAATCTCCTACATGGCTCTTTAGCTTGTAGATGTGGTCTTAAAAATTCGAGCTCTTTTGGCCATTTTATACTTCAATGTGTAGGTTGGCTCTTATTGGGGACTTCATGTTTCATTTTTTCTATCTCCATCTTCATTTGCTCAGGTTACACCCCTATCTGGATGTATGGACATGTGTATCTGTGCAGAAATACGTATTGCTCGGGTTACCTATCCTATTTTCTGCTCGAATTCACTTTCCTTCTTTTTACTGATTTTGCACATTATTTTTCTATTTGTTATATACCTTTGTCCGCATCATTATTTTCTCTCTCTATCTCTCTCTCTCTCTCTCTCTCTATATATATATATAACAAATTACTTTTATAGAGCTTCTCATAATCTTAGTACATATTCCAAAAAGATAGTTTATTAGAATTATTCTACTATAGTCAAAATCACGAAAGATGACTTTTATGTCATACCCTAAATTGCTCCTAAGTAATCAATGGACGTACGTCGATGATAAAATCATGATGTCAGGAACACAATGACAACAAACGTATATTATGATTTTGGGAAGTTACCTTAATAATAACTTTAGTGGCGAGTTTTTGTTTTGAAAAAAACAATTATGAGTAGAATACCTTAAGACATTAACACCAAAGACCAAAGTATTATTCGAAAACAACATAACCTGCTTTAACATAACCTAACTATTCATCCTTCAAATACGATCGATCATGCAACATGAAAACATCGTCTATCTTTGTCGGATACATGCAAATTAGCAATACAGTTTGTTTAGACAATAAAATTCTGTTTGTCTCTGTTTAACATATCAGAAACTTTATTAAATATGTTCACAAATCGCTGTCGTTTGTCTTTACTACAGACTAAAATGATGACTAATCGTCATCTTTCGTGATTTCGACTATACACATATATACATTTACTATATTGTTCAACTGTCTTGTTCACTGCCAATGAAGCTGTATTCCCAAAATTACAAGTTCTACAAAATAAAGCCATGAGAATAATATTAAATAAAAATAAGCTCATCAGAATAAAATCTATGTTACAGGAACTGCAGTGGTTGGATATAAAAAATCATATTTAGTTCTTATTTTTTCATTTAAAATAAATCATTTTGTGCCACAACATTTAGAACATTACATCGAATTTAATAATCATAACCACCATTATTATACAAGAGTGAATATAGCAATAGTAATATAACTAGCGAAGGAATTTCTTGAATTTACAAACTAAGTTTTGACATAAAGTCTAGTTGTAGTTTAAAGATGTTTAGAATTTAACAGAAATTAAACGAACATTTCATGGACAGTGAAAATTCTTAGATTCAAGTTTTGTTTTTCTAAATATTTGTATGCTATGTAACTGTTGTAGTTTTTTAAACAATGTAATTGTAGCAATCATGCTAAGGAAATCTTAAACAAACACATTTTAACGCTTTTCTTTGGTTTTATAAAATCACATATAACTGAAGATGGAGTTTAAAGTCGATGAAACATTGTAGTTTTAATAAGTGTTTTAAGTGACCGCATCTCAAGAATTTATACCTTGAACCGATACCTCAATGGTCGGGAATACAAAAGTGTGCAAAGTTACCGCTCAATAACTTTCTTCAATATTATCGTTTTACCTTTTCTTCCAAAAAATAACAAATAATCACTTTTTTATACCTTTACGTTGATGGTATCCGTTAAAAGTAAAACGGAGTCTGTTTTCCTTTATTTCTAAGGGTAATTTCTCCTATTCTAATTGAAAATACAGCAATTACGTTGGAAATTGTATGTATACACCTAAATTCAACATAAAAATGCCCATATTACTTACCGCTTGCCAGGCTGTCAGACAAGGTGTACAAAGCAGATGTCCACAGGGTTCTATCCGGACGTCCTTATCATTCTCAGCACATATCTTGCATAGCTGAAAAGTACTGCCCATCTCGCAGTACAACTCGTACTGTTCCTGGGTGACGGAGATGTGGTCTTCATGCGAAGGTTGCACTGCCCACGACAGATCAGGATTTACGGGCCGTCCATCAGGATACAGATAACTAAGTGCAACATCAACATTAGCATAGCTTCTAAAAGCAAATTCTCTTTACCACTTAGTGTAACAGAATTCCTATATTTTGCAAAGGTAGTCCAGGGTTTTTTATACACTATACAGTAAGAAAATCATTTATAATACAATTGCACTGGCACATAATTATAATCCACAAACAGGCGATGCCTTCTGTGGTTTTTTCTTATTTGTTTGCCCATTTTTTGTATTTTGGCGAGTAAATATTATTTTTATTATTACTATTATTATTATTGTATAACGCAAATGTTTTATATCCAGCTAATGATTCCGTTTTTCAAAGATTTCCGATTTTAAACAATAAACGTATGAGAATAATACTAAATAAAAATAAATATGCTCCGACCAATCAAATCAATACCGGTAGTATTACATGGACTCGACAAAAACCAACTTTGCGCAAGGGATATATCAAAGAAAGTATTTCGCATCTACACTAACAATATAATAAGGTAATCTTTGTGAGTTTATTTGTAGGAAGTCATATATGGGAACTACTGAACCGATCTTGAAAATTCTTTCAGCAGTAGAAAGCTACCTTATTCCTGAGTGACATTGGCTATACTTGATTGTGATTTTAATATTTTTAATGTAAATAATAATACCTGCTTAGAGCAGATAATAACTTAGGCCAAACTAACTCAGCGTATGGCGTGTACCAGTACTACAAGCGCAGCTCGGATAACACCACTGAGTGCAATGGAAGCTCTTCTGGATCTCCTACCGTTGGATCTAGTAATCTGCGGAGAGGTGGGAGTAGTCGCACATCGAATGTGGAGTCAGGGCAGATCGACCTTTATAAATCCTCTCAAGGATCACACTAACACCTTAGTCGGTTTGCACCGACTTCCATAAATATTCCACTTAGTAAAGTGGTAAGTTTAAGATACACCTTGGATTGAATTTATGTTGAACCGTCACATCTTGAACAGTGCATAGCTAAGCGAACTATTGACTTGGGAACCATGTATATTTTTAGGGATTTCTACTTTTGATAAAGAGATAAATTTATCTCAAATAAAAATTTTGGACGCTAAACGAAGTGGCCACGGCTAAGCTAGAATAGTAATGACACAGTAACAAATAATGTCAACTCACAATCCTTCCCTGTATCCGTCAAGCAACGCCTGTATGAGACTCTTGTTCTGGGGTATGGTTTGCAGTATCTCTCCATCACCTGTCACGTATCCAATTGCCCATTGGCCCAGTCTAGTGCAGGAAAGCCGGAACACATAGCTACCTGCTTTATTGGAATACCTGAAAGCATATTCATAGATAAATATGCTTCAATGTCTGAAGGATACAATCATTCTTAATGAACAATAAATCATAGACGGAGTCTTAGCGTTATTAGATACCCACAGCGATCTTTCTCACCGAAGGCAAATGGCAAACGCAGCCGATTTATGTAGCTCCAAAGTGGCTACAAATCTACTCTTTTAGAGTCGTCCGTTTAAGATGATTGTTTTAAAATGACTGACATATGCATGTTTTGTGTTCAGACGTAGTGTTTACTTATTTTTGCATATCTTTTATCTATTTGTACCATTAAATTTTTTTTATTCTTTTCCATTTATCTCTGACGTTAAGTAGTAAGGTAGCTGTGTGACAAAACTTCACCTCAATTCGAAGATACAAATAAATACATTTCTTATTATTATATGTATTTAAGTAAAAGTATTCACTGTAACAGCAAAGAGACGGCAATCAAGAATTCTAAGAACCAAGATATTCTATTTAGATTTCCCTTATTATTATTGATTATATTGGAAGTTTCAAATTCGACCCTCACCATTGGGATCTCAGAAGCTGTAAGAGATACGAATTAGCTTAAATGATACAAAGTTGCGTATTTAGGTAGCTAGCAAAATGCCACTTATAATTTAAAGTACTTCCGGAGAGAGACTGAAAACATTTTCCCAAAATCGTTTTTTTATCCTAAATCTATTTATAGTTAGAATTTCAAAATAAATTGCACATTACCATTATCACTTTTTCTCCATTACAACATGGCATAATTAGAATTTCAGTATGACGTTTCGTCTTTCGTCCTCCAGCATCAACTTCATTTTTTCTTATGGACGCCATATTAGATTTTTGCACATTTGAATATAGTTTTTAATTCTGATTCTAAAAATGTATATGACATACAATGACATTGCCAAATCTTAGCTATTTGCAGAAAACAAAATTTCCTAGGTACGCCTTGAAATTATCATTTCTTTCATATAACAGATTTCTGGCCATGCTTTATTTTTCCTGATTTTACTTGAGACCGGATTGCAAAGTAAATTACATGTTGTTATTGTCACTTTTTGTCCTCTACAAAAGTCAAATTTTCAATTCGAGGTTTCTTCTGTTGACTTCCATCACCAGCTTTGTTTTTTCATCTGGATGCTATAATGGGTTTTTGTACATTTAAATTGAGTTTTCAGACTTAAATTCAGTGATGTATTTTGTTAGTTGGCCATGAATTTGTTGTTGGAAAGAAAATTATAAGGAATGAAAAGGTATGGTGAGATCTGAACAGGAAATGAAAATTTTATTGATGATAATAGCAATAATAATCATAAATAAGCAGACGAAAGTCATAGTACCTGTTAAAAATGTTGTCTGTTATTTTGGAGGCAAAGACTGACCCTTCTCTGTACATTGCTCACTGGTCGATTTATTTCTGTCTTCCAAACTCTGTTACTATGTTCAATTTGAGGTCTGGTCTGGTATACGAAACAAATGACTATCTGCTAATTTCAAGGCCTACTTAGGAAATTCTTTTTATCTGAAATAACTAAGCTTTAGCAATGCCAATATGACATACATTTTCGGAATCGGAACCATAAGCTCTATTCATCTGCGTAAAAACCTAGTATGGCGTCTACAAGAAAATAAAGTTGATGCTGGAGGACAAAAGCGAAACGTCATACTGAAAATCTAATTATGCCGGAGGTACTTTCAAAACGAGATCCCAATTGCGAGGGTCGAATTTGAAACACCCGGTATAGTCAGATTGTAGTATATCCACAAACTGAAAACAAAGCTGCCAGATGCATGGCAGTTGTTTCAGTGGGAACGTAAAAGCAGCGCACCCGAAGTCGAAATCGAGTTGAAATCGGGTTAGTTTTGGTGCGAACAGTGTCAGTCGAGTATTTTAAAACTATAAAAAAGAGGTACCTTTGCAAACGAGCTTTAACTTCATCGTAGGTCAAGAAGGCTACATAACCTGGATGGGTCACAGCTAATATCTGCCAATTCCGAAGAAGCGTCGCCCACGGTTGGAACAGCCTGTAATGACAACACAGCATAATAAGGTCGCTAAAAACTAGAGCACTGGTATTTCTTAAACTCGAGCTAAAACTCAGAGCTCGATCATCGTAAAACCTTTTAGTTTCGAAAATATGTCGACGGAAGTTGCTAAAATAAAAATATTAGAAAAAATCACATATTAACAAGATTATTATTCTCAAAAATCGTTCAAAATAATATCCTACTGAATAGCATCCAGCAAGCATTCAATTTACAAGACTTTCTATATGTTTCAGTGTAGTAATAATGTATTTAATGGATTGTGTTTGTGTGCATGCAAGGATAATGCCCCAAGTGACCAGCCTGAACCCCTTACGCGCGCCAATACGCATATCGTTGGCATAATGAATAATTTGCAAATGAGTAGTACTCGCCGCCGATGTGAGAGTTCTAGACGTATATAAAAAATAGATGGGCTTACACGTAGGGGCATTCGGAGCCAAAAAGTAAGTGCTCATTTAATTTATTGCACTTTATTTGCGAGGCAATATACTTGTGAATTATCTCTTAGGTGATGATTTTCACAACAGCGAGTCTAATCAACCCAATAATAATATGGCAAATTGACAGCAATACATGAAAATAGGTCGGAAGTGCTAAAAGCCATAGCTGGACTAAAAAAATATATACAGCGTGACCAATACGCATATACAGTTATTTTCACCGTTTTTCGTGGTTATATAAGGAATAAGTAAATGGATAAAATTGCACACTGCCTAAGCCTCTCCTTAACTCAGGTGCCTCTCACTCTTGCACACACACATGAATTGAGTCATAGAGCACGTTGTTTTCAGTCACTTTCTCAAAATACTTTTAATGTAGACTCTCGACAATGTAGTGGTATCCTCAGGCACTATCTTTTATATCGATAATCACCACGAGTAAACACAAATCAGATGCCCATGACAAGCAGGTTGCCATACTGACAGTGACAAGCATACATGCGGAAGACTCGTACGTTGTCGTGAAAATTTGAACGTGTCTTTGAATTCACATAAACAAACGTCCGCGCATAGAGGTCGTTTGCATATGTATCCAGAGACAATAGGTTTAGGAATACTTTTTAAAAAATCTTTATTGAGAACTGTACGTACAGCTCGTTCCAAAATTACCAAAGTTTAAAAAGAAGTGACTTTCAATGGGGTGAGGTCTACTTATACTGTCGGGATGGCTTGCAATGCCTTTGCAAAAAACATTAAGCACGCAACAGATTAGCGAGAAGTTCTTGTGCTGGCTCAATGCCTGATGCAACAATGTAATATCAACTGCGTGGTTTAGTCATGAATAACGATTTAGCCTCCATCGATAGGCCACGTATTATTCTAGTTTTCTAAGCAGACGGCTTCAATTTCGTACTTACAACAACTAAGAGTCAAACCTCTATCGGTGGATAAAAAATGGCGTCGGGTAGGATTATATTCAACACAAACTAGAGCCTCTGAGAAAAAAGTCAGTCAAACAGGTAAATACAATTAGTCCATAGACAGACCGACAGAAAAGAGTGACATTGTTTTTCGTGATGTACATAATATCCAAAATTCATATCTCATTTTCGAAAATGTTTGCTATTACAATACTTCCCCGCCAGTAGGCGTGGGAAGTAAAACAATTATAATTGAAAAATCTCTTGATACTCACTTAACCAGTTTTTTGAATAAATACTACTGTAACATTTATAATGGAAATATCAGTACGTTTTATTGTGACTATTATTTTTATCTTATCTTCTGGAGGAAATGTTAACCTATGGTTACAGGGTTTTTTCTTTTTTTAACAAATTCCGATTAAATGATTTAGAAACTTAAATGCTGAACATAAAGAATATATGATAATATCCCACGATTTTACAAGGGAACGTTGCATAATGTTCATATTCATACACGATTATTGGATAAAAATTAACAGTGTGAAGCGTGGTTCCAAACAACGCCGATCGCAAAAGTGGTAATGACGTAGGTGTATTATTTACGATTAAACACACACAGTGTAAGGAAGCGGGCAAACAGTGGCAGGATATGCATATAGATACATACACAGACACGTCGAATATTCACGGGTGAATAACTAATGAGATTTTCCAGAACAAGCCACTGCTGAAAATCACGCTTCGAAGGAATACAGATGAGCCAGACCACCGATTGTTGTTTTGCTTCGTGAATAATGTCGAATTGTGCAGATCTACACTGCACAGTTCCTTACTTCAATTCAATTTTACAGCAGGAGAGTCCTAAGACTATTTTTTCGTTTGTCGATTTTTGGAAAACTACTTAGTTTCGATGACAGAAGCCGAACATAACGTTCAAAAGCAGTGGAATGGTAATTTTTACGTTCAGAAATGACGAAAATATCAATGCACCAGAAATAACATTCGCTTCCTTGGCATAAGGTAGATTGACTCTATACCTCCTACGCCTTCGTTGGAGGTTTTAAAGAATAGATATGAGTCAACTCGTTTCAAGAGGCGAAATTGAATCGTGATTAGGTAGGTTCCTTAGGTACGATAAAGCTTCGACCTCTGCATATCAAACTATATCAAGCAAATCTATCATATTTCCGTTTCCATGGCAGATGTAGGGAAATATGTGTAACATATTTTGTTTAACAGGTGCATACACTTGCATGCAAATGAGAGACGGAGATAAAACTCTTTGGAGCTACTACCGCAATTTCCACAATGGTAACTAAATGACAATGAAAAACAAGACACTTGAGATATGAGAGTATTTTTCAAACATCTTACAAATCCTACCTTATAATTGTTGATTATAGTTTTATAGTAGCAAGTAGCTTACCTAGTGAAAACATCAAACTCAAAATTCGATATGTAGTCGTTACACGTTAGATCTATCGTCGACTTCAATGCCATCGCTTCGAGTCCAGAACTGATGGGATGAACATTGTTCAGTTCTTGACGGAAAATCTTCCAAGGTACCAGAGTGCTGAAAACGAGAGATAATTGTAGACAAGGCGAAAATCTCGCATTCCACGGAGAAATTTTCCAATTAGATCTTCTTTTTCATAATCGCAAATATTGGGTGTCCCTTAACTTGATTCAATAGGCTGCCAGGCGGTAAGCAGGTGCCAATTAATTTAAACAATTTTGTTTTCAAACGTATTACAAAATAATGTTGTTTGCGCTCCGAACAACTCCGTTAAAGGTCATTATTTTTACCCGATTGTCCACGTACCCCCCGAGAATCTGGTTGGACTTTAGTATTTGTATAATATGGACAATGGACACGGAAAAATCAAAAATCGTCATCAAACATTTCACATTTTCGAAATTTTTTGAGATTACAATATTTTTTCGCCAGTGGCGTAGGAAGTAAAAATCGAGTTGAAAACTTTCTGTCAAGAATGCGTGGTTTTCGCCTAGTCTATGTTAGACCTTGGCGTATCGCCCTAACGTTACAACGCCCTCGATTACAGGAAAAAACACAAGCACGACACGACAGTTTCTAAACGATTGCACAACTCTTAATGAGAATATCCATTGAAATGTATTCAAATGTATTCCCTTATGCTGAGCGCTTGACTTTTGCATGAATGAAGGCAGAAATCGATTCAACGAATAGTGAAACGACCACGAACTTTTGTCTGAAGATTTCCTACGCTGAGTGTTGCCTCGTAGAATGGCAGAGCACCCACCTCAAAAACTTAAAAACAGTTTTGCAGTCCGCAAGACCATTGCATCCAATCAGTTGCAGTTGCAAGATGACTCTGTTTCCAACCTAATCGAATTAAATACTGTCTTTTTCACGAGTATTTATTGCAGTAAAATGTCAGCCGATTATCTAGTAAAAGTAATGTTCTAGCATTACATTTCCAACGCTTTGGAACCGACTGAGCATGCGCAGTAGAGACAATATGTTCAAGTAAGGGTAACACCTAATTGGGTACTATCGGTCCGCTGTTTTAGTAAACGAATTTTTGGTTTCGGGCGGCCCAAACAGAACACTGAATTTTGATGGGACTCGGAGTTTCTGGCATGCGGAGCACGCACAAGATCTTATTTTGTTAAGGATGACTTATGATTTGGGGTTATGGTTTTGAATTGTGTTGGAGAGTTTGCGTCTTTTTAAGGCCGTCCGTCACGATACGAAATTTTGTGCTAAATTTCGTACAAAATTAAGGATAGTATCAGACAGCATTTAGTACATAATTTTGTATGAACCAATTTAGTGCTAAATTTTGTAGAAACTGTACTATACCCTATTTCACGAGTATCCATCACGCTTTGACGCCTACTGAGATGAACAGCTCATCAGCAAGTGACATTTTTGTGTTAGTCTGCTACGTTGGCAATAATGAATCAGGTATAAATCTAGTAAAACTTGTTTGACCTCTTCTAAATAAAAGAGCTGTTAACAAGTACAAAATGAATCTGTAGCCTACAAAATCAAAAACCAAATTTCGGTCTGCCTACTTAGCATTGACGGATCTGTCAGAATTAAGTGGCCTTTGCCGATATAGGGAATTTTGAAATATTACTAGATAATCAGATGACATTCTACCGTAATGGATACTGGTGAAATAGGGTATAAATAATATCATACTAAAAGTGCGCAGACGACTTCTGGGCATTTGGAGCTGTACGATGGCTGATATAACCTCAAAATGAACACTTTCATTAGTTGATGTTATTAGTTATGTTCATCAGTTTCGCGAAACTCCTCTGCGTATGCTGTTCTACTTATAGATTGAAAACTTGAAAGATGTCATGATCAAAAGAGCAGTGTGACATATTACTAAACGAGTATGGCAAATATGATTGTTTATATCCTGTAAAAAGAAGTGGCATTCCCAGGATTTCAGTCTGGGATGGGTAAAATGGAAAGTAAATTCTCAGTGTGACGTACTGAAGTGTTATAATGATTTAACATTAAAAGCATGGACATATGCTAACATATGAATCTGTTACAGTAATTTCTGTAGAAAATACATACAGTTTTATTTAATTTTGAATCATACGAAATCAAAGTGTAAATAAAGCAAACCAAGCTCGAACGATCTTCATATATTAAAACAAAAATGCAAAATAATATAATCTATCACAGACTTTTCTACATAACAATGTCAGACAAAACAACAAAAAATACATCTTCATGAAAAAAATAACAATGACAAATATGTTAGGACTTAAGTATAAAACTGAATGTAAATCAAAATAAAATTCTTAATCATGAGAAAAACAAAAAATATTCATTCTATAACTACATTCTCTTAGCCAGTCTCAAAAATCAAAAACATATAAACTATGAAACTTCATCAGTTCACAGTCTCAAAATAAAACATACATTACATTAGCTTAGAAAGTGATTTGAACAGAATTTGAACAGACTTTTATAACAATCTGTTGGCCAATAAACAAAACCACATATCTTGATTGGATACTTTGGAAAAGATCACCGTGGTGGTTTAAACGTAAGTAAACCCTTAACTACATCTGCTTTTTTATTTATTGGTCAACAGAAGGGAGATAGATTTGAGAGACAACTTTAGGCAAAGTTCAGGTGTTACCATATTACAAAATCAACGCGCCTATTATTTTTGCTGTCGAACCGATCTATGATTGTATTCACGTCTATTTTAATATCCCTATGCATATACAAAGGAGCTAAACGCAATAATCGCTCTTGTAACATAGTGGAGCGCAGCCATGCTTTTATCCTCTTTAGATGGGAGAAACTTCTTTCAGATGTCGCAACACTTACCGGCAATGAAATAAATTATTGTAGGCATCTATTAATTGAAGGAAAAATGTTTCCATCACATGATAAATACAGTGACATTGCACTGTCTATAATATCTTGTGTACGTGACTTCCAAAAGTCAAATTCTGCTTTTAATCTGGTACTTATTAAATTTTTGTTTTCGTTACTATTTAGTCCATGCAAATATTTAGAGCTTGTTTTAAATATGTCCATTACATCAGCTTCAGTTTTTGAATTAAATACTGACGCAAAGAAAATATTAAAATTGTATATATTCAAAGATTCTTCATTGTAAATCATAGCAAATCCTGTAATATATTATCCAGCAAAGGGACATATCGGTTCAGTATGAAATAATTTTCCTTGTCAGACATAACTATGTTTGGTCTGTTCATTTACCTGCTTGTTATTCTTGACACAGTCATTTTAATACCCAGGGTTTCATGTGATTTCATTATCGATGAGAATGGTATTCTAAAGTGTTTTTCGGAATTTGCGCGTCTTTCTTGTACAACTGAAATAATATTTCTTTTGAATTTGACAGCGTATTGTTTGACAATTGTTTTTGATTGTAAAATCTTACTCAGGTTGACTGTTAAAGCTAATATCATCACACAAACACTTTAGTGATATGATAGATTGGATGGAAGTAATGGCAGTCTTCAAAGACTCCGCTTTTGAAGAAGCTTCGCGGTCTTTCCAATTTGATATAATATTTAAAACCTCTACAATTTTCTGGAATTTGCTTTCAAATTGGAGCACAGAATCATGTCCCTCGGTCCATCGTGTTTCGCACATACTATGAATTTGATATCCGTCTAGTTTTCTTTTTAATACTCTATTTCTTTTAGCGGATGCTTTGAAGAACGCAATTACTTCCTTCATTATACCTACAGTATTTCTTACTGCTTGGACACTGCTGCTTTTTGAAATCGAAACATTCATGGCATGATTTGCGCATGGTCTTTTCTGAGCATTTTCCAAACATTTTCGCAATTCCATTACAGCGCCCTTTTGTTCACCTAACATTAGGTTACACGTGTCATAACCCACACATAGTTTTGAGTCTAAGTTATTGGTTTTAATGAAATGCTTGACTGTTTGAGCAAGAATTTGACCTGTGAGTTTGGGCTCCATTGTATCTTCATCAAAATTTGAGCAGCAATCCACAAATCCCATGAAGTCCTCGTAAATATGTTTTTGATAACAATACCGCAATACGATTGACATTTGTGATTTATGGCTAATGTCTGAGGTTTCGTGAAATATAATACTGACTTTGCCTGACGCGACTTAAAACTATATCCAAGATTTCTTCGCCACACTCTATAATTTCATTCTGGATGCGGCTGCTTATGTACGTAGCATGCGCTTTTGAGTTCTCCATGTTTTTTTTCAATAAATTGTCGCCGCTCTTGACTCTAAACCGTATTAGTTCTCTAAAATTCCCTTCATTACGGACATCCTCGTCATTCGTGCTGTCATTAGAAAAAAGTCGTCCCCTATCTTTGTGCCATCTAAGTGGTATATTTTGGCGTAATAAAAAAAATTATAGTTTCTATTATAGGAGTCAATCTTTGCCGATTTTCTGATACTTGCTTAATTCGCTCTGAACCTATTATATTTCTTATATCATTCTCTGGATTTTCGTAAATCTTTAAAAAATTTGTAGCCTCTGAAACTGCTTCTGTATGATATATTGAGTTCTCATGTGTCTCACAATCACCAGTTTTGCCATACAATTTCGAAAATTTCTTTAGTGGTACGGTATCAAGTTTTCCCAATTTAGTTGATTTATGTACTCCTCCTAATTTTGCAAAAACCACGCAATATTTACAGAAAAGCCCTTGCAGTTCCTCTGAATATGACAGCCAAGGAAATTTTTCAAAGTGTTTTTCTTATAAGTTACAAGTCACTTCTTTATTTTCAAGTGTGTGGAATAGGGATGTTTGAAACAGTCATTAGGGGTCATTGCACACCTCAATAAGGTATATTTTTCATGGGAAGACAAGTTGCCGCTGAAATTTATATATGGTGCAACATCAACAAAATCGGATCCTTTAGGTTTCGCACCCGATTGTGCAACACATGGTCCAGCATACGGTGCAACATTAAGAAATTTGGAAGTCGAAGGCTCAGGTTGAATTGTAGGATTATTATCAGATTTTTCCGGTTATTCTTGTGCCGGTGGATCAGACAGTTTGTTTTGTTTAGAATGGAACCAATCGATGGTATTATTTCCGTTTACTCATCCTGACAACAGCAGCCGTCAACCAGCACTAAAAGTTACACAAATATTGTCAAATAAACTGCATTATTGGTTTCCACGCATTCACGTATCTCATAAACTACCAGAGAGAAGCGCGAGAAGCGTACAATATGTATGTTAGAAAGAGTGAGCCGATGGCATGCGTGACCTCGTACTCGGGTTGCTATTCAACGAGGTGCTTCTATCTCTTTCTAACACACGTATTACACGCTACTGGTGCATCGCTCTCGCACACATTACGTCGTCAGTGATATTTGGTTTTCAGTGTATATGTCTGAAGTCTTTGCTATATATTAGTTCTAAATTATATTGTTCCGATTGGGTGTACCCCGTTGGAATAAAGATTATTATTATTATAAAAACGTCAAAATATTATATGAATATGAGGCAAAATTCGCGTTTTCGTCTCCTGTTATTACACGGGAAAGAAATTTGATACCTCAGGGTAACTTGAGACGGTGAATACGAATATGATGGACAAAAACTCGCAAAGACTCGTGGAATTGAATATGAAGTAGAAAATGGGTCATTTGGGACTACTCCTTTGGCCTAGCATCCAATTGATATCAGAATCAGATTCTGCACATGCAGTTCAGCTAGGAAATTCAACTTTATTCGGATCACAGATATTCAGAGGGGTTTCTGAAAATAATCATATGAAAAACCTTTAATTTGTGGTTGAGAATTTTAAATTGATCAAAAATGAATATAGTTAATATAGAGATTGGTTGTGGAACATTTCAATTTTATTTTGACCTAAAATTACATGATTCAATTTTGTTCACAGTGCGGGCCAAGGTTATGTGCTTGCAAACTTGCTCCACTTTGATCCAAGATAAAATTAATGTAACCATTAAGATTAGGTATGGTTGAAAATTGTATATTCCCCTGACATGTTCCATTCCTGAATCTCTATAGAAGTAACTGTTATAAGAATATACAAATACTCTATATGGCTAAATACACATTATAACATATTTTCATGAAAAGAGACACTAAAAATTTGTATAATGGCGTTGTTAATGGTTCCTGGAAATTGTATCACCCTCACCACATTTTAATTTTAATTGCATATTTCCATGTAAATGTGACAAATTCGCAATATGACCTTGACAGTGAGTAAAAAATCAAGAATTGTGTCAGTTGCTCACATAGTGTTGGCAAATACCGTTTGCTGGAGGATCCAGCATTTACCCTGGTAAGTATATCTTTATGAATTTCATTGACAGATTACTACAACTATGTAAAAAACTGTGATTCTTGAATACAAAAGTCATTAATCACATATAATAATTAATTTTTAATTAATCTTAATTTTGTTTGAGGTCAAGTACATTTTTGTCACTACCCTGGCAACACTTCTCTGGCAATTTTCATGTCAATTGTTTTTTCTACTCTTCTTGTTCTACATTCCACTTTTTGACATTTCTTTACAATAAAAGAATACTATAAACAACAAAAGCAAAGGCAGCAACCTGCTATCACAAACATCCATTATGCTCAAGGTTTGTTAACTCTCAATCTAGACGACTCTCTTGTTGTATGACCAATGGAACTTAAGACGCGTTATTTTTAAAAAAGGACTATTGAATTTGTTTAGCTAATGGTATTTAAATCACAAAGTATCTTTTTCATAGTTTAAATGACACTAACCCCTGGACACACATTTTCCACTTTCCTATTTAAGCTGTCAAAATCAAAATATTATCTGAACTTGCCAAATATGTATCACATATCATTTAGCCTTGTGACATAATGAATATGAAAACGGGATAGGCTATTTTTCTTAGTTGACACTGAAAACCGAAATACTGTATATTGTATCAAAGTTTTTGAGACAAGTACCACACTAGACAAACATTGGTATAGTAGCAACTATCTAAGTAAAATATCTATTTGCTCAAAATAATCATATAATAGAAAAGTTGTATATTTTATCAGTTATAGTCAAAAATTATTTGAATTGATCTGAAAAAAATATATATATGGGATCTCAGAACCATTATGAAAGATATAAACAATAAAGATTCACACATCAGTATTTAAACCTATTATATCAAATAACCAACTGTTCACTTAAATGCCTTTACACATACAGCCAAAGTATCCATAAACCAGCTTATACATGTATTGACAAAAATTGATAAAAATAAAAATTAGTAAGTACAACCTAACATGCTTACATTGAACATGTAGGAACCTGAGTGAAGCTATTGATTGATATGCTGAAGCAGGTGCAACTTACCTATTTCCAAAGTTTGTTCTCCAAAAGTCTGCAGCATCAGATTTGGTGATGCGGAACAAATCCCCAGCAAACACACCATTTGGAAATAATGCCTTAAGTTCACTTAACATATGACTAAACACTAAACTCAATTTGGTCAAATTCCTTCTATAATGCGAATTTTCGTCAAACATTTTCTCTTTGCCCTCTTTGAAAAGCTTAATAGCTTGTTTACACTTACGCATTAAATTGATTATAAATATGTTAAAGTGTTCGATAGAGTGTAATGCTTGTAAATTGTCCTCATATTTTGAGTAGATAAGCTTAAGCCTTTGATAGGTGTCTGGTAGAATATCTAATATAAAAGGGGGCGAATTTTTCAAATTCATCTTTGGATGCTGGCACAGTTTGACCACTTTGTCCATTAGTTTCCATGTTTTGTCTAAAGTCCTTTTATCAGTAGCGTATTTTGGATGCGTAACGACGTCCGAAAAAGCACCTTGCAGCTTCGAAAATATCGTTGTGAAGTTTTTGTGTTGGACAGGACGATTCCTGCCTGCCATGTTGGACAGAGATTTGTAATCAGGAGTCACATAAACCGTCGGTTTCGATGCTGCGCTTGATTTCCGATTAATTATTTACATTATTAATTTTACTTTGGGCTGCATAACTGTCTTTTGAACAAACACAAATAGCGAAGAGAATTTTGTCATCCACATTTGTCATATCGGACTGACAGTGACAATTAATAAACTAAAAATGACGTATGACATTTGGCGTAGAGCACCAAGATTCTGTAACGAATATTCTAACTGGGGCCACCTAGTTGCCGTCTTTAAACCGACTTCCAGGGACTGCTCATTTTTGAGAATCGGTGTAGTGACGACACAGCGGCAGAAACATGGCCGCTCGCAAGGGAGGCAGAGGAGCGTGCTCTTCTCCCTGATAATCCAGATTAACGTTGATATTAGCATGGTTCTTAGGATTTGACTAATCGCTTTTTATATACCAAACTATTTCAGCAACTTTTTTAAATTTTTTCTCACAGTATTAAAAATTCGATTAAACACGAGTCTTCCTTTATTCCTCCTGAGAAAATTTGCTACCCCCGTTCTTAATTTGTTTGTTGTTGAGGCAGGTACACTTTACACTTTCCCAGAATCTAACCTCTCGCCGATGATCGCCCACTAGAGAAAAATTCTTGCGGACACCTATGGGCAAAATAAACTAAAGATTACAGTTTACCAACACCCCATGCCGTACAACTTTCTAACGATTTTAGGCGTAGTAAATTTATTTGGAGCAGACACAATACTGGAAAGTGCTTTTGTTTTACTTTGTTTTTCAGCGTTACTGGAATTCCTGTTCACTTCAGACGTCTATTACTGCTCAGAAATTTCGAAATTATATTGAAAGTTTTTTAATTTTGTTAGTAGCTACAGTGCATGCTATAATATGATAATTACACTTGACATGGGCGGATTTATCGTTTCGTCAAAAGGGGGGGGGGAGGGGTCAGGGCTCAAACGATATTTGGGGCTGGTAATTTTTCAACCTCAGTGGAGCTTCTATAATGTATCCTATTACTGCGCCTTAAATACATTGTGTTCTATTTGGTCAATACCAGCTTGAAAAGAAAACATGGAAAATGCTCAGAAATCCGCAGAAAGGCAATATTTTATTATATGAGAACAAAATAGTACGTGGCATTTATAATTAACTAGTGTAATAATATTAAAGATTAAAACATAAAGAACTTCATTGCTCTGTTGACCGAAAAAAAAAACATCCTGAGGGACCCCGAGACATACCCTAGTCCATTCCACCCAAAACGAACATGAGACCGAAAAATTCCGGCGCGGTCGGTGAGTGAAACAAAGGCATGAATCCGTATGGCGCAAGCACAGCACGCAGATAAATATCATATTACTGTAAAGTATTTTAATTTCATGAAATAATAATATACAGGGTGATATTTAATTAGCTAACCATATATAAGCTGTTCATATTGATGGGACTATCATTCCCCAAAATATGCTCAGCTAATTAAATGTCATCCTTTATATTTAATGTCAAAAACAATTTTTTAGCAGCACCTAAAATTCTATCTGCATTGACTTGTTTCCCCAATTCCGGTTGAATACTGATTAGAATTTAATCGCGAGGCTTCGACACTCATTCTGGTATGTATACTCGAAAAAATTTTCTGGATACATTCTGTACTTCTTCCAAATATTATGTCTTGAACAAAAGAACTATTATAAAGACATTTCGCTCGGCCTATACTGGTCGCGGTGGCGAACGTGACTGCACGTGGCCGGCAAACTGTGCCGCGCGTATGGTCGCCCGCCCGCCGCTCGTCGTTCGCGCCGCCTGTCCCCGTGGCCAAACCGTAGCATTGCTTGGCTGCAACACCAGCCCTGAACAAAATCAGTCAAGCTTTACACACTTTTTAAGTTACTATTGAGCAACAAACAGAACATAAATCACTTTTTAAGTGCAATCTGTATAGATAATATATAACTCAGACTTAGATTTGTCACAAGTCACAATACTCGTATATACGTATATCGTAAGAATTGTGCTGTAAACGTAAGTGATGTCAAAGAGGGACATCATTTGGAATACCAAAGGATACGAAAAATCGTAATGCTCTGTTCCTATAGCTATAACATAGTTAGTATACCTTTGTCGCCACGTTGTGTCAGAAAGTAACACAATGGTGTAAGATTACAAAGGCAAGTGTCAGAAGTCTAGAGGGGCGCGCGCCTTCCGCGCTCCCTCCCCTAAATACGCCACTGACACTTGAACCGATTCAATTCCAAAATCCAATGCTAGATGGAATAAATTTAAAAGTATAATACTTGAGTATTTATTCATTACATTGGCAACGGCGAAATATAGTGTGGGTGAATTGACCCTATGATTTGTTTTTTGTGTCCCATGAATTATGTCATCAT
Organism: Acanthoscelides obtectus; assembly: GCA_963669975.1. Taxonomy (NCBI): domain Eukaryota; kingdom Metazoa; phylum Arthropoda; class Insecta; order Coleoptera; family Chrysomelidae; genus Acanthoscelides; species Acanthoscelides obtectus. The sequence continues at coordinate 49,757,753 of CAVLJG010000005.1, read as the reverse complement.
TCCAGCTGTCAAACTGTCAAGGTTTATTAACCTCCATTTGTTTTGTAGAAATAATGTCTTTTTAGATTTTTTGCAACGGTATGTCATTAATAGCCTTCTTTATATCCAGAACACGTCCAAAAAGTGAGTACTAGTGGATAATCATCAAGACATATTGTATTTCTAGGTTGTGAGGTATCTGCAGCAATTGTTTTGCAGAACACACACGTTTCTATACCTATTTATACTATCTTTATAGACTACAACATAAAAAAAATCATTGAAATCGAGCAATATACACGATGGCGGCAGAACCGAGTGATTTTGTAACATCGGTGAGGCAACTTTTAAATCATGGAGATATTGATCGAGTGTTAACAGTGTTTAGTGATGAAAAAAATAAGACTGAAATAGTGGATGTTTCGTGGGAACTTCTACCCATTCTGACTCAGTATTTAACTTCTGATTATGGAAAAAACAGTGAAAAACTGTTCAAGGGCTGTGAAGAATTGCTGCAGGTTGTGGCAGATACAGCAAACCCTGAAGAGACAGTGCTGCAGTTCATAGAAGAACTTGAAGAATCTACAGATGACATACAGTTTTTAACTTTACTGAAAAGCATCCCCAAAGTTCTGTGCAGGATATCCCAGAAGAGAACCAATTCAGTAGGATGGTGTTACAACTCTATTCACAGCTACTTACAGCAGTGTGAAGTGCCTGAATGTTGTGGATTAGTAGGCAGAGAAAAACTGTTGCTTGATAGTGATGAAAAAGTGCAGCGAATTTTGTTCTTATATTCTGAGATTCTACAAATTTATGATGAGTTTTTTGAAAGAATTACCCCCTCAACTACTGAAGAATCTAATGAACATGACTATATCACTAAGAAGTTTCTTGTAGATCTTCTTGGCATGCCTCTTGTGTACTTAGATGTGGAAATATTTAATAATGTCAAAAGCAAAGCAAGACTGATTGCTGAAAATATAGTGGGAAAGATATTCAATATTATTTATGATCCTATGACTTTAACTGTTAGAAAATGTGTGGATACAATTGATGATCCAGTTGATGCCAATGTTGAAGCAGTTGCATCATTATTCTACCTAATATTCAGTGAAGAAGTATATTTACAGCAGGTTCCTAAGGTCTATGATCCAGATTTCTTCTTTTACAATACCTTACATCTAAGTGTAGCCTTACTTGAATTTGATCATCAAATTGTTGTAGAAAAAGGAATTAAGTTCTCCATATCATTATTACAACATATAGAACATAGAGAGACACCTTATACACTCTTAGATTCTCAATATCCCAAAAGATTCTTATTGGCTTTGTCTAATATTATTGTTTACAATAAACTTGATATACTGAGAATTGCTGCTCTAGATATTTATAAAAAATTCATTACATCTTTTGATCCTAAAGGAAAATATCTCGTAATATATAACTTAGTGGATCATTTAAACCATTCTGGATTAAAGGGTTTTACAATAACACTTTATAAAGAAGAACTAGCTGTACAATTGAGACTTAACAATAACATGTCTTGTTATTTTCAAAATAAATATTTATTCAGTATATTGAGCAAAGTGTGCTATCTACATAAGAAGGAAGAGAGTGACTTGGTTGAAATATCTGACCAAATTATAGCAGCTTTGAACTTATTACGTTATCTATTGCTTGCAGATAAAGAAAATACTTCTCTATATATGTGTTACATAGATGACATAAAATTGATGTTTTTAGACCCTCTCAGGAAGGGTATAGATTTGTCAAGAGCACATTATCAGTTGAAAGTAAAGGAGATTCAGGAGGATATGGTTACTAGTGATAAGAGTAAACCATCGTCTGATATCAATATTATGGTTGGCGGTAAGAATTTGGGATTGATGCCAAAAACTGAAAAATTGGATGTGCTTAATATGTCAATGACTGTTTTTGATGTTATGGATAGCTTACTTAGTAGAGTAGAAGAGATTATCGAAAATAAAAGGAGGGATAAAATTACAAACTGTTAGGAACATTGAAATTATTTTTGTTATTGTTACTTTCTCACATTTTGTTATTGGAATTTCGTACTTATAAATAAAGCAGTACTAGTTATCAATGAGTTCTTGTATTTGCCCTTATTACTCTTATTAGCACATCTCTGCTTCTGCTGTCTGGCTTCACCAGCGAGCGTCCTTGTGTCAATGAGTGTCCTGCCGGGTCTGATGAGTCATATGGTATGGAGGTGAGACGACAGGGCCAAATGGGTGGTAGTAGTGGCAGGGTAAGAAGAGAATGTTATGGGCTAACTGTATGGGCCTGTTTGAATGACTTGATCCGTTTAGACGTAACTTGTGCTGAACATAATCCTTTGCGTGGGAAATGCAGAGTCGACCTACATGACGCCATTTTTTATTTATTTTTCCATTACCAGAACCGCGTACATGGATTAGATATGGGCGATCATTTCAGGAATTTTCGGTTTAGTTCCGAAAATGCTTTGTGTTTACGCCATTACGCTTTGTTTTTTATATTTTGCGTTACGATACTTTTAAATTTTTCAGGAAAGCGCGTAAGACAACGCGGCAAGAAGAGGCACAGTTGCACGCAACCCCGAAATCAGTCCTTACCGGGAAGTATCCTTACCTGTGGCGCAAGATTGCATAATATGCATCTTGAATAAAGTGTTTTACACGGGCGAGTCATAGCCACCTATACCTAACCTAGTTGTAGGTGGCAGTAGCTGAATGAAACGAATGTAGTTACCTTCACCCAACAAAACCGTTTTGGTAGCAGAGAACAGTGGTTACATTTTGTAACATTTTGAGTTGTAGTTTTTTATGTGCCGCTTTCCAATATACTTGTATATGTTTATGCAAAATGTTGCTCCAATTTGGCTAATTTCGCATCTCTTATCATGTATAACTTCCCCAATAGCAGTCCATTGGTAGAGTCCTATCTGCAAGAGAGATATCAAACAGTAGAGATTCATGGTGTGAGGTCTGCAAAGAGGAAGATATGGGTAGGAGTGCCACAAGGCTCTGTCCTAGACCACATACTCTTTCTCACATATACAGGGTGGCTCATCCATGTGTGGACGGAATATTACTCATACACAAATACATTTTTGGAAAATCTATTTATGGCATGTTATACATGACATTTGAGGGCACATTTCTATAATATTGGGAATTATACAGGGTGTTCCAATTTTGACCTACATATCAAAGTTGTGATTTTTTAAATGGAATGCCTGAGATTTTATTGCATATTTGGATAAGCCAATTCAAAAGAAGAAGATTGATATAATATACTAATTTGTAGTGCTGAATTTTGTATAAAAAAAACTTACACATCTCAGCTTTTATCTTATTTGCTACTTTTTCGAATTTTCATGTTTGCTCATACAGGGTGGTCGAAAACGCGAATTGTACTTTTTCTCAAAAATTTCAAATGCATCACCCTGTATATTTGTGCAAGTTTGGATTCAGTTTTTTATAAACTTTTTTAACAATTCTCGGACACTAGAATGGTTTTTATTTTTTTACTCTAAAATGGCGCATCGAAGGAAAACAATGTCATTTGTTTTAAATTGAACGGGGAATTCAAAAATAATTTTTTGGCGTACCATTTTTTTCTTAGAAAATATCGAAGTCAATACCCGTACGCACGACACTGTTAAAGCTAAAAATTATTTTTGCATTGAAAAATATGCAACTTTATTAACTTCCACTACGTACTAAATATCATTGAAATATCTGAAGCGGTTCTGAAAATATTAAGTAATTTCCATTTTTTTCTTAAAACTTCAACACCCCGAGTTTTTGTAAGGAAACATTTCTGGACCATAGTTTATAAAGCAAACTAACATTAATTTTTCATGTAGATTCACACCCTTAAATAATCGCATATCATTAAGAAACACCCTGTATATAAAATTGATTTATTTCATTAATATTTTTTATAATTAAGCTGTTTTAAATATATTTTACCGTAAAAAAACAAAAAAAAAACAGAGACTACACGTATACTATAATGTATAAATATGTCTAAAAATGATATTTTTTGATTTATCAAACTAGCTAGCCAAAGATATTTGTCCAAAATGCCACTGATCCATAGGTTATCATGGGTCTCACCATCCTCGTGGAAAGAGGTGTATGGAGGCAACTGTACAATATGTCCGTTCAACATGTCCAAAAGTTGTACAGGGAGTTTAGTGCACGATGAAGAACGGGGTGTACGACTGTCAATCTCGGAGGCGGTTATTAAGTTGGTCGTGATTGTTTAGGTAGTCGTAGATTTTGAAGATTGATTCAGAGGCGGCAGACATAACATCGCTGGAACTTAGCGTTACAACGTTTCTTAGATTCCTGCTCAGTGTTAGACATTGTTTGGAGAAGATGAAAATTGTAGGTTGGATATAATGTCACGCATATTTTCCCTACATCTGCCACGGTAACAGAAATATGATAGATTTGCTTTGCATAGTATACGCAGAGGCGGAAGATTCATCGTACCTAAGTGAACCTACCTAGTCACGATTCGATTTTGCCTCTTGAAACGATTTGACTCATCTTTTTTCATTGAAACCTCCAACGAAGGCCTAGGAAGTATAGAGTCAATCTACTTGACGCCATTTTTTTATCAGCCCTCGTAGTTGTAAACATCATCAGATGTTGGGTATCTTCTGGCCAAATATTTTAATCAATGCTCAAACTCACAATTCCAACAGGTTCATACACACTATGGACAACTGTGGCGTGTCGCCTCAGTTCAACAGAACCACCTTCAGGTGGTCCAACATTAAAAGATGAAAACCCACAACATGAAGATAAAAGAAGTACTCAGGGTAACTACGAGGAAGACATTCGGAACAAAATTCTGTCCGCCTCATTGCCGTATGTCCCCCAGCTGGGTTGGTCAAAAGATGCCATCACCAAAGGCGCCGAAGACGTTGGTTACCCGGGGGTAGTACATGGCATGTTCTCCAGGGGAGGAGGAGACCTGGTACACTATTTTCAAACTAGTTCGAATAGTCAACTGGTCGAGATACTTAAAGAAGTAAGTAATTTATTGTTAGGATAGTCTTAATTAGTGAAAACGATTTTATAAAAAAGTTGTATATTCAGTATCATACGGTATCAAAATATCGGCTGATACATTTAAAACACTTTTTTAAATATAAATCATTTTAAAACAAGCAACTTTGTTGGAGACCTGTCGCCAACCTGTCAGTGATCGTGTCCAAGATCCCGTCACACAAATTTCGTTCATTCTCCTACGCTCGTTAGACACAGTTACCAACAAAACACCGACCACTGTACGTATAAACTATAATCAAATCCAAGGGAATAACCAAAATTTCTGTGCTATGTGCCGCGGTTATAATATGGTTCAAGATGACACACGGGTTGATGACGTCAGTTACACGGATCGCTTGAACGCGTTGATTTTAACCGCGGTTTTGTTGAAAGTTGTTTATTTTGGAAAAGTGCGATGTAATCTCTGATCATTTTTATTATCACTTAATAATAGGTGCTTTTTCGTCTACAACTGTGTATGGAAAGTTTAAATAAGAAACCTTTCATATAATTCATGGGAGAAATGTTTTTCTTTTCAGAATTTTTTTTTTAATGATGGAACCATGGCTTTGTAGCTATGATAACTTTGAATTCTCTAAAGTTTTCCGCATGTCAAAGAAAACATTTATTGATTCAGCAGAAATGATTAAAAAGCGATGAAAAAAGATATTAGCAAAACCGTATTCAGGTGGACATCATCTAGTGAGTTTATATGGCCATATTTTAGTATTCTTGTGGTATATGGCTACATAGGATACTTTGTTAAGCATAGGAACTATATTTGATGTGTTCCCAACAACAGTAATGAGTATAACTAATCAAGTGCTCCACTTTATGGTAAAACTGAAGTCAGCCCGTATCAAGTTTCCCAAAAATGAAGCTGAAGTACAATAACAATATCCAATACCCGGCAAAATTCTAACTTGTCACATTTCAAATAATAACCAGAAATATAAAACTACTCCTGAGTTGGGTAAATACCACAATTTTGCGGTGATAACTATGACATATAACAGCTGATTCATGACGTCATGGATCTTATAACCAACCTGATAACCACACTCGCTTGAACGGATCGGTAAATACCAACCCAAAATGGTAAATACCATTTTCATTTGGTTATCCGCTTGAATTTGATTTATAAGTTAACTTTATTAATGAACTAAATGTGCCTGTTATTAACATATCTTATCAGTACGCGATGTAACCAAAACTTTGCGGTCAGCTGTTGTGCTATTACTGGTTTACAAAAAAAAAACAGTGATCTACGAGTATGAGGACCGTTCGTGGTTTGACGATTCGATCGTAGATGGCTCGACATTCTGCCAAGGATCCGCGTGTTTCGCTTCGAATTACGGAGGCGATGTCACCAAGCTGACATAATATTGAGATATTCAGTCAAACCATTGGTGTACCTAATCAATTTATTATTTTGTACATAAGAATTTCAAGGTTAAATCTCTTATCTCTCTCTCTAATTTATTCACCTTGGTATAACTAGTCTTTGACTGCAGTATGCTCGGGTAACAAAATCGACAAAACACTACTGTTAGCGCGACACCCCTTTGATTAGGCAAAGTCAGTGGGCTCAGATCGCGTTATATTCAAAGACACGCCATGTTAACAGTGGCGTATGATGTGTTTTGCTACTGTCTGCCGTTTCGGTACTAGACTGTACAATAATAATCCAGCGAGCATCTTATTTCATAGATTGTCTAATTTCATACATTTAGACTTTCTCTTTTGGGGCTATGTCTACATGAATACATGTTTAAACGCGCGAAAACGTCATCGAAAATTGGATTTTCAAAATAATCTTCAAAAAAGATATGTCAGATAATTTTTTGGTTCGATAATAAAGACAACTCGACAGTTCTTTGATGTTTATGAAAAAGTATATCTACGTGAGCCTCCCATAAACCACACCAATGGGCTCTATATAGGGGGTGCTTGAATAGAGGCAAAGTTGCGTATTTAGGTAACTAACAAAATGCTGTTTAGAAAGTTTCGAAAATCAAAGTATTTTCCCGAAATCGTTTGAATTTTTTCCTGGATTTGTAGAAGAATTTTGAAATAAATTGCACATTAACGTTGTCACTTTTTCTCTTCTACAAGATGGCATAATTAGAATTTCAATATGACGTTTCGTCTCTTGTCCTCCAGCATCAACGTTATTTTTTCTTATGGACGCCATATTGGATTTTTGCGCAGATAAATAGAGTTTTTAATTCTAATTTCAAAAGTGTATCATATATATTAATATAGTTGCACATTGACATTGTCATTTTCTCTCCTCTACAAGATGGCATAATTAGAATTTCAATATGACGTTTTACCATATTGTAGTTTTACATAGAAAATTAGAGTTTTCAATTCTGAATCCAAAAATGTATAATATGACATGTATTGACATTGCCAAACCTTAGTTATTCCAGAAAAACAGAAATTCCTAGGTAGGCATTGAAATTATCAGATAGTCATTTGTTTCATATACCAAACTAAAGTATATTCAGATAAGAGATAGACCGGACATAAACAAGACCACGTGATCATCGAACGCTGTAACATTCGGCAGGGACGTATTAAGAGTGACGCAGTACATATTTTAGATAGTAGATGCTGCTTTGCGCAACTTTGTAGTAAATTAGCACAATTCGATGTGTATACGATTGGTGATGGATATAGGATCATGTGGGAGTGGGGTAAGAAATATATAATGATGTAAATATACATAAGGGTTTCAAAATTTTCGCTTCGATTTCCAGCTTCGGATGCCGCCTGATGTTTGGTGAAATACAGTCGAATATAATCTCAAAATGGCGTTTAAATTAGCCTAAATTAAAAATAATCGTATATCTCTTAAAATTGCTTTTCGAATATTGATTAGTATATTTTTTGATTTCTAGGTAAATATGTAACCAAATTAAAACGTTCAAAACGTAAAAAAATGTGCATGGTTGAACATTGTCAGAAAGTAGATTCTTGAATAGGTTTTGCCAAAATGGGTTCAAAAATGTCAATAATTAATTAAAAAATACAGTAGCTTTATAATTACTTATAACTTACCGAATTTGATGAACGACATCTTTTATTGGAAAGATGAGCTTGATGAGCTTTCATCATCGCTACTGCCTGAAGCACCAACGTCAATAATGAATGGCTCGACTTGTTCCTCTAAAATATTGTCCAGTTCCCACATTCTCTTTTCAACTTTGTCTTTCACGTGCTTAATACAGTTTTCCCATTTTTGCGCTGTTATTAATTCTAGTGCTTCTTTGAAAAGTCCTTTGAGGTCACAAAATTTAAAAGTTGTATTGTGCTTAGCTATATAATTTTTAACCTCTGCCCGTATGAGCTCAATAATGGGATTGAGCTCGCAATGGTATGGAGGTAAACGGAGCACAGTTTTATTTTAACTTGCTGCCATTTCGTCAATGGCGTATTTTTTATATTCCGCCTTGTGATCCTTGACAATTCTTAATAATTGTACTTTCAGCATTGCTTCTTCAAAGTTGATATTTTTCGAGCGGAGCCAATTTTGAACATCAACTTTCCTTGAAGCCGTTGTTGGGACCTTCTCCATTCTTCGAGAATGATAAGGCGCATTATCCAACACAATTACTGCGTTTTCCTCTAAGTTCGGTAAAATTTTTGAAAACCACTGTTCAAACGATTCGCCATTCATTTCCTCGTGGTAATCTCCAGTTTTCTTAGACTCAAAGCACCACAAACCGTCAACAACAAATCCATCCTCACTGCCAATATGGCAGATAATGAGCCTTTTCCCTTTACCTGGAAATCGAAGTACTAACTGGTGTAGATTTATTTCAATAAGCGAACCTTTTTCAAATGTTTTCATCACATTCAGCGAAAAAACATTGAGACATGAGTATCAGATTGCTATAATTGGGATTATTTAGTCATATTGAAAGAAAGAATATTGAACGTCGTATGATTACTCATCGCTTCACAATTTAATTTAAAGTTATAAACCTTTAAAAAATGAATGATCAGGAACCTGAAATACGCGCAAATATTAATATTAACAAATTATAACTTTATAAAGCTTAAAGTATGAATTAAAATGATTAGAAATATTAGGAACGGTACACAATATAAAACTTAGTAACTTTTTTTAAGTTTATAATATTCGACATATTTTAAGATTATATTAAAAAATTATTGAAATATCGAAAACACATAAAAATATGGCTTAAAAAAGTTCTAACAAATGAAAATGACAATAAAACATCCACGCATTTTATCGAAAGTTATAAAAGTTTTGTTACTTGTAATATGTTTTATCTGCCCCCTGGAATTAATGTTTAGAACCTTGTTCCCAAGGTTTGAAAAACATCCGATTGTTGTCTATTACTCGTATTTACCTGCTGGATTTTTTAATCCGGTGGACAGTCCATCTAGAAAGGCCCTCCTGGATGAAGTTACAGAATCATCAACCCATACTTTACTTGTAGCGTGTCCTGCGTTTACCCACGTTTCATCAAGGTAATAAATCTTCCTGTTTTGATTTCTATATTTCCCAATTTTTGTTAACTAATCCCTCCTCCATAGCACAATTTCTTCTCTATCCAGTAGTAAACTATTACGGCCCAGTTTTTTCCATTTGAAATTTAAATGCTTCAGTAACGCATGGAAAGTTGATCGTTTGAAATTTGGCAACGTTGTATCTCCATTTACCTCCTGCAGTACTTTATCTATAGTAGGTATTTCATTTCTAAAGAATTCATGCACTTTCCTCCTAATCGCATGCTTATCAGCTTCATCCAATGGTTTAACAATACTTTTGCGATGTTTACTGGTCATTCGCTCAGAAAAGGTGTGATTTTTTTTGTATTGTCTTAACACATTAAACACTGATGCGCGACACACCCCAACTTTGTGAGAAACCTTCACAACAATTTCTTTGATGGTTGGTGCCTCGTTCTCCTCGCGCTCGATCTTATATATATTCAAAATGACCTCTTTCATTTCTGCACTCAGGTGTCTTTTTTTAGAGCGTTTCCTAGGTGGACTACAGGAGTTTACAACTTCATCGGCAGTATCTGTACTACTGGGCATTTTGCGCAAGCAGTTGATAACAATAACAATCAATAACAAGGTATAACAATAACAACGACAAACTCAACAACTTAATAAGATAACAAACGAAAATGTCCAAAGAAATATCAAATTGCAATGATACACACGACATACGTAACACGTCTGAACCTGAATGTGACTCTGCCTTGATACGACTGCTCTGCCGCTCGGCATAGGCATTTAATTGCGAATTGACCAATGAGGGCTCCTGTTTTACGTCGAGACGGCGGCGTTAGCATGAAAATCACCCGAACCTTTTGTTTACATCCGGTCTATCTCTTATCTGAATATACTGTAGACCTCAAATTGAACATAGTAACAAAGTTTGGAAGACTGAGAAATAAATCGAGCAGTGAACAATCTACAGAGAAGAGTCAGGGTTTGCCTACGAAATAATAGACAATATTTTAATGTACTGTGATTTACGTTTACTTATTGATGATTATTATTATTACCATCAATAAAAGATTCATTTTGTGTTCAGCTTTTACTATACCTTTTTATTTCCTTATTTTTATCCAACAACGAATTCATGGCCAACTAAGGAAATGTATCACTAAATTTGGGACTGAGGAGTCTATTTAAATGTTCAAAATTACAATATATCGTCCATATGAAAAAACAAAGTTGGGATGGAAGTCGGAAGAAGCAACCTCGAATTGAAAATTTGACCACGCCAACTTGTAGAGGAGAATAAGTAACATACAATTTATTTCGTCTTAAGAAAAGTCAGGTCAAAATAAAAATGCTTTTGGCATAAATCTGGTCGGCAAAACAAGATATGTAATATCAATGCCTACTGAGTAAATTCTGCTTTTTTTAAATAACTAAGGTTTGTCAATATCATTATACATTGTATAACGAATTATACATTTTTGGAATCAGAATTAAATACTCTATTCATCTGTGCAAACATCCAAAATGACGTCTATAATAAAAACAAAGTTGATGCTGGAGGATAAGAGACGAAACATCACATTGAACTTCTAGTTGTAGAGGAGAAAAAGTGACAATGTTAATGTAGGCAATTTATTTTTATATCCCACTACAAATAAAGCCAGGAAAAAATTGAAACGATTTTGGTAAAATTCGGGTTTTTCCGTGCTCTTCCGGAAGTACTTTGAATTTCGAAACTTTCTAAGCTGCATTTTATTAATTACCTAAATACGCAACTTCGCCCCATTTAAGTGACTTCGTATCTCTTACAGTTTTCCGGATCCCAATGGTGAGGCTCAAATTTGAAACACGCGGTATAGTGTTGCTGGAGTTACCGTTACCATTTGATGTTTTGTTGACTAATTTCGATAATAATAAATCATGACACATATCCCATCTTAAAAAAAATTGTACTTTCAAAGGTTTGAAAAATTTTCTCCCACCTAATGTTGAGGTAAACTCGTGGACATGGGATACCATATCATTTTCAAATCTGTAGAACAGAACTAGCCCAGGTCCTATTTCCGATATGTTTATAGCAGATCTATGCTCAACGGTTTCGAAAAAGAACTCTTGTCATTTGCTGAAAATTGATTTGATCTAGTTCTGTATTAAAAAACGATGATTGGACCAACTTTCAGCTACAAAATAAACACAAAGATAACCCGCTTCCGCCTGGAGATTTTGCAGAAAAGGCCATTCAAGCTCGGTTGAAGATGATGATACCTTATATAGGAAAATGGCCACAGGCTATAGCGATTATGTCTCTACCTCCAAACGTTCCCAATGCTCTCGCAACCCTGTTGACTATGGTAGATGATATATGTTACTATGCAGGGGATAGATCTGTAGATGTAAGTATAATTTGCTATTCCATTTTGATCATATTGTTACAATAACAGACCTGGCGAAGACAGTATCAAATAATACATTGTGCGCCTTCTTTTGGTAACTTTGTATTCTTTGACATTACCAAGTATACTCTCCTTAATGACTGAAGCCTATAACTCGACAAGAAGTCTTTGGAGTGCTGACAGATAATAGGTTCTCAGAAACTACACTCAGGTAACCAAGTAGGTTGCCTCAGTACTCGCCACACATTAGGAATTTGACATCGAGCTTTTTCGGTGAAGTTATGACTCAAGTCATCCACATATAAAACCTGTTTGGTATATAATGTATCGGATGCTGGACACTGTACAGATACAACGCAGCTAACCGCGCTTAAACACAGTCCGACCTGTGGCTGCTTCTTACTGAAGCGCTCGTGTCGACAGCTCGAGTTATATTGGTGCTCAATTTGCTGAATTGCTGTGCGCACTGTGAACAAAATTGATTGATTCGTGTATTTTCGGATAATCTATAACAATAATCAACAAAATACCGTATTTTCGGATAATCTATAGCAATATACCAACAAAACTACAAATTATTTTACTTCATTCACAATTATTCCAGTAGCTTTCAACAACACTCATAAGTTCTAACAGTTGTATTTGTTACTATTTGCTCATCCTGTTGTCATTCTATTTCTTTTGCTTCTCTTTAAACATGACTATTGTCTGAGTGACCGAGCTGATAGAATAACCGACTGACGTACTTTGTTACCAAGGCAAAGGTCTTAGAGTCGACGAATAGAATAGAAGACGAATTAAATCATTCATTGAAATGAATTGAAAGACACAGAAACCTTATAGGGAATAGTTTTAGGAGATATTTTTTTAAATTCAAAGTGTAGCGCCATCTATGAGAATTTGACACACTTGTTCCTCTATTTAGACTTATATGCTTATAAAGAAAGTCTGAAAAGTTCCGGAACCCCGCGATAATTTGTGAACTAATAAGGGCATGAAAAAACTAAGCCCCGAGATTGATAGGAGTTTTCCACAGCTATTCAATGGCGTCCTTTGGTTTGGCTTTGACCATGACCTTCAACTCATTTGAAGATCAAGTCGATTTTTTTTAAATGGCACTTGCCCATTTTTGACCCCGTAAATGAAAAGTGAGGAAAATTTTACGTTCAAAGATGGTCATGACCATTCTTGAATTTTGACCTTAGGAGGTCATGGTCAAGGTCAAGCCCAGGTACGGTGATGAAACTTGAAAACCACTAGTCGTATAGAGAAACCACTGAGACATTGTTTTCATGATTTTCGCTCGGATATCCAATGGTGACCCTGGTTCTGACCTTTAATATGTTGAGATCATGTGAAGGTCAAGTCGATTTTTGGAGCCAGGGAACAACCCTGAAAGGACCATGCAGTCAGTTTATCTAGGATTATACAGATTTCTGAATTATCAAGAAATTAAGGTAAACTTGTATTTGACCTTGATGCTTAAGTTCAAGGTCAAGTACCAGAAATAGTTAAGGTTAAGTTATTCGAACATAAGGATTTCTCTCTTCTCCATATTCGCGGTCAAAGGGTCCCATTAAAAGAGATGCCCTTCAAATGACCTTGACAGACAATCATAGCCAAAGTCACCATTGTATATCCGGTAAAAATCATGGAAATAATTTCTCGGTAGTTTCTCTATACTACTACTGGCTTTCAAGATATATTACTGTACCTGGGTGTGATCTTTAACATGACCTCCTAACCTCGGAATGTAAGAATGGACAAGACCATATTTGCGGGGTTTCAGTTGAAAAAATCGGACTGACCTTCAAATGACCTTGTACGTCAGGTCAATATCAAATTCAAGGACACCATAGGATAGCTGGGGGCAAACTCATATCAAACGCGGGGTATCGTTTTTTCGTACCATTTTTAGTTCACAAATTATCGTGGGGTTTCGGACTTTTCAAACACTCTGTATATGCAGCGCCATTTATGAGACACTAAGCTTTTCAAATTATATATAGTAAATAGCAAAAAGGTTGTAACAAATTCTCATAGACGGTATATTTCATCTTAGATATTTTTTTAGGTGCGAGAACATAACATTTGGTTGGCTATCTTTATAATAGTTATTTGATATATTAATGTTGTTTTCATCATCCATACGTGATGGTTCACCAACATCATAACTCTATCACATGTATAGGGTGGCAAAAACTGGCATGGATGGCGTATTGCTCCGAGACAATTTTTTTCAACTATTGCTTACGGTTAACTGACGAGGGATGATTATGATACGAATGTAAATTAATATCTATGGTAAACCCAGCATAACGCTAATGTCGAAAACTATTTGTGGAAAAAACTTTGGACCCTTGGACGCTATTGTTCTGTGGGTTGAGATCTTAATACATTTTAAAGAAATTAGCCGAAAGCTATTATCAATGAGGTTAACTCGAGGTCTTTTATTAAAATATATCTTGTTTTAGTTTAATTGGTACCTGAGAAGGATAGGAATAGCAGGAGTGTATAAGGCATCAGAATTATACATGATTCAGGATAAATCTAACGAATTCAAAGACACTTGGAGTTTCCTGAATAGAAGATTGGTAGAAGCTGTACAATTACATGATATCATAAGTAAATCGGAAGGTACAAGTCAGGCGGCTAAAGACACCATACAGTCAGTATTCATCACAGTAAGTAAATTCATTTATATGTCTTCACTTTTACATATACAACAAAATATGATAATAGTGTATTTAACTTCCCACGCCACTGGCGAGGAAATATTGTAATTGCGAAAAATTTCGAAAATAAGGTACTGTTTTACTTCCCACGCCTACTGACGAGGAAGTATTGTGATCGCGGATGTTATACGACATGTTCATCACTCATTTTTGTCGGTCTGACTGTCCGATAATCCTTGGCCCGTCTATAACTTAGAAAATACCCCTCGGATGTGGATGAAATCTTTACACAAGGCCACAGCTATGCCAAGGACGAAAAGGTTTTGTAGTTTTTGAAAATTGGCAGAAAAATACCAAGAAACGAACTCTGTGGAAGAGGTGGGTATCTTTTTTTTAACGTTGGTATATTTATACGCCTCCAACCCCAGTAGTTTTACGCACCTATTAGATATATTTCAGTCGTCATAGATGTCCCCTTACATTTACCCTTAAAACTTAGAAGTGTCTCCAACAGTCGCGTGTCGATATGCGCAACGTTGTCCGGCTGATGGTCGTGTGTCGCAGTCTCTTCCGTGCAGCTGTGGGCTGTATGCTTGAAAAGTCAATATCGTCAATCAGTGGTGTTGTGTAAGGCTCGAAACAAATGCCTTAGTAAAATAAATATTAACAAAATGAAAGAATCATTCTAAAAGATGTAACAATAAATGTGGGTGTGCACCTAGATTATTCACTCAGGTTCTCGGAGCATGTCACATCTGTGTTGAAAAGAGGACACATTATTCTTAAAATCTCATATAATATAGTGGACGTATCCTCACACAACAATCGAAGAAAATTCTGGTGGAGGCTTAAGTGTCGTCACTTGTTACTTATGCAGATGCACTGTTCATGCCATTTTTAAGCAATCGCGATGAAGACATTACAAAAACCTCAAAATTCACGCGTGAGTTTTATCACGGGTGCTAGCAGGCGAGATCATGTTTCTCAACACTACTCCAGCCTACAACTGTTAAGAATGCAATATAGGGGGATCATGCATTCAATTTGTTTCATAATGCACAAACTCCTACTTAACTGTATAACAAAATTCGTTACAGAACAGACATCTACTCCTAGGTTCTGTACCGATTTCATACAGGAGTTCGTCTATGAATTTGTTGTTTAAAAAAAGCGAAGATGTATTTTCTATTGGCTGATTGTATAATATGAAACATACTAAATTCAACTCCATTTTTTGTGTATACAACAGTTTTTCATTTCTGATATTCCTCAACTCTTTTTGGAGTAAGTTTTTTTAAGGTATCACGATAAGGTCTAGGTGAAGATATATTGTATTTTCTTTCGGTTGATTTGAACAGCGAATCTTTCTATACGGTAGTAAGATCCGAATTCTGCCGTTTGATAGGAAAGCAGCTAGAATTTGTTAACTTCTGTGTAATTTTTTTGGGTAATTGGCAATAAAAACCAATATCATCCAAGCGGGATTAGTCATGCGTGGCCGCAGAATTTTCAGCGGAAGGAGGAGATTCATTTAATTTTACACACACGTACGTAGTTCGTTTTTTCTCAGAAGTCTAAGTTGTGCTGAACTTACTCTTTTAACTGATGACGGCGTGGCGTGGGAAGTTTAGAGTCAACCTACTTGATGCTCATTTTTCTTTCTGTAATAACAACTTGGAATAAAATAATAGAGACATGAACCGATTTTGGTGTATATTTTATTTTGCTTTCAGATTCATTATATCAACTTCAATTCACTATTTTTTTGCAGGCACGAAATATAGTAGGCTTGAACTGGAATAGATAGTATTACTAGTAAAATTACAATACTTTGTAAATATTACCCAAAACATTGAAAATAAAACAAGGCTTGTTTAACATTCTCGTATTTTATTTATATCACAAATTCGCAATGTAAATAAAGTTTTACTTTCGATTCTAAAAATTTCATACAATATTTGTGAATATCGTTTCATTTTTCATGACTTAATAGGACGTTATTACTTTGCTAATAACATTCTCTTGCGCAATAAATATTTTATTCTTAACATACTATAGACACAACTAAATATAAAAAACAGGATAAAAACAATTTAAAAACATGTATTTACAAAGTCATGTACGTAAAACAGCTATCTTGATCGTATGAAAAAAAATTCATGGCCACAAGACTAGACTACACAAAAATGGAAAAGGAAACTCTCAGTCGAAATCATGTACTGAACAGTGAAATATTGTCTTCATTGCTACGCTTGAGAACATGAATCTGATTCTGTACATAATATGCTTATTGCAGCAATGGAAACAATATTTTATAAAAGTTTATTCACAAGTTCATGTAACAAGTTCTTAACATTGAACAAGTTCTGCGTTTATATCGACAGTATTAGACTTCTGAAGCTAAAATATACCAAAAGTAATGGCAAGGTTATTACGTTAAAAATCTTTGTCAAAAAAAATCGACAAAAGTTGTCCTCTAAATAACCTTGAAGGCGATGACCGAAGTCAAATACAAGGTCACAATTTTACTCCTTGTTCAAATTTAGTTTAGAGCTGACCTTGATCTTTTTAAAAAATTCCTGGAAAAATACAGAGCTGTTCCGTTACTTTTGATATACACATAACTAGCTCAACCCTAGCTTAGGATACAAAAAAATTGAGAAAACAATCGATCCATGATTAATGATAAAAATTGTGCTATGACCATCTCAGTAGATTGGACATATTCAAAAGTTGAGCTAGAAAAACATAAATGACCAAAGCAAGTTTATTGCAATATATTTAGAATATAATATAAAAAAATGTTATATCTAATATATAAAATAAAAACACTCAAGTACCTACATAATAAATACACATGTATTTATTATGAATACATCCATGGTCCAATAATCAGATAGATTGACTTCTTTAAGATAAAGATTTATCGTTTTTAAATATTAAGTGACATGATACGGCCTTACAATAAAGTCTACTTTTATGTAAGCTGATGTTTTAAACAGTTATAATCTGGTACCACGGTCTTTGTTTTTTGATTGAATTAAAAGAAGCCGTTATAAATGCATTTGTTGATCATTTTTTCTCTAACAAGCATCAACGATATCACAGGGGAAGGCTCTAGGATGAATTTGGTCTGAGAACAATCATTTTGATTTAGAAAGTAACTCGACACGCAATTTATCCAACATTTCATACATATAAAAGGAACATGTAACATCAGGTCATAGAATTTTAAACATAAACATGTTCAGGAAGTTGTGTCGCGAGTCAATTTATTAAAAAGCGTCGTTGAGGGGATTTTTCAAGAAATGAAACGTTGTTTGCATTCACAAGCACTCAGAAGCTCAAGCTCAACACTTTCTAGAGCATGATTTCGATCAGCTGGTTAATGCCATCTACAGTATTTGTCGCAATACTTCATTGCATCAAACATGACAGCAAATGATTATCAAGTTAACACTCAAAATACCCCATGACAACTGACACAATTTTGACAAATCCATGGTCTGAGTCGTATTTCGTTGAGAACTTTTGTACGCTGAGCATTAACACTTTCTAAATAGGTTTTTAATATCAGTGATTTAAAACCGTGATGTGATCACGAATAAGGATGAGATTAAGGGTATACTCATATGCTGAGAAATATAGCGCGATGAAATCGCATGGAGCCAACTACCAAAGCCTAGGCCAAGTTCATAGTAGTCTTACAGTGATATACGATTTTCGACCTTAGTGGCTACGGCGCATGCGCATTTCACGCACATTCAAACGTTAACGCCGTGATCCCATGATGCCATTCGCCGTTACCGGGAAGCGCTTAGTTCCCAACGTCGCCATCACGTCACTCTTTTCCAGGGTTCGTAAAATATCAACCATCATTATTCGAGTTGGAGACGGGTGCCGTACAGGGTTGCCAGATGGGTCGAATAGGGTCCAAGCATATTATATATTACACCATATTCAAATGGTATTTATGCTTCTATATTGTCTTAAGATCCTGCACTGATCCACACTAGGTGTTATCGAGAGCAGCTGTTTTGTCGAGGCCTAATTGAATAAAGCTATAAGACTTGAAATTGTTCATTGGCGTTGGTTAGTTTTCCACAGTTAAACACGAAATCAGATATGTTTTCATTTCCCCCAGAAAATTATTCCCCTCAAAGGTACCGATCTGCTCAAAGTTGGGGAAAGTCACCCAATATACAAGAAACAGTGACTGATATTATTGGGATATATAGGTGTTAAAATTTTCAACGTTTCGATGTTTTTTCTTCGCCTTCTTCAGGGCCATCGAATTAGACACAAAACACGTCTCAAGGAATAACAAAAACCCTTTAGGTCGAATATGAAAAACAAGTTTATGAAACAAAAAATGATGCCAGTGTATAATGCTGCTGAGTTGGTTTGATGCATCATTATAGTCTCAACTCACATCACTGTTTTTGTTTCTTAATGTTATATTCATTAACTTGTTTTTCATAGTTGATCTAAGTGATGATTGTTATCCCTTGGGACATGTTTTTGTCTCACTTGATAGAACTAAAGAAGGAAAAACATAACACGTTAGCAATCTGGAAAATAACTTTTCAACACTCATATACTTCAAGAATCCGAGGAAATTAAAAATACATATCACCCAATATGGCGACGCTTTTAACACGTCTTCTCGCTGTTCCGTTTTTAACCGCGTGAAACTGCCAAGCAACAATTTCAAATCTTATAGCTTTATTCAACTATGCCATGACAATACAAGGATAAAAAGACAATATAAGAACGTAAATACCATTTGAATATGTATGCTTTATATTATTCGGCCCATTTGGCAAGCCTGTACGGCACCTATCAGGCTTGATTCACCTAAATAAACGTCAAAACGTAAAGAATATTGTAAATGAACTGACGATCACTGAAAATGAACCTGATGGCACGGTAATCTTATTTCAAAATTCCCTAGTTCGACTGGACTAAGAAATTGTCTAACTCTGAATCGAGAACGGATAGTTCGACTCTGACTGGTAGATTCAAACGGCTTGACGTAACAGCTTCTATCTAAGAGAGTGAATGGGCATCTTAGATCCCAGTTTTCTTGGTACTCTCAAGAGCTCTGAATAGGTGCTCACCCTGTATCTTCAGTACCAACACATAGGAGGAAGTTAAACGCGGCAATTCTTTGCTTTTGGGGATATACCTAAGAGGGGCGTTTTATATTGTGCCTGAGACGATCCTAATTAGGATCTCGTTTCTACAAATGGTACTATAAATTGAGTTCCTGATGCAATTGAGCAACCCTATTTAGAGCATCCAGCAGATATTCAATGGCAACTGAGGACCTGATTAAATTGTATGGTTCTAATAAATTCCAAAAACAATTCAACAGAAAACAATTAGTAAAACAATCATCTGGCAGGCCATTGGGCAGATAATAATCAATGAAAATTATAATCGTTGTTGCAAGGACAATGTACTGAGCTCGAAAAGGTAGGTGAGAAATGCTGCCAAAAATGGAGGCACTTTGAAAGAATATATAATAATATATATAAGCAGGTGGAGCAGTGTGTAAAATAGAAGATAAACCATACTTTTTTGACCTTATCGATAGTGAGCTTTGTACAAAAGATGCCAACAATCGTTAAATGCTTCGTAACTCATCAGACGATCAAGAGGTTTGTTGCATTAGCGACAGGAGCAACAAAATACCGATCACTCAAAGGCGTCATCTGAAAGAATTAAGAGAATCCTCCAGGAAGAGGGAGAGAGAAGAGGTGGACAAGCTCCACCCACTTAAGGAAACAGGTGGGTTGAACAGCCCCCTTAAAACAATCTTAAAATCAAGGAGACCCAAAAAAGTCAAGAACACGGACAATAAAAAAAAGGAAGAGATGCAAGAAGATAAAAAAACAGAAATAAACAAGTTGCAAGAATACTCGTCTAAACATATTTAGAACAAAGTACCGAGCAAAATTAGAGATTTTTAGGTATTACTAAAACTTTCAACGTAAATGTGGAAATAGTGAAAATGGTTAATCAACTCGTAACTCGATAAATTCCATTTCTTCTGAATCTGCATTTTGGTTGGTACATAGTACCCATGGAAATACAGCGAAATTCCCCTTCGCGGACACCATTAAACGGACTCATATAATTTACATTGCATTAACTAGCTCTTAAGCGAGGATTCTCCTGAACGGACGCGGACATGAGAAAATGTTTTTATAACCGAACAAAAACAAAACAGTTGACAGTATCGCTATTGCATTTCTCAATCGTGCCGCGCGCCATCTTTGCTGGGACATTCTCGAGTAAACCTTAGACCGACTTTCCGTTGTTATTTTTTGGGTTCACGCTTTCGATTTAAATTTTCATTCAGTATTAGTCTGACGTCTATGCGAACAAGACACTGTGGGCGACACATTCATGGCTCCAAATTATGACAGGGTGGTTGCAAGAGCTAGATTGAAAAAATGGCTAAACACTTTCTTATTTTTAAACAATGCGGGATCTCATCCAAAAGACATTCACTTAAATAATATAAACATCTTATTTTGCCCTCAAATTGTACATCAGATTGTCAACCACTTGACTACGCAAGTTTGAAAACTTATTACCGAAGTCTAATACTCAAACACCCACTAGTAAACGGTGAAGAACTGCTTGAGACCAAGTAACCAAAGAAACAGTGCAAAATTGCTTCGGCAAAGCAGGATTTAAGCATGAGAATATGCAAAATAAAGAACAATTACATGAGGCTGATACACCTGAACCAGATGACTTACCTCATATGGTTTGTTTGTACAGTGGTCAGTGACAGTGTCTGGGATCCGGCATTGTAAATTATGTCTATATAGTATAGTATATATGTACTTTCAGAAATCCTCAAAAATAAGAATTTATTCAACTTGACTGTTAATGAAAACTGTTATGATTTTTTGAACCTAGGTGAAAGATCCAGATTCAGGCCAAGAAATTAGAAATCCAGTTGAAATACAAGAACTTTCCATAGATTCTGATGTCAATGAGGTGCCAGTACCAACAGAAGTTATTCTGAATCATCTAAAATCAGGGAGATCCAGTGTCTTTGGAGCGTCTTTCTGAATTATAAATAAGGAAGACACCATTTTAAAGAAAAAGAGGAGACAAACAACAATATATCGTCGCTGATCTGACAAATGGGCGTAAGCGACACAATCTCTAAATAGGAGATAAACTACTGAGAAACTCTCGAGGGGTATACCTATGTTCTGACAAATGAACGTAGCTCCATCGCTCATACCACGGAGTATACATCATAGTCAGTAAGGACGGAAGCGACATCAATGGAAGATAGGGAATCTGGCTAAGAGGCGTAAATCCATAAATGGACATACGCCTGTTCGTCACATCATCTATTGCGCTTTAGTGTCGCTTTCGCCCGTAGTATGTAACTGTGATAACCATAGCCACCTATATCTAACGTAGTTCTAGGTGGCTTTGGTGATAACCGATACTGTTGCGCCATCTCCTGCATGTTTACGGGTTTTATAGAACGTCTAGGTATCCCCAGTTATCATAACAGAAACAAAAAGCCTTCAGTTACAGAGGGAGTTCGTTGCGCGTCATGTTACAGCTCACAATATTAAAAGAAAGCGAACAAGCAACATTGTTTCACGTAGAACAAGAACATTTACTTATCGTCTTTCGAATGCAAATACATCAACAACTGTTTGTAAAACTACGTTTTTAAACACGCTCGGAATTTCTGAAAAAACCATGCGGACGGCGCTAAATAAATTAAATGATGAAGGGATAGTACGTCCTGATGCACGTGGTGATCGACACGCCAGTTTGCGTGAAAAAGATAGCGCTACTCGGTCTGCTGTATTAGCCCATATTCAACTATTTCCTCGGATGGAATCACACTTTTGCAGACAGTCCACCACCAGGGAGTATTTGCACCCAGATCTGACTATTGAGAAAATGTATTATTTTTACGTGCAAGAGGGACGTCAGCCACAGTGTAGTTATCACACCTATCGAAGGGTATTCAAGTCATTGAATCTTTCTTTCCATCACCCAAAGAAAGACCAGTGTAGCCTTTGTTCGTCCTATAAAGAAGGCAGCACGGAAACGAAGGCCAAACTCGAAGATTCTTTTGCTGCACACATTGCAGAGAAGGACTCTGCGCGAAAGAAGAAAAAAGATGCTAAAGAATCATCACAAGAAAACCCTGAAGTAATAGCTAGTGCTGTATTCGACCTGCAACAGGTAATTTCGCTTCCAAGAAGCAATGAAAGTGGAATTTTTTATAGCCGTCGTCTATCAGTGTTCAACTTTACGATTTACAACCTAGGAAATAAAAACTGCTTGTGTTATCTTTGGAACGAAATTAATAGTAAACGAGGGTCCAACGAAATATCAACATGCGTGGCAAACTCCCTTATTCAGCTAGATACCCAGGGAATAAAAGAAGTGAGACTATTTGCAGATGGTTGTGGTGGTCAAAATAAGAACACAATTGTTTTAGCCATGTTGCTGCACGCCATAACCAATACCAAAAACATTAAAAAAATATCATTATCTTTCTTCGAAACAAATCACGGCCAAAGCGAGGGCGACTCTGCCCACAGTTCTATTTCGACAGCTTTAGCCTTAGCAGGAGATGTCTTTATTCCTGCTCAGCTTCCTCCTATTCTTAAATTGGCAAGAC
This sequence comes from Acanthoscelides obtectus, assembly GCA_963669975.1. NCBI lineage: Eukaryota > Metazoa > Arthropoda > Insecta > Coleoptera > Chrysomelidae > Acanthoscelides > Acanthoscelides obtectus. The sequence continues at coordinate 49,734,454 of CAVLJG010000005.1, read as the reverse complement.
GGAATTCTCCATACACTGTCACCCCTATGGATAATGCTGACTTTCTGGATTACAAGTTTGTGGCTGAACAACCCCGCATTCGACAACTGAGAAAATTTGACACGGGGGAAAATGTTAATTTCACCGCAATCAAGGAAGTTATGGTAAAGAAAGATGTTCCACATCTTGCTGATCAGTATAACACATTATCTCTGAAAAGAAACACTCTTGAAGTCCTGAAACAGCCGGTACGTAGACTTAATAATGGTCCAATTAAATTAGACAGCCTGAAATACGAAAACCTTGTTGAGCTATGTACTGGACCTACACCCATAGTGCGAGATCTAACGTTTCAACAATACTTCAAGAACCTCCCGAATCATTAAACACCTCAGTTTTTTATAATTTGCATACATCCTCTGTTTAATTTCTATATTTTGAAGTTTTCTTTGTTTAAATAAAAATTTCGTTAATGATAGGAACCGTTGTGTATGTTTAAAATTACTAATGAAAAAGGGCGTAAGTGATATACCTCTGTAAAGTAACTCTGACGAACGGGCGTATGTCCAAAGTGGCCATTTTGTAGGACAATATCGTGCGAGCTTTGCAATCACGTTATGACAGATTGAAAGTGTCCCTGATGATTCACTTTGATACAAAATTGTAAAAAAATATCGTTGCTAGTTACAGAATCATCAACTCATCTAAGATACATATTTTCCTAAAATCGCTCTACTGTAAAATTATGTTATTGGCGCTTACGTCCATTTGTCAGAACAGCGACGATATATAAAGTGACTTTTTATTCCATTGTTTTGTATTATTACAAATATTATGTATGTACATAAATATTATATTATACATACATATGTACATACTTTGTATATATCTAAAGGTGACAAACCTTTTTTTCTCAAGTTTAAAGCTTTTTGTTTATTTTAAAAGCATTTACATAATACATATATGTTTTAAATGTCCCAGTTTCTTTAATATATTCAGGTTTCATTAAAAAACACGATTTTTGTTATATTTCTTTCATACAAACGAACACTTGAAGTCGGTCCCGTTGATGTCCGCCCAAAGGTGATTTCACTGTACTTGTACATCAGAATGAATCAAATTATTGTATTTTCATCATAACCTAAAATTGTGATTTCTTATCGCATTTTTCACTTTCATTCTCCGGTTTTTTGTTATGACGTCACAGCATTGACTAGCTTTAACCAAACTTACCAGGTTAAATTAATGAAAGGACGCATATTGAAAATATTTTTAATGAATTCATTATTATTAGGCGTCCTTTTTTCTATGTCAGTATATAATACATAATAATTAAATATATTATTCATTCATTTATTTATACACTACTCAACAGCAACAGCTGTTTACAGAGTAATAACGTGTACTGAATTTATTGGAAATTTTTCTTTGGAAGGTGAAAATAAAAATGCTTTTCATTTATTACCAACTAACTCTTGGACAAACGAGCGGAGGGTTGTCCTCAGCATTCTTCTGCCCGTAATAATAGCCTGCTAATGCATACTCCAGATTAGCGTTATGAATCAACTGCTGAGTGCCAATAAAACGATAAAAGCGCGCTTTAACTAAAAACATCAACTTTAGAAATATCGTCCATCTTCCTGCAAATAATCTATCAATGAATTAGGCAAGGGCAGTTTCTCGATATCGTTTATGATAACGCACTGCCTGATGACAAACCTGGAGAGATACTTGAGCGTTGGTACCTTGTCGTACCTGGAGACGGGCAAAGTGAGTCGTACGGGGAAATTAGGCACCAGCTGATTACTTGTCGTTGTGCCAGTGTAGCAGTAGACGCCATTCTTGGACACCTCGATGGCGTGTTCGATGAGATCAGCGACGCTGTTGTAGCCAATTTGGTTGGCTAGGCCGTACCCGCTTGAGGTCACGTTGATGCGGGTGTGCATGATACGACCAGTACTGCGGAAGCTCAGAGAAAAGAGATACCTGCAAATTAGAATTAATTTATTTTACAAGCCTCTTTTTACTCCCCACGCCTACGGGCGAGGAAATATTGTAATTGGATTTTAGATGACATGTACATCACGAAAAACCATGTCACTCATTTCCGTCGGTCTGTTCGCTTATCTTATAACCGCCTATAATTGGAGAAGTACAGCTCGGATTTCGATGACATTTTTATACAATATCACTTCTATGCCAAGGACGCTAAAGCGACATAGTTTTTGGAAATCCGTGCAGTGGCGGCAGAGAAAAAAGACGAAAAAGAATGAAAATCGTTCAAACTTCGATTTTGTACGTTTCGGAGAATTCTGATCATTTAAAAAAAAATGAGGTAAAAAACTTGGGGGTTATCTGAGTTTTTTGATGTAAGTACATTTATACGCTTCCAACCTTGGTAATTCTACGCACCTATTAGACATATTCCACACATCATAGACTTCTCCGTACGTTAGCCCTTAAAACTTAGGGCCGTATCGTCAGTAGTTCCTACAATATTGTAGGACGCCTTTACGGCCTCCTTGATTTTGATAGTCTTTTCTCTCCTTCAGAAAGGTAGGAATATTTCTTGATCTCTACTGTTGCGTCAGCGCTCTCCTATTGTGTGTTTATGTTTTCTTTTTGAATTGTAGGAAATTTCGGGCTATATAATAATGATATACATCAAAAACATGAACAATTTGATGCAAATAGATAGTAACCTAACCTCAAAATAGAGCGCTGACTCGGAACAGTAGAAAACTATGAAAATCAAAAAGGCCATAAAGGCGTCCTGCAATTGTAGAAACGACTGACGATATGGTCCTAGGTCATTATTCTCAGCAGACGGATCGGGTACCTATCGGCCGCGTATTTCTGCCGCCTAGGTCTGACTGCGATGCCACGTTTGACAGGGTCAAGTATCGGGAAGAGATGACGTTTCCAGATGCACTACCGGTGGAGGATGGAAATAATGTCTAAGGACTGATTTTTTTCATAGAACTTTTACGTATCGACCAATTACTAATTTCAGCTTACTTCCTGCATATCTTAAACAATTACCAGCACGCAAATTTAGGGTAGCGCTTAACCAATATTTGTAAGACATACACGTGTAAATCATTAGCGTAGCACAACAGTCTAACAAGTAGGATACGTTTTTAGTATAAAGATAGGGTTGTTTATTCCATTTCTATTATTTAGGATCTATTATTTTAAAATTTTCCAGTGTACTACATCTACATAAGGTTAGGTTTAAGAGTAACTTTAGCTAAATCTTGCCTTTTTTAGATAATGGTAATAAAGACGATTATTGGTATTATTAAATTTATGGACCTGTTTGACTGACTTTCTCGGAGGGTCTAGTTTGTGCTGAGCATATATCATTTATGAACTGATAACGGCGTTGCGTGGAAAGCGCAGAGTCAACTTATTTGACGCCTTTTTTTAATAATTGGTTAATTCTTAATAAAACTAAGACTTCTGCTATGTTTTTTCGAACAACTCACTGTACAGCAATTTTGCTAAATTCAATTCGTTTTAACGGTACAACAATTACAGTGTCTGACAATACTAGATTTCTTTTTCTTGAATTAGACAGTAAGTTGCCTCAGGTGGGTCAACCATATAAATTATTTAAGAAATAAGCTTAAAAAGGTATAATATTCTATAAGAATTATTGCTAAATATTTGGGATAGAAAAACTTTGAAAGTCGTATATCATTCAAATTTTGAATCTAGATTAAGGTATGGAATTTAGTTATTCTGAAACAGTAGTGACTGATGAAATTTTTGTAATACAAAATAAAACTTTGAGTAGTGTAAGTTAGACGTTAAGTGAATCATGTAGAAGAAAGTTCAAGAAGTTCGGTATTTTTACAGTTTTTCCAGCGTTTATTCAAGAGAGCCTTATATATCTATTTAAAAAATAAGCGATTGTTTACCATACTAGAATTGTTTAGCTATATTTATCCTAAGCATAGATTAGCGTTATTAGACAAAGGACTTCTTTACAATCGTCTATAACTGTTTAACCATTTACCAGCAGGTGTAAAAAAGTAAGTGCATTAAAAAGAAAACATTATACAAAATATTAATAAATCTAGAACCATATAAAATTAATGGCATTTTCAAGACAGATTTGAATAATATGCTTTAGTGTAAGAATTTATTGTTAGTTTTGTTTAGTTGAGTGTTTTAAAGTTTTTGTATAGCATTTTGTATTTGCAAATAAAGATTGTTATTATTTTAACATTAGAAATTTAAAATTTTAGGTGCAACTTTTTTGCAAACTGACATTTTTCACGTTTTCAATTTCTTTTATTTTTTTTTAATCATAAAACTCCAGATATTTTAAGGCGCCCGCCCCGGTTTCTAAGACCCTTTTATGCTATTTGCATTTATCGGTAAAGTCGTACGTGCAAGTGATTTTCTACCTTCACAGTCCAAAATAACCAACTGCTTTTTATTATTTTATAGTTACAGATACCTACCGGGTGTTTCAAATTCGACAGTCACCATCCGGATCCCGGTAACGGAAAGAGATACGCTTAAATGGGGCAAACTTTCGTATTTATGTAACAGATAATATGCCGCTCAGAAAGTTTAGAAATTCAAAGTACTTTCGAAGAGAGACGACAAAAAAACAGAATTTTTCCAAAATAGTTTTAATTTTTTCCTGACCTTACTTGTAGTGGGATTTCAAAATAGATTGCATGTTGTTCAGGCTACTTTTCTCCTGTACAAGATAGCGTAGTCAAATTTTCAATTTGAGATTTCTTATTTCTGCTTCCATCACCAACTTTTTTTTATATGACTATATTGGAATTTTGTAGATTTAAATGGATTTTCCAATTCAGCAATGTATTTCCTTAGTTAAAATAAAAGTTATGGTGAAACCTGAACTCAACAATGAAAATAAATAAATATAAATAAGCAGAGGTACGATCAAAACGTTTTCAGATATTTTGTAGGTAAAGCCTGACATTCCTCTGTACAATGTTTACTGCTCGATTTATTTCTCTTCTCCCCAGTCTTCCAAACTCTGTTACTATGCTCAGCTTGTTATTTCCATATAATTTTCATTCGAACAACAAATTCATGGCCAACTAAGGTGAAACATCACTGAATTTAGGACTGAAATTTACATTTAAATGTAAAACAAATATATATTGTTGATGGAAGCCGAAAGAAAATTTGACTATGCGATCCTGTAAAGCAGGGTTTTCCAACCATTTTTGTTTTGTTGAGGCTCCCCGGACTATAAATGATATTTTGATGCCCCCCTTTACTTTTTCAATAAATACAAAAAAACGCACATTATATAGGTACAAAGACTTTTATTTTAGTTCTAATAATCAAACTTTAAAAGTTTAAATAAACTAATAAATGTTTTTTATCGAAAAACTTGAATAAAATAAAAGTAGGTACTAATGAGACACTCGAGATTGCATGTTCTGTACCAATTGGTTGATTCTAGGTTATGTTTTTGCCAGAGCTATCATCAGGTCGCTATCGACATCAAGACGATTTCACTGTTTAGTTTTAATTAAAACTAGAGCAGAAAGCCTGTCTCACATAAGTAGGTTGAAGAAAAAGGAACTAGTATTCGTAAAGCAAGAGAGGCAAGTGCCGAATTAACAGGCAATCTTTTGATCCAAAATTTCTCCAATGTTAAAAGATGGAAGACATCTTTCATGGACGAATCAGCCTTCATTTCTAGAAATTCTTCCTGAACTTCTTCTGGTAATTGTGACACATCGACAACAAATGGATTTCTTGTCATGCGCCATATTGGTGACTCTGAATTGATGTCTCGATAGTATCGGCGAAATTCGTCTTCCAGCGCTTGCAAATGAGTTTTCAGCTTTTAAATTTGCGTCCAGTAATTGCTTCGAACAGCCGAGAAAAAGATATAACAACTTCAGAAGACACATTTTGATTCCAAAGTTAAAGCTTTGATATGAACCCTGAATATAATCATAATTGCTTATTATAGTGTTGTTTCTGCTCTGAAGTTTCAAGTTTAGCTCATTCAAGGAGTCAAATATGTCAGTTAAATAAGCCAACCTCCATTGAAATGTGTCATCTTTGAACATTGTCAAGAAATAGTGTTTTTCTTTGAACTCAAGAAAAAGAATTACCTCTTCTTTCTTTCAATTCATAAAGGTGAGCCAACGTGTTGCCTTTGGACAGCCTGCGTACTTCTATATGGAACATCAGAATCGAGATCCTCGCAAAGTAAAGTATATAACTGACTGCTCAAAGCGCTGCTCTTGATGTAGTTTACAATCCTTATAGCTGAGTCCAAAGTCTGGCGTAATTTCTGTGGCAATGTTTTGGAAGCCAAAGCTTGCCGATGAATAACACAATGTGTACTAACCATTGCGGAATTGTTTTCCTTGAGCTTTTTAGCATTACAGGTGCGCCATCTGTGCAAAGTCTGAGTTTCTTAGAATACAAATAATTTTTTTCAACAAAATTTGATATTGAATTAAATATATCTTCAGATGTAGTACCAGCTGTCAAAGATTGGGAGTACAAAATCTCTTCTTGAGTGATATCAACGCCGATGTAACGAACACTATTAACTGTGCACAATTAACGATGTCGGTAGATTCATCGCAACTAATGGCAAAAAATGGCGATAATTTTACTTTGTTAATTATTTGTGACTTTATGTCTGCTGCAATGTCACCGATTCTGCTATTGACTGTGTTATTCGAAAGAGAAATAGACTTCATTTTTTGCTCTGCATCTTTTCCTAAAATTATCTGCGTGGCTTTTAGGACACATGGTTTTTTAATTCTTCACCGATAGTATGAGCTTTCTTTTCTGTTGCTATCATAAAACCTATTTTAAATGAAGCTTAGAGAGATGCTGCGATACACCTGTGTGATAACTTCCCGATTTATCCAGTCTCATCCGCTTGAGTGATTCTGCTTTAGAAGAAAAAACTCTTTCGTCTTCAAAACCAGAGTAGGATGTTGTTGCTTCAAATGCCTTTCAAGGTGATTGGGCCTCATGCTATCATTACTTAAAAATTTCATACATATCACACACTGAGGCAATTGTAACTCGTCTTTTTCTATGAAGGTAAATCCAAACTTAACGTAATCTTCGGAAAACGTTCTTTTTTTCGCTAACATTTTGCACCAATAACAATAAAACAAAAAAGTAATAAATAAATAAGCAAAATACCTACATGCAATTACTAATTATATGCCCATTATTTTATCTTAATAACGTAATGTATTCAACAGTATACAGGGTGTCCGCAAAGTTGGGGTTTTCCTTTACACGACGTGTAGATCTTGAAAACATAAGCAATTTTTCTTAGTACCATATACACCAATGTCTTAAGGGAACCGAGATAAAGGGCTCTGCAACATCAAAAATATCTGAATACCGTCCTGTAGCCGCGACCCGCAGGGATATCCCCGACACCCCGACTGGTACAAGGTCTCAACCCGACGGCAGAACTGGGTCGGGGTCAGTGTGTCAGGTTAGTATGCAACCTTCAACCGACGGTTACAGTCACGCGTATAGAGGTAAACGAACTCGTATAATCGATTGCGTTTCAAAAAACAACAAGCACTAGAGACGTGGCTAGAGAAGTGCAAGTATCAAAAACTAAAGTGTGGCAAACGCTGCGATTTTCCAGCAAGAGTGCGGTTTTGTGAGTGGTTGTTGCATCAACATGACAATAATCCGGACTTTTTGAAGTGCATATTGGTGACAGACGAATCTACGTTCACGCGTAATGGGGTGAATAACTTTCGCAACACTCATGTTTGGTCATTTTTAACAAACATTTTCGGTGAATGTTTGGGCTGGCATGGTGAACGGTATGCTCATTGGACCATTTATTCTCCCAAATCGATTGGTCGGGATGCAATACCTAGACTTTTCACGCAACATTTTGCCTTCCTTGTTAGAAGATGTGCCATTTAGTGTAAGACAATCAATGTGGTTTCTGCGTCTGCTCGGTAGCGCTTCAGCTGATTTCATTTTCTGTTGGAGCGGTATGATTTCGGGCAGAGGCGTACTTAGCCCTTCTCGTCAACTGGAGAGTGAGTACTTTTTCCTTTATTTTTTTTTTACTTGGTCGCCCTCGTTTCACTACACATTACCTTTGTTATTTCAAGGGTAGTTGTTTCTGAAAAGGAAAACCCCAACTTTGCGGACACCCTGTATTGGCCACCGGGAGATTTCTATTTTTTTTAGGCACGTTGACGTTATAATAGTAATGCATTTGGAATCAATGTTAGGTACTTAAAGTTCGTCGTTTCAAAATTATTTCGGCACGTTGGTTTGATTGTGATGTGGTAAAAATGTTCCAATGGCCGATCTATGAACGCGTCTCCACTCAATCAACAATTTAGTAAATTAAATAAAAATGGTAACTGAAGTTTGTAAATACACAATCTTACCTTTTAACAGTGAGACACAATAATTTGACAAACCCAAACAGATTTCTCAAGAAAACATGTACATCGAAACGTCAAATTTTTCTCAAGTTTGTGGGAATGAATGTCACAGATGCTCATCCGCGTCTGGTAGGTACACAATTGTTTTTTAAGTCGAAACTTGTATAAACTGCGATTGACGTCGCCGGATTTTGAAACAGCGGTTGACAGAATAAGTGAATATGAAATTAAATTTCTAATTTTATTTAATGTTATTTGTTAATGTTGTTTGTTTATTTTTTTGTTTTTTCTTTTTAAAATGCAAACGCTTTCCGCCCCCATTGGGAGGCGCGCCCCCCTGGTTGGAAACTCCTGCTGTAGAGGATAAAAAGTTGCAATAACATGTAATCCCATCTAAAATAAACTCGGTAAAACAATAATGATTTAGTGATAAATCTGGTATATGAAACAAATGACTACCTGCCTGGGAAATTCTGTTTTTTTTTAAATAACTAAGGTTTGGCAAAATCAATGTATGACATATTATACATTTTTGAAATCAGAATTAAACACTCTAATTTCTTGTGCAAAAATACAATATGGTATCCTTTAGGAAAAATTAATTTGATCCTAGAAGACCAGAGGAGAAAAAATTACAATGTGCAACTTATTTTGAAATCTCAGTACAAATAAAGTCAGGAAAAATATTAAAATGATTTTTAGGAAATTCGGAATTTTCCGTCTGTCTAAGTACTTTGAATCTCGAAACCTTCTAAGCGGAATTCATACGCAACTTTGCTCCCATTTAAGCGACTTCGTATCTCTTAAGGTTTTCGACATCCCAATGATGAGGGTCGAATTTGAAATACCCGGTATAAATACATATGTCGGTCTACTATTTATTATATACTAACAATAAGGTAAATTATCTTCAAATGTATACGTTTAATAAGCATTTTTAAGTTTACTTTAAAACTGCGTGCGATAGAATGTATTCAAACTGGTTTTAAAGGTACCTGCACAGCAGTTTTAAAATCAGTTTCCCCAAAAGTATAATCCTGTATGAAGGTTATTTTTGATTTCATTGACCACTTTAAGTGTGGGCCCTTTTACGAAGGCGAGATTGCTACAACCCTAAGGTCTATTTAAAAACCAATTGGTTTTATTGCAGTTTTCTTTCACAGCTTGAATGCACCCTCAAATTACTTAGTAAACTAGTTTGGTGCTACTTGGGTATGTTAATCAACACTTAAAGATGAGCTCGCAACTAGATTTGCTGTATTCCTTCCAAACATAGTGTTGTGCTTTGACAGCTAAAGATATGCTTTCCAGACTTACCTAGCAGAGTTTGAATCCCGAACCAAAAAAGCACCATCAGGAGAATCTTTCAATCTTTCCTCAGCCTGTCGCCTTGATATGGGGCCCCAGTACCAATAATAGTTAGTTAAATTTGCGATTTCGTTCTTGGGCGCACAACCGTTTTGAATGCCCAGCAACTGGGGGACTGTGCGGTTTCTTGGTGTCAGAGCAGGAACTGTAGGACTGTCGTTTTGGAGGGACTGGAATGAAAATAAAATTATTTAAACTTGGAAAGTGACCGCCAAAAATTGTTTTGCTGCATTTGAAGTAGTGAAAATATCACGTGGGGGTCCCCATTTTTGATCTTCTGTGGTAATTGACAAATCATAATTACTTAGGCGCCCACAGGAATTTTTGTCAGGGAGGCAGGGAATCATCGGCAAGAGAACTTTTTATGAAAGTGTACCTGCTAAAACTTTTTGAAGAGCAGATGTATATTTACCCCCATTAATTATAGGCGCTTGTTTGATTAACTGACTAGATCCATTCAATTTTTTTTGTTATACATGTTCGTAGCCAGCCGTAGAATCTTGAACATTGTAAGATTTGTATATAAAATCAAGCTAAATATGCAAATTTTAAGGTCCACGGTCCCAGATGGCACCTCTCTGCGGGCCACATCGCCTATAGGTTGATCAATAAATGATAACAGCAGGGATGTAATTTTGGTGATCAAACTGTCTTCAATCAGATTTCATATATGCAGAGGTTTAATACTACAACATTCATAGGATTTTGAGGGTCAAAATTTCCATTTTCAACTGCTGTTGTTGCAAACGACTGACTCGTTTTCCATTTTCATGTGCTATAGTCACAACCAACTAATGCGTAAAATTCTAATGATGCCGTAAAAAATTCTGAAGTGCAGTGGTACAAAAGTTTAGGTAGTGGATTCGGAATCTACGCACCTGGATTACAAACTGCCATTCGGATATAAATACGTAGGGGTTGTAGGAAAGTTTCTCATGAGTATACTATAAATACCTTATGAAATGAAATGTTTAACTATGTCCCCCGTAGTTAAAAGCAAGTCATGGTAAATAAAAAATTGTGAAGCTATTATTTATCAAGAATAATGAAAACCTACCAGTGACTTATCAATACTCCTAAAATTGAATGTAGTGTTGACCTAAAAAAAAATATATATACATTAGCAGTTAACTCATAACTTCATCACCAACTTTAAGCTTTCCAGTCATCAGTCGTTAAAATATGTGGAATATATTTTTTTCACAGCAGTGTGTAGTTACTAATTTTTAATATACTAAAAAATGGCAATGACATAATTACAATCTGAAGTGTACAAAGCATTAAGCTGCATCTCTAACGTGCACCATGCTGATGTAACACATGGACATCAAGATTAAGATGTAGCTCACATACTATTTTTCCTCGCCTATAAACTTTAACAGAAGTCAAACGTGATCATGAGATTTCAATATAAAAGATCATTTTCTAGACTTGGTAGCCTTTGGCCAAGCTGGGCTGGCCCTACCAGAGCAGGTGCATTCAAATACAGATGTTCAAGACAAACATCTACAGATTCTGGTGTATGGACAGAGTGAATACAGTGAGCTCTGTGCATTGAGTGTGTACTCTGTACTTATTTACCCAATCTTGTTGTGTTACAATAAATGAGTATATAATCCCCCATTTGTCTGCCCAGTCAAACCACATGTGTTTAAAATTCCTTTTGATGTATTTATTTTGGTCTCAACTGTGACCTTCAGTACAATATTGTCAAACAAAATTGTACTGAAGAACGTCACGGTTGAGACCGAAACGTATACTATACAATAAAGAATGATTTTAAACACATGTTCTTTGATTTCCCAGACAACATGGGGGATTATTGACATGAAAACTACTGGATAAGCTTCAGAGGTTACATATGAGTATATTTCCAGCATTAGTGTGTTATTCATTTTATGCTACAAGAAGATACATATACATTTTTGAATAATTTTAGAGTAAACCTGTGTCGGCATACTTATTGCGACTCAAAATGAACTTATAGTGGAGTGCATTCGGTTTATACTGTAGAACTTGGAGAAGCTGTATTTAGCTATTATTATATTTAATAAAGATTTCCAATGAAATGGGATTAAAAGCTATTTATTAAGGCCTATATGCTCTGCTGGATCTCCCACCGTTGGATCTAGTGATCCGCGGAGCGTCATACTGCCATTCTGGTCAAACTGCAAACAGAGGATCCTGTCCTTCTGAACAGGGACGATGTGATTGACCCTAAGTATCGCTTCAACCGCATGTTTAATGTTGAGTATCCAACGAGGGAGGAGTGGAACGCCGGTTGCCGGAGGCTCACCGGAGTCTGGTACACGGACGGCTCGGTCACCAAAGAGGACTCTGGCGCCGGGACTGGACTAGGACTAGGCTATCTCTGCCTCTTGGTGGAGACACCACTATTTTCCAGGCGGAAATCGTTGCGATTCTGGCTTGTGTATTCCTCATTTTGGAGGGGGCTGAGCCTAGGAGAAGAAAAACAATCTTCTCCGACAGCCAGGCTGCAATGAAGGCATTAAATGACTGTAAAATTACTTTGAGCCTTGTGTTGCAATGCAGGGAGGCTCTGGAATGTCTAGCAGCGTGGCATCCGCTATCGATAGTGTGGATACCGGGGCACGCAGGGATAAAGGGCAATGAGACGGCGGACGCTCTGACGAAAACAGGATCAGCCAGCAAGCTCGTTGGTCCTGAGCCAGCTTTAGGGGTGCCTGCGCTAAGAGTTAGGAGGAAAATGGAGAAGTGGATTGCAAGACAACACTCTCAGAAATGGAGAAGCATTTCCAGATATCTATGTCAGGCACGGGAACTCATTGCAGGGCCCAGCGCTAAGGATGGACATTTCTGCTTATCTTTCAATAGAGGCAATCTAAGGTTGCTGGTGGGACTGCTGTCTGGCCATAACTCGTTTAGGCGCTACCTTCACGTGATGGGGGTGGCTAAGGATAATTTGTGTGAGTGCTGTGGGGTAGAAGAAGAGACCTCGGCGCACATTCTGTGTTGCTGTGATACTCTTAACTACTACAGGCAGACTATACTGGGGTCCATCACTTTAGACCCTCAGGTCGATAAGGAGCTTGGACTCAAGGCCATACTCAACTTTGCTAGAATGGCGAGGCTTGAGGTCTAAGAAATGTGGAGGTGCACAAGGGCCCGTCTGAGTGGCCTATGCGCTGGCTCCTTATGGTGGTCGGTATGCCTCTAATTTCGTGTTTCATTCATTCATTCAAGCCCTATATGCTATGTTAATAATGTTGATTAGATAATCCATTTTTAGAATTAATGCCACTCCTCTAATACATTTCTTGCCTGTGTTCTACTCCAGCATAGTGTATGTTAGAAATGCAGCTAAACTATTAAAAACTGATATTTAATGGTTAGCCCATTGACTCATGGTCTTTCTGGCAGTTTTTTCGCATTAATACCAATTATTCCAACCCAACACATTGTGTAAGTTCTTGATCTCTGCTTCATGTAACTTCATACTTGATGTGAATTACAAGCATGGAGTGAATATGATGAGCATGGCCAGCACTATCAATTAAGATGGACATGTCTATAGTTTGCTGCATTCCGATTCTCAAAATGATGAGAAAAAACCAGTAATATAGACTTGTTCACCCAACTCCTCAACATAGTGCAGGCATGGTCTCTGATAAGACAACAAACCAAATCGACCACTGTGAGAGTGAAAACAGCAAGCTGTCTGTTGGAACAACACCCCAGATCATATTGTCAGTAGGATCACTACTGTGACTTCTAGATGCTGGCAATTCTGGTGCTACAGATAAGCTCTACTTGCCATTGGACAAACTAGTAATACAGATTTCATTCATCTAACCAAAGACAGCCAATCAATGAGACAATGGAGCCTGGTACTTTTCAATCTGTCAGAAATCTGTGCCACTCCTAAACAGAATTTTTCATTTAGATGTTCAGTTTTGGCCTGTGTGCTCCAAAGATACAGATTGTAATGCCTTCCTAGATTGTTCTCACATTTTTCATAGGATCTGCTAAATGTGTATGCTCCAAACATGCACAATAGTGACAGATTAGAATGTATGTAAATGTGCGAGCCCTATTAACCTATGTGTAGTTCTTTTCACATCATTGGTGGTTACATCACAATGCCTTATGATTTAAGTAAACAAATTGACTAGCCATACCATAAGCAGAGCTTGACTTGCCTAGGGCAAACTGCAGAAACTGATCCACAATATAGCTGCTATTCCCTCTCGTACACACACACATGAATTGGAGGATAGGACAATATTGTTTTAATTAACTTTCCTTAAATACTCCATTCATGCCAATCAAGTTATCCTGACAGTGAGAACTATAAATGTGAAAGACTCACAGGTTAGGCATAAATTTAATTCACCGGTTTAATTTCCGTTTGAGCGACCGGTTGTACACCAAAATTGTCTATAAACTACATAGACAAGTTTGGTGTACAACCAGTTGCTCAGATGGAAATTAAAGGAAGTAAAATTGGATAATTGGTGGCACCGGTGGCTGAACTGGTGAATTAAAAAATACGCCTGTTATCAAGAAAATGTCCAAGATGATGAGACAAATTCCTATAGGTTTACTGTCATCCACAAAAACTGTGCAAAGAACTATATGTTTGAGAACTTCTACAACTGGAAAGCTTAAGCAAATGCAAATTATCATACATTGTCCTCATCTGAAGCAGCAGGATTTGAAGATATAATTGCATTCCTGCAACTGTTCCTCCGCCTGAATACGCTTTTCACTCTTGTGTGCATCTTCATGATACTTCTGCGTATACTGCTGCTACTTCGGGTAAAGTTTGAGTTATTTTCGGAACTAAAAAAAGGTGCTTCAGCCTGGTACATCACCCTCTCGTCTTTGTTGCTGGTACTTGTTGAACGGCTTCGTATTCTTAGGGATCTTATTTGAGAGAGCCAGTTTTTACTTTCTTTGTTATTGCCTGGATTTTCCATTATTGTTGATCCCCTTATTTTCTTGAAAGACAGCTAACACTGATGAAACCATTAGAAGGTTTTACTATTTTATTTGTAGCTCAGTTTTTTCTTTACATCCATGCTGGAAAAAATTCTAATTTCTAATGAATGAGACTCGTCACAGATTATATGGTTCCAAACACAAAATATTATTTACAGGATTTTCGACCACAAAGCAAAATATATCTCTCATGACTGTCAGTAGAAAGTACTGTCAAAGTATCACCAGTGTTACCGACTCGAAAAACACGAAATCGGTAGATAGTGGCATTCCCATTCGGTAGATTCAAGGCAAAATCGGTAGCAGGAAAAATCAGGGTAGGCGTAGGCGCCAGATCAGAGGCCGATCAAAGGTATAAGGGCAGTATAAGCCGGTTTCCTGTTTCCGGTAACCAGAGCCTATCGGCCCTTGTAGGCTTCTATATCATGCACTTGAGTTAGCAGGCTCAGGCTTGTCGGCGTTACCGGTTTTGCAGGAATGATCAGTGTTGTTCTCGATAGATTTTGAATTGTGCAGAGATGTAAACAGAAATTGTCCAATTTCTTTAAAAATATGCATATATGTATACTGATTTTCCGGTGCAACAGCCAATTTCCAAAAACTGAAATTTCATGGAACCTTTTTATTGTTTAATGAGAATTTAACAAAATACAAGAATAAAAAAATATTTATTTATTAAATTTAACTAAGGCCATCAATGATGACCAATCATCAGGACTCGGATGCGTAACAAATAATTACTGGATTCGTATTTTGTATTGTCTAACAGTACATTTCACTCAGTTCGTGCAGCTGTTAAGAAAATGTATTGCCAGTTTTGTAGAAAAAAATGCACTATTTATTGGCGATTGTGCATAGTTTGTGTTTGGGGTGCATATTGTGCATATGTCCGTAAAATTGTGCATTTATACGCACAATTGTGCATGTCAGAACATCCCTGGGAATGATTATTTAGTTATTTCTCGCCGGTTGTCAGAGCAGGTCGATGTGGATAATGGATATAGACAAGTTAATCGCAGCAGTAAACAAACAATGCCCCATATGGGATAAAAAAATAAGCAATACAGTAACAGAAATGTAGTTTACAAAAATTGGAAAGAAATACTGAAAAAACCGGTCGAGGTCATCTTTCAACGCCGTATTTACCATAATGTATTCTCTCACGATGTATGGGGTGAATACCGACTTTCTTTCTAGTGATTATTTTAGTTATACATAGCTGTCCAATGTAATAAATTCATCTTCACATGAGTTAGACCCCATGTTGATGCGAAGACTACGCTGAAAGCTGGTTTTACTTTCTTTTTTCTCGTCAGCACTGTGTCCATGACCAGCGCCGAAATTCGATACCGATCGGCGCTGGTTGCCCGCAAGTAGGAAACCTGCTTCCACTGTGTTTTCGCCTTAGGGTCACGCAGCACGTCTTTAGAAAAAAGCATATTTCTGAATTAGGCGCAAACATACAATACAGCTACACAGGTTTCCTTTAAACATAAAAGCAAAGTAGAAAAATGACATATTATTATTGCATACGGAACAAAGGGATACAGAGGCTTTTTATGAATATAAAAGCAAATTAAACTTAAAATACTCATTATTTATTTAGTATATATGTTTTTACAAAAACAGAATAGCGACTATTGACTATTTATTGTCCACGTATAACAGGCACAAAAAAAAATAATTTTAATATAAAGATGTGGTTCAAAATCCGTACCTATATTTTTTATTTTACCACCAGGATAAAATCGATTAAAACGATCAACTAATCACTTCCCAGCTAAAAAGTTAACTCAGGAAATGTTTTTTCTAATTCCAAAAAATATAAGTGGACCAGAACTAAAAAATAATGGTCATGAAAAATGGAGCGCGACTGGATTTTGCATCAAATTCTTTTATTGAAGTTTCAAAACATTTCGATCATCTTCGATACATACCAATGTTATTTGGAAATACTAGAAATCATGCTGACATTAATATTATTGAAATTGTAACAGACTACTTATTGTTCCTGAACATAAACTATTTCTTTGTTTTGTTTTCACTGAATTAGTAGAGACTGCCCGCTCAAGATTTTCATAGAACAACATAGAATTCACTGTTTAAGCTTTACTTTTCGTTCCAGGTCTTTTTCGGTAAAAAATCGGTAAATAACTGAAGTATTTTAAGAAATCGCGGAATATGAGGACGTTTTCGGTATTTCGGAAAATACGGTTTCATTTCGGTAGAAATACCGAAAAATCGGTAGGATCGGCATCACTGATTACCACACCCCACTTTAATAGTCATAAAAACTCTTGTTTTTCAAACCATCCTTATTTGCTATAGCTGTCAAAAATATGTAACGGAAGGCTTAATGATTTGTTATATTACCGTCAGTCGAAATGTGGACCGGGGTACCCAGGTGTGTCAGAGTGCTGTCGGTTAGACGGGCCGCGTGCTCGAATCCCGCCCTCTGAAATAACATTCCCAACCATGGATGTAGTGGTGATGGTCATGCGAATTGTCCGCCGCATAAGAGAGCATTTCATATCGATTGAAGTTAGGTAAAAATTCAGTATCTATGGTATTGCTTCAAGCCAGACTACCCAGCACACTTCAATTGAGCTGGTTCATTGTGCGAAAAGCGCAGAGACCAATAAATAAATAATGAGTGAATGAATGTCTGTCGAAATATTAAGTGAATACTGAATACCAATTTAAACCTGCCATATACAGTATACCTATGATGTAATCCCTAATGTAGCGGATGTCAACATCTCTATGGATGGTATCGTTTGATACATACCATGGGGCATTAGATATTGTTCTGTTTGTTTTATTAGCGGTTGATGCATTCGGGTCTCCGAATACGGAAATCGAACGCGGAAGACGAATGTATGCGCCCAGCCTAAGGGATTAAGGCTCGCCCTCGCCATTACGCTGCCGTGCAGAAATGCTTCTTGATTCATTTAGCTGATGCTGTGTAGCAGGGAGCTGAAACTCATATGAGCGAATGGGAAACAAAGCAGTGTTGCGGGTGCACAATATGACAACGATGTCGCACCCTCGAAAAATGGGGGCTTATTCACAACTGACGTTTTCTGATTGGTCAGATTTAATTTTCCGGCGGGTTTCCTCCTGTGACTGTGCGTGCTTTGCAAAAATAACCTCACTTTTTCCGCAAGTCATTTTCGTTGTGCATAACATAAGCATTTCATTTTGATTGAATAAAGTCCCTATTATGTTGTTTGAGACATATGCCTTTTGTTCAGAGTTGTGAAGTATAAAAATGTAAAAAGTATCCAAAGCTATAATATATTTGTAAATACTAAGTATAAGACAAACTTAAAATCAAAACTGTTTCTTTTTCAAGGTGATCCCAGTCAGTAGCTAGGCTTCTGCAGATGCTGTTGGAATCTCCACATAACTTTTTGAACAGTGGGGCACTACGAAAAGTTCAGCCGCCAGTGTCAACCCCTGAGGTTTTGAGAATTATCAGAAGTTCGGAGATTACTTGTGATCTAGCCAGAAGGCACAGCTCTGAAGGATATTTGCAGGCCATAACATTTGTAAGTTTTTATATGACTTAATAACCAGTGATGATTTATACTGATTTTTTCAGATTTGTTTGTAGGAAAATGTATGAGATTTATATAATAAATATATATTTAGATATTTGCAGTATATGTTTTTCTTCTAAACCTTTCCAGATTAGTGAGTAGATATGAGTGATCTTATAACAGCTTGTGTTATTGACGTTGCTATTTTAATATACAAAAAAGCACTTATTCGTCAAGATAGCGCAAAATGTTAATAACCCAATTTCTATATATATATATATATATATATATATATATAGCAATATCAGATTTATTTGTAGAGCTGGCAACGTTGCGAGGTATTAATGTACAGTCTGGCAACCGTGTCGCACCCTCAAAAAATGGCCGCTGACAACCACACAAGTCACCGTGTTGCCACTGAATAGCATGAAATTTAACCTTCCTCCTTCAGTGTATATGTATATGTTTTGTGCATTCCAATATGAAATTAGAATTAAAAATTAAACCTTCTTCAGTGATCAGTGTAGTGTATTATGATTTGTGTGCAATATAGTAACGTCTACCTATATCTTTTGATTTACCATACGATTGATTTTAACATCTGTGAAAAATCCTGTTAAATGAATTAAAATTCTCGTAACGTAAACGATTTCTATCCAGTCAACACATAAAAAAATGTTATATAAACAATTATAGTCGATATTTTATATACAATTACAATAAAGTATTTTTTTTAAATATTTCAACTTCTCTGAGACTGCCTAGGTTATGTTGGGTTAGGCAATTTTCGTCTATTATATTCATCCATACATTTTTTGAAATCTGAAACACTATCTTGACACTTTCTCCAATCACGAGTTTCCGCAATACATTCCTGAAAAAAATAAACCAGGTTCAAAGGAATTTAAATGAAAATCTAAACACAAAGTTCTTGAAACTACCTGTACTTTATAGTGTAATTCTATGCATCCTGTTTTCTTCAACATTTGTTCGACTGGGTCAGATATTTCTTGATTGCCGTGATTTGATATCATATTCCAGATTTTTGTGTTTACTTTTTACGGATTTTGAAAATTTTGGAGGTTAAAGTAATGTGTGATTACTGGTTACGTCACGTCACAATTATCAGAGGCCACAGCACAGAAGCTATCACAGAGCACAGAACTGCATAGGAGTATCAAAATGCCATGCCAGCAGTTTACAAGAGTGGTATACGATACTGTTATTAAATCGAGAACGAGCCTCTTATTAAATAAAAGATGGTGGATAGAAAGGAGTAGACTGGAATGTTGTATTTTCAGCTTCACACATAACGTCGTTTTTTAATTTCT
Source organism: Acanthoscelides obtectus (assembly GCA_963669975.1). NCBI lineage: Eukaryota > Metazoa > Arthropoda > Insecta > Coleoptera > Chrysomelidae > Acanthoscelides > Acanthoscelides obtectus. Next base: position 49,714,843 of record CAVLJG010000005.1, on the reverse strand, counting down.
TTTCACAAAACATTGTAATATTCTAGTATTACCAACAACAGGTTGAATATGCCTTCATTCTATGTGAGAGGATTGTCATCCTATTACAGAATCCTGATCATCTTTGAACATTTTTTAGGGGTAAAGAAATGGGGGGTGGAGGTTGTAGCGGTGGGGAATGGTGTATCGCAGTTTCTCTGCTGCAGCATATTTATAAACTTGTAATCCCAGAAATTCTACGTGGTTATTAGGCATATTTCACACATACTCGTATGTAGTAGCCCTTAAGGTTGCATGTCTCTTTTTTTCAACTGCCTGTTTGGCAGTATTCTAAATCCTTTTCATCTTATTATTTCATGGTGTGTATTAAGATGAATAAAAAACAATATTTTCATTTTTTTGTCAAAAAATGCATTTTTGTACATTTTTTCTGCAATCGTAAAATTCCCCTTTTATAGTAGAATTGAGCTGGTGGTTACTTTTATTATAATTTTTTCTCATTGAAAAAACTTTGATTCTCTTGAAACCAAACCTCATTTTGCAGCAAATTGTGTTTTCAAGATTGAAGAGAGAAAGTGATAAGAAATAATTAATCACCCGTTCAATTCTTTAATAAAAGTGAAAATTTTACAATGCTTTTTTCACAGATATTTATTCTACTCTACGGCCTTATACTCCAGGGTACGAGTACAATGATTTTCACAGCCGGCAAACAATAAAGACACCAGAGCCTACAAAAGTTGATTCAGATACATGATGATGTTCATTTGTGCAGAATTGCAGTGCAGGGCCAATCTACTTGATATCATTTTTATAACGTTTTTGAAAATGTCTGATAACATCAAGGGTCCAGGGGCTTGATTCTAAATGAGTTTCGACCGTTGAAATTATTTCGATGGAGCCTTGTGACGATATATTGATTAGCTATGATAATGCTGACACTGCCACGATAATTTGAATATAGAAGAATATAATCAGATATCAAAATTATCATAGCGGATCAAGTATATCGTCATAAGGCGTCATCGAAATCAATTTCAACGGTCGAAACTCATTTAGAATCAAGCCCCAAGGGCCTTTTGGTATTGTCCCAATTGTCGCCAAAATAAAAAAGATTATGAGAATTTCATGAAGAATATAGTACAAGCCAAAGTGAAGAAACTTATAAATGGGATCCATGAACTATTTTCTGAGTCACGATCTACGCTCATAAGCAAAGTTCAAGAAGACATGAAACAAACCACTCGCCAAGCAATCCCTCCTCATGCATCAGTTGTTAAGAAGAATTTTAATGTTATCATCAAGCCTAAGAATACTAATCAATCGAATAGTGAAACGAGAAATATTGTTCGTCAAAATGCTAACCCATTTGAAAAAGATATAAAATTTTCTCAAGTGAAAAATGTGGCTTGGCAATAAAATGCGACGATCCTGATCATGCCCATAATATCGATAACGACAAATTAGTTGAAATCCCAAAATCATATCCTTGATAAATCAAGTGACTTTAGGGTTCTTACGCTCCATTCACATTACACGATTTCGCTCGAACGGGAAAAAATCGCCCGGCAATTTTTCTTGATCGACTGTTGAAGAGCACGAGACCTTTCACATTGTACGTTTTCTAAACGCGTTGCAGCCACTAGAACCGTACGGCTACCGTATCGCCCTCTAGCTCAGTGGTCTACGTGACCAAATGCACGCTTTCACACTAGACGGTGCCACGATTAAAAATCGGGCGACTTTTTCCCGTACGACCGAAATCGTGTAATGTGAAAGGAGCGTTAAGGTGTGGCCGACGAAAAACCGTCAGAATGTTCTCCAGGCTCTTTTGGAATTGGATACTGTCGCATATTCGGGCCTGTTAGATCAAGGTAGTGTTCTAGTGAAGCTGCTTCTGGGTAAGGAATAGCAATCAAGCAATGTCATTGGAAACAATGTTATGGATGATTTCGATCATGAATCCGACTTTGCAATATACATATTTATTATCAGTATATTATGCTTTTAAGGACAAATACAAATGTACTTCTAAATACAACTTATACGTGTACGTGTGATATACTTGCTCTAAGTGAGACTTGGCTGGACTACAGTATTTATGATGCTGAACTTAGATGCCGAGAGTATAATGTTTTTAGATGTGATCAAGACTTTGAAACCACCACTGCCTTCAGAGGTGGAGGTGTGCTATCGGAAGGCGTATAAAGTGAAACGTCTTAATTTCAACTTTACAAGCTCACTTTCTGCAATTGATATCGTTGGGGTCAAAGCCCACTTACGTCGGTCAGTCGTTTCCATTATCCTTCTTTATATACCACCTAACTTGTCAGTTGCTACATATGAATCTCTGATAGACAATGTTATTGTTTTAGGGGATTTCAATATACCGTCATACATTAATTAAATTAAGCACAACAGTTACATCAATACCTATATATCGGCAATCAATAATCTGATCAATTTTCTGAATATGTCTCAATACAACTTCGTCCAAAACTCAAACAACCGGATTCTAGATTGAGTATTCAGTAAAAATGCACTGAAGGTGAACTTGGCTTCAGATATTTTGCTTCCAGTTGCTAGCTATCATCCTCCGCTTAATATATTTTTTCTATGGAAGATAAATTCGGCAAATTTATCGTTAATGCAAGTCTTGAATACAATTATAGAAGAGCTAACATGCGCACATTGTAAAACGATATCGCTGCTCTAGACTTCACTCCTCTATATTCCCTTGGTAACATCACCGAAGCGGGTGATCAGTTCTATGAAATGCTATTCTCGGCAATTACTCGGAATGTACCCCAAACACTGCCAAGGAACACTTCTCATCCTGCGTGGTTCAATAATACTGTTATTTCTAAAATCAAGAAAAATCGATGATTATCGAAATACTGTAAAAGAACTTGTAATTCTGTTGACTGCAACGCTTTTCGAAATATTCGAAGAAACATAAAAATTAGCATTGATATTGCATATCAAAAGTATACCACTAAAATTGAACAAGGCATAGCTACTTACCCTCAAAGATTTTGGTCTTTTATTGATTCTTTGAAAAATAATTTCCATATGCCTGATACCATGATGTTTAATAAAACTCAACAAACCGCAAGATATAGCCAACGCTTTTGCATATTTTTCCCTTTCCACACTCGCCTTCCACAAACCTTACACCCGAGACTCACCTGACTGCGTCTGATTACCCTTGAATATACCAATGATTACTGTGAAACATGTTGTTGCCTCTTTGAAAAAGATTAAACCCATATCACTGATAATTCTCAACTTAACATGTGTAAAGAGTTTCATGACTTAGGTGTATTATTTGATACCAAACTTACATTTGTTTCGCATATTGATGCTTTGTAAGCAAGGCCTATAAAAGTTTGAGCTTCATTATCAGGAATTGTAGGGATTTCAATAATGTGAATACCATGATCTTGTTATATAATTCATTTGCTCGATGCAAAATTAAATACTGCTCTATAATATGGTATCCTGTTCATGAAGATTACTCGAATAAAATTGAACGTATTCAGAGGCGGTTTGTGAAATATTTGTGGCACAAGGAAGATGGTACGTATCCAGAAGTTGGCTTCAGGCATGATGTGTTACTTAGCAGATATAACCTCTGTAACTTGGAGAAGCGCAGAAACTACGCTGCTTGTTTTTTGTTATATGAACTGTTTAATAATGCCCTAGATTGTGAATATTTACTCAGTAAGATGTACCTAATGCTAAGACGCCATCCAATTCAAAATACTTTTACTTAACGTAGCTAGAAAACCAATGCATTGCTTTCCTCTCCGATATATGTAGTATGTAAGTAACAACTATGAACGTGCAAGAAACGCTGTAGATTTGTTCTTTTGTAATTTGCGTAGCTTAAAAAGATTTTACATAACAGTAGTACAAGTCATTTGGCAATTTTAATTTATTTTAGAACAATTTTATGTCTGGAAAATGGAAAACTACCAGGATTACTTTTTTGAAACATTCAAGCAAACCAAATGTGAACCCTGATGCAAAACAAATTGTACAGAAGGATTTATATATTCATTAGAGTGAATGAAGACACCTTCAAAATGGGTATGTCCAGTTTGTTGCAAGAGTTAATTGATTATTGCAAAATATCGTTCATTTTCGAAAAGTGCATAAGAGTAAATATGAAATAGTAGCCAAAAGTTGAAGCCTTTGTGGTGATTAACATCGAAAAAAATCTTAAACATGCTCAAGCTATCCTGCCACGTAACTGCTGCAACAAATTAGACATACAGGGTAGGGTGAGTTATTAGTATCTAATTGGATAATATCTCCATTAATATGAAACGTAATCAAAAATGTTATTTAGAAACATTGTGCACTATACGCTTCCTACCTGGAATATACCGCTCCCTATAGGGTGATTTGTACCGGCATGACAACAAAAACGATTTTTTAAAATGGAACATCGCTTTTAATAATTCCGGGAATAATCTCTCTTTGTCGATATTCATTCGTTGTTTTCAACAATTACATGAAATTTCGTCATATAACCAAAAATAGTTTTATAGAATATGTCGAAGGATATTTACTTATGACTTGAAAAACAAATTTGTCATATTTTCACCATTGCAAATATACTTAATAAAAGATCTTACCTGGCGAGACGAGAAGATGTTTTGGGATAAACAATTAGAAACTCTCAAAAACTACTTGACCAATCTAAACCAATTTTGTCGTGGTTATTTAGAATCCTACGAATTTGAAGAATTTCAAATATCTGCGAGAAAACATCGCCGCATTACCAACAAGTGCCAAAACCTGCAGTTTGCCTCGGTTTTCGGCCATAACTTTTTTGCTATTAGACGAATCTTTTCACATGTGGTCTCATTTTGTAGGTCTCATAAATACCTAAAAATCTTATTTGAAGAGTTTTTACGTTCCTGCCAACACTTTCGATTGAATCCCAAAAAAACCCGTTTTCTCATTCTTTGTTGTCAAATAAAAAGTTTTTCCACAAAAATTGGTATACCCACTTTATGCGTCCATGTTTTAAATATTCGCTTGAACAACTTGCGCCAATAAAACCGGGCTTTACAATTATTTCGGGTAAATTTGCTAATATAATTAGACTATAGTTTTAGCAAAATTAAGTTTATAGGTACCTAATATAAATTTTAACTAATCCTAGGACTTTCTCATCGAATAGATATTGATTCAGCTTGTGGAGAACTTCAGTGAATGTTTGCCTTGCCACCCTGGGTATGCCCTTATTTTATAACCTTACATGTTGAAATTTTCACAAACACACACACATACTACTACTTTAGACTTTGAAGGGCTAGAAACAATTAATGACTATTCAATATAATGGGTCACGTTGAACATTTTTCCCACATGATATCCTTCAAATTACAAATAATTCAAGATTTCGAGTCAAATAAGTAAATGTTCAAAAGCAAAGTAATGATGAAGGATCAATATTTCCTGTAACACTCAGTATTAAAACTACATCATCGCCAACATCAATTTAACACAAAAAACAAAAACTTCGTCGCCAAGGAATTAGTTTACAGGAAAAGTCAAAAATCATCACAACATTTCGTAAGTTACCATAAAAAAATCTTGAAGATGGCCGAAATGAACGGAAATTTTTGTGTAAAATGCGAAGAGAAGAAAGGAATCCAGACTGAGAAGATGCTGAAATGCAACGGCAACTGCAACAAAGGGTTGCATTACACTTGCAGTTCGTACAATACGTCTGAACTGCAATTTCTCGAAAGCAACAAGAACAACATCAAATGGTTCTGCGATGGGTGTTCCCAAACTAACACCACAGTGGTAAGTACTTTAAAAAATATAATATAAAAACAATCGTCTTATCGGGTTCGGGAGAACCCGCAGGGTTATTACCTAAAGAAACCTATATAGTGTCAAAAAAATCGGTAGAATGTCAACTTGTTGATTAAGTAGGCTAGTGTGCAAATCGTTCATTCCTCGTTCATTCCAATATCATAAAACTAGATGATGTCAAAAATACGACATAGGTCTACGTCACTTATTTTCAAGTTACGTAATACCTCTTCGTATTTTATCGAATTTTCATTACTGCAAGGAAAATCAAACAAACTATTGAAGTATATTTGATGAAAACGTCCCACCACGGTTTTATCGAAAACCACTGATTAAAAGAAGAAACGCAGAGACACGTCAAAAGATTTGTCAAGTGGGACAAAAACTACTTCACTCTTTCACCCTCTTCCCCCAGGGTCATCCCCTTAAAAATTTAAAATGACAAGAGGTATCGAGTAATAGCTTGCTTGGAAGGTCTTTGGAAGTCCTTTATTTTGGCGTTTGATTATTTAAAATCGGTCGATTCGCTTTCAAGAAAATTAGAAAAATCTTTATTTATCTTAATTAATATTACTTTTTATGTCAATAAGTGATCAAAATGTTGCCCGTTATTGGTCAAACAACGATATAGGCGATATTCAAATTCCTGACTGACATTTTCAAAAACAGGTTGTGGGATATCATGGCAGCTTTCCATGATGCGTTGACGAAGTTCATCTAAACTTTCAGGTTGGGGAGTAAGCACAATAGATTTCAAATGGCCTCATATAAAAACGTCTAATGGCGTCAAATCAGGAGATCTTGGGGGCCATTCTATAGACCATCTTTGCCCTAGCCATTTATCTGGAAACTCATCGTCTAGCCATTGCCGATTCGGAATAGCATAGTGAGGAGGAGCGCCGTCCTGCTGGAAATATATTTCAGCCTCATCAAGTATATTGTTTCCATCCTCTTCGATTTGGTTTTCAATGGTTTCGGTGATACGCGAATTGATGGTATTTTCCAACATATCCAAATAAATGACTCCATTCAAATTTCCATAAATAAACAATGGCCCAATAACTTTGTTTCCTGAAATGCCTGCCCATACATTAATTTTTTGGGAGTACTGGGTATGCCCTTCTACAAGAGCATGAGGACTTTCATTGCTCCAATACCTTCAGTTATGCTTATTAAGAAATACATTTAGACGAAATGTGCATTCATCACTGAAGCAGGTATTTTTTACATGCATGGTAGTATCATTAATCGCTGCAGTTATTTGTTTACAAAACTCAACTCGCCTATCGAAATCATCTTCGGTTAATTCTTGCAATATTTTCATTTTGAATGGAGTTTAGTAACTGAGCGTACAGAGCCTAATGGAATACCAGTCGCAGCAAAAATTTTGCGTAATGAAGTATTAGGATTTATTCCACAATGACCAAAAACTTCAACTTGAGCGGCTTCATCCAAAACTCTCCGATAATCACGTTTTATACTTGTAACAGATCTAGTTTGAGTAAATTTAGTAACGAGGTCCAAGACATTCCTATGCGAAGTTATCTTCCCCGGATGTCTGGCGTTAAACGTGGCGGCCGTTTACCGAGCACATTGATTCTGGTCACCATAAATTAGAATCATTTGCACTCTTTTCGGCTAGTGTGTAAACCATTTTGGAAGTAAAATCTGAATCAATACAGTTCGCCCAGGATATCTGTGTTGATGAAAAAAAATGCGGATACAAATTCGGGTTGTTATTTGGTTGTCGCCACGTCTAATCTTCCGAATTGGTGGTTTCCGTTTTGCATTATAAGCGAATTGTAGATTTGGCAAACCCTGAAGGGCAACACTTTGAACACTCATTAAAATAAAAAGTGATATTCTCGTGTGTTTTTGTTTCCTATCTGTAAAATTAAGATAAATAAAGATTTTTCTAATTTTGTCGAAAACGAATCGACTGATTTCAAAAAATCAAACGTCAAAATAAAGGACTTCGGAAGACCTTTGAAACAAGCTATTACTCGATACCATTTGTCATTTAAAATTTTTAAGGGAATGGTGGTGAAATAGTTTTTGGTTGAAAAGTTGTCCCCCTTGACAAATCGTTTGACTTGCCTCGGCGTTTTTCCTTTTAATCAGTGGTTTTCGATTAATCCGCGGTGGGAAGTTTTCAAATAAACATCCTGTATATATCCTTCTCTGTAGGGTATCATAAAGCGATTAAGGTACGGATGACTACGGAATTTGTAAATTAAAAATTAGAAGAACTGCGAATTCCAAGATAATCCGTGCGTCAATTGTTTATTTAGGTACCACAAAGTATGTTTTAAGAGCTCTCTATTTTTTCTCTCAGGAATAAAAATTCGATAAAACCCGAGAGGGATTATCTTTATTTCCGAAATATTTTTGACATTCAGATACGGTCAATAAGTGTTTAATCTGAAATTCCAGTTTTCGATGACGCGACCGAGCACATCGAGTGGCTTTTTGACGATAATTAGTACACCATGATTACAAACTATTTGCTACTTGAAATTCAAGCTCAATTTCCCGTATTTTGCAAACTATAACTAAAAGATGAGCATTTTTGCATTTCAACGGTATAATTTTGAAAAGTAAATTGGTTCACTATTATCATGGCAAATTTCAGCCTGCTTTTAATTTTTCTAAGGATATATTGAAATATTCTCACCGACTATATCTTTTTTCTTCTTTCAGAGGGTGTCCCAGTGATGAAGACATTCGCACAAGTTCACGATAAAACCCAAACTGCTGTTCTGAACTCTCGCTTATCTTATTTGCAATCTGCTTTTTCAATATGTAATTTAATGCTGCTATTTTAAAACCGTCTGTATTCAAGGTGAGACGTGTCTTTCTCAAAATGACAACCATGACTAGATAAGGAAAAGAGAAGAACGGCAGTTGCATTATTTTCATCTGTTCAATGCCTTTTTTTGTAATACCGTTTTAATTGAAGTAAACTTTCTTAATTTAGATTTGGTTACTTTTTAAGAACTCTTGATTTCTCACATCAATTAGCGAGTATTATCTATACTTATTCAGGGTGTCCTGAAAGTTGGGACTTTCGTTTTCAGAAGTAACTATAATTGAAATAACAAAGGTAATGGGTGGTGAAACAATATCTAAAAAGTAAAAAAAGCAAAAGTATTCACCGCATATTTGTAGAAAAATTTCAAGTACGGCTCTGTTGCATCAGTACTGTTTGAAATTGTGACATACCATTTGCCATGCCAGCCCAAATGTTCAACGTCATGATTTTTGAAAATGTGAACGACGCCCGACGGATTACGTGAGAATTTTCCAATGACCACTCATGAGTAGTTTAGAAGGTATTCACCCATTACGCGTGAAAATTGATCCATCCGTTACCAATATGTCCTGCAATAAGTACTCATGCACTCTTGCAGGAAATTCCTCAGCTTGGAGGGTTCGTACAAAGGGTATAATCCATCATCATAGCACTTTGTCTTGGAGACTTTCACTTGTCTAGCCACTTCCTTAGTACTTGTTCAATGATTTTCTTCAAGATTTCTTCGTGTTTGAACCATTTGGGGGTGTCTAGGTATTCCACTCTGCCTCCTCGATCGACATTTCTGTTAAGCGACCTATATTCCTAGCTCTTCGCACAAAGTAAACGGAGCTAGCTAGCCCTAAATACGTCTGGGAGAGCGAACTGCATACAGTTGCGAAGCCTCTGTAGCATTTTGAATACGCTCACCGTAAATTAAATCATATCGACAAGTTTGATATTTCCTTCTCATTTTTGATTGAGATACAGGATCAAGTTTGATTGATTTTGCGGAGCCTACTAATTATCTCGGTTATGTTAAGACTTTGGTGTATATGCTATTAGGGAAGTTCAAACTTTGCGAAAACTGTATAAATGTGAATGTCTGTCAAGTCTCTCAGCATCACGAGAGACGTAAACATTTGTGCAATTACTAATTAAGAGTCGAGGAAGGCCATTGACATACTTTTATCCGCGAAAATTTACAGGGTGTTAAAAAAGTATGGATAAATCAAAATACCGAAAAATACATTTTCTACAGAAAAATGTTTTCAAAGTTGTAAGGTTTGAAAAGTTATCCATTATTGATCTTGGACGTGACCTTCAAGGTCATTTGTGGACAACCTTTATGAGTATTTGAGCGTGTCCAGAAAATAGGGAAAGGACGAAATATCTTGTAAAATACATTTCATAAAAAAATGTGTAACAAAGTTACTAGGTTTGAAAAGATTCACATACAAGTGACCTTTAACGTGACCTTCGCCTAGAAACTCCCGTTTTTGACATAGGAAATAAAAAGAGCAACACACTTCATGTTCAAGTAAGTCCATGACTTTGACTATAACCGTCACGTTCATTTAAAAATCAAATGAACTTTTAACGGGAAACAACTATGTTTAATTGGTGAAATGCAAATTTCGGACAATTTTAAGTTCAAGAATATATTTGCCAATGAACCCGACCATGACTTTTATGGATCAGTTTAAGGTCATATAAATTTTCAAGTAAACTCCTTACGTTTTTTTGAGGATATGAAACAGTGGAACATTGAAACTAATTTATGATTGTATTAAATTGGTAAAAAGTGGTCATTGGTAAAGTAACTATTGCATCACTTCGAGTATTCCATTTATTTCTCCGAAACCAATCTTCTCTTACACTAATGCAAAACGAAAAAAAAAACTGTATAGTAACACTTAAAGGGGGATTCAAGCCTCTAACAGACCATGAGCAAATATACAGGTCATTATACTTAAGAAAAAAGAGTTTTTCTAAGTTGAACGTTGTGAGCTTTGGACGTATATTCCATGAAATGAAATATATAGAAAGATAGAGTCACGATTCAGCATAACATTACTTCTATGTAAAACGAATGTTTTTGTAGTTTGGCCAACAGATACAAAATCATGGTCATCATGAGATTCATAAAATCATTGTTCAAGTGAAATTATTTGCTGACTATCTCATTTGGAAATAGCACTACATTCACAACTCTTTTTGAAAACGAAGAAATGGTACATTCTAACACTTGTTTTATTTTTCGGAGGTCCATCAATTAAAACTTCCAATAAACAATATGGAATTCGCAAGTTATCGATAATGCACTGCTCCTCGCCAGAAACTTGAAGCCCAGGTCTCTCATCAGAGAAAGGATGTCGTTGCTAGTCTCCTTTGTTTCCAGCTCACCGGCAGAAATCGGCTTGTCACTAAGAATTCCTGCATAAAGAGTGCTGTTATCAACAAAGCTGTGGATCACATTGATAGCACAGGAAAGGTGCTCGTTGATACGTAAGAGGAACAATGTCGGAGTCAAGACCGATCCCTGCGGAACACACGCATTGACATTATGGGACGTGACCTTGAGATCAGTAGATCTTAACCAGTAAAAGACGATTCAATAAGTAATGAATTTATTTGCCTTACACTCAAACAGTTTATCCAAACATAACAAAAATCGAAAAAAGAACACGAAATGTAATCAAGCTATACACCGAACAGCTGGCTCACTGTCACATGAAGGTTTATGATCAGATCTTGTCAATAGGGATATGATGTGCTGGACGTTACTCTTAGATGATCCAAGACATGGGCAAGATGAGTCACAGGTTCTGGGCTTCGTCAATTTTTTTGAAATATTCGAAAATGTTGAATACGTTGATTCTGTGTTGCCTCGGTACAGTTCGTCAGCAGACACATCTTTGTCGGTCTCCTGGCTCATGGTGTTTATTGAAGAAAGCTAGAAATGAATATTGTCGGTGTTTCAAAGATCTGAAACTGTAAAACTCAAGAACGAGAGGTTTTGTTTTAGAAAATATTTATTTTTTTAGTTATAAACGTGCAGTGCTCTTTCAGGATCAGCAATAAAAAAATAGGAAAACCATTAATTAACGTACATCATAAATCCACAGGTCATAAACTAAAATATTGATCAATATAAACATAAAAAGATAGATTGAATTTTCAGTTTTTCATAAAAGCAAACATGCTGAGTTTGCGCTATTTACAGCAGACAATTCAACCTTAATGAAATATCTGATTTATAGAGAATAGCGGATTTACAGTTAGCGAATCAAAGTAAGTATAGGTTAGCCAACCAGTACCTACTGCACTGCGGCTGCTCTATTATGCTATAGTTGTATACCCTATTTCACGAGTATCCATCACGGTAGAATCACAGCTGATTATCTAGTGATATCCCAAAATTCCCCATATCGGCTCAGGACAAATAATTCTGACAGATCCGTCAACGTCAGGTAGTCAGAGCCGTATTTTGTTTTGCTTTTTTGTACGCTACAGATTTATTTTGTACTTGCTAACAGCTCTTTTATTTAGAAAAGTTCATCTACAAAAAACAAGTGCTACAAACAAATTTTACTGGATTTACACCCGATTCATTACGGCCTACGTTGAAGGCTAACACAAAAATGTCACTTGCTGATCAGCTGTTCACCTCAGTAGACGTCAAAGCGTGATGGATACTCGTGAGTAGGGTATAAAGCACGTTTTCGAATGTTTTATAACCCTAAATTTGAATCGACTATCTTTGAACGACTTATATGTGAAAGAAATTTAGTGATGGATATATGTCCTTGAATGATATATTAGATAAATTTAAGAGGATTACTGAAAATAAGATAAATTTAAAAAACAATGCTTGTGGCGACTTGCGTAAAACTTTAATGAAATAAAAACACACAAAAGGACAATAAGCAACTGAAAAATGTACGGAAACAATATCAAGCTAAGCTAAGTAGAACGCTTTTGTGACAACCAGGGAATAACATAACAAAGGCAGCAGCGGTGGCCGCAGTAGTAGACTCTTCGGTCTCCTGATCAGTCGCCGTGCGCTGTGCGGGTTCAAATCCCGCCCCAAGAGAAAATTTTCTCTTGGCTATGAATGTTGTGATTGTTCGTAGGTGGTAGATGGTCTCTGAGTGTCGAACGCAGAGGTACCACCCGGCCGATCTCGTAGGCAGGGCCAAAATTTCTCCTGTATCCCTCTATAGCCCCACGGTACCTCATCGGTGTTTAGGCCTTATTCCTTTGTGGTGGTTGGAGTATAATAAAAAACAAATATGCATACGTTGGTGAATTTACAATAAACAATTAGGTTTTTTAAAATCACGTCTCAGTGATCTCTTTCATTAGTCTTATCGATAGGAAAACACGGTTTCAAAAAAACTGTCTTTAGAGACTATCGTTACTTCGTTAGCTGTTAAAAAGGCGTGCTACTCAACTTTGATCTTGCCCCATAATGCTTGCTATACAAGCAGCAGATGCAATAGTGGCTGTCTACACTTAATTCAAATTGCTCGCTGTGAAATCGAGACTTAACTATAAAATCCAGTAATCAAACATTACTATTTACATTTAGTAATATCTAGGACAAAAAACAAAACATCTCAAATTCATCATCAAAATTCAAAATACATATGACGAGCAAAGAAATATCTTCTGACATCACACATCAGTGACTGCCTTTGATGACATCTGTTACAGCCCACTGTGAAATGTGGATGTTATACTCCCTTGAATATTCATTGAGGAAGTGTTATTGTTTTATTGTTTCCAAGTAGAGATATTTCCTCAAACACTGCTCAAATCTCAAAGAAGGTGTACAAAACCATCTCCTTATACCGTAAGCTTTCCAATACGCTACTTGACTCATATCTAATTTCATAGAAAAAGTGATTGGCTTAGGAACACGAAATACGTATATTGATTTCAATTTTTAAAAGCGCAAGATGGATGTATAGGTCCAATTTAAAGAAATGCATTTTGATTTATGAAATGAAACGCTAAGCACACTATCGACCATGATGTCGATAAAAATTGTAAATAAAGAAACGTCATCCCTATGTCATTCGCGGACTAACGTACCATGCCTTTAATATTTAAAAAAACTGCTAATCAATGTAAAAGTTTGGTTGTTGAATTCGTAAAAGCAGAAACCACAAATGTGGCGAAAATTAACACATTGATGATTGGTAACTTTTTGCCTTCAACTCAGATTTCTGTTATGTTGAGCTCTATGTAAATGCAGTGCACTTGATACAATGATATACATAAAAATAAAGAATAAGTAATACACTTACATAATCTTGCTTTTCAGAAGTCAATCAAAATTAAGCACATGCGTCATAATCTCCGAATAATTTTAACTAATATTGCATTGCTTCTTACAAATCTGCAATCATGCGGTAGGTAAATTCCAACTTAATGGAGACAATAAAATCTGGAAAGTAAAATGTATGCTCCAAGCTCGTCATAATGTGGGCACTCTAATCCACAGCTATCCTGAGGTCTTTATCGATGTGTTTTTACATTCTCGGACGATACAATAACGATAATTTATATTTTTCATGTAAACTAGCAGAAGTCACGTTTATATGTTTGAAAGTTTGAGTGGTTATGCTAGTGTAAGCTAATGTTTACAAATATTATGACATCAGATCACATTTATATATCGGCCAAAGATGGCGTTGTAGGCTGCCTGAAAAATTTGTAAATTAAAGTTTTACGGTCTTTTAGGTCTTAAAAAATATAGTGTTAATTCTTTTGTCTAATAGAACCAATATTAACTATTTAAGATCTACTTGAAAAGAGTGTCAACAAGTCTATTTTTCAAAAGCTTTTCGAATAGAATCAGAATCAGAAATTTTCGCAAACCTTTTCTCTAACAGCCCTAAGTTCATCCTCTTTCTCATGAAGCATTTTCGTGAGCATGTACTGGACCCTTTTTGAGCGTTAACCTGCAGCTGGAAGTCAGCTACTGTTTCCAACAGTTTCTTGGTAGCAAACTGTGCAGCTGACATGGCCTTTGCTTTCTCATTGGCTAGCTGGCAACGTTGTTCTTCCCATTGACGTCGCTGGGTGTCGATCTGGAAAGATATCGTACTGGATCAGTGAATTTCTAAAGAGTGGGATACTGACTTTTGTAGTTGAGATCTGGGTGAGCGAAACGGTGTCTTCTAGACGTTTATGATTGGGACGTAATGTATGAACTGGTGCTGGAGTCGCCTATCGTAATGTGTTCAAGCTGCAAAATGGAAATAATTTTGTATACGATTTCTTGGATGAGCGCATCTGCGACTATGTTTAGCAAACAACAATTTGAAAGAAAGGAAAAGTGGGCGTCGGAGGGAATCGAACCCGCACCTCCTTCATTCCGTGGAGCCGACCTAACCGATTAGTCTACAGCACCAGCTACCAACCAAGTTTCAGGACACACTGTTAGAGGAATATTCAATGCTAGCCACGCCACTGTTCCCATGTTCTTTCGAGCTGCTTGATTCCCCATCTGGCAGCGTTCAAGTAAAACAAATAGGATTGCTAACGGCCGTATCGTCAGTCGTTCCTACAATTGTGGAACGCCTTTATGGCCTCCTTGATTGTCATAGTCTCTACTATAGCTGGATATACTTAGTGAGGATTTGTGGGCTAACAACCTATGTTGATGGTAATTACCTTCATTTTTTGTCTCAAATACTCTTACATGAGGTGTATGCGTCATATGCAAATATGTTGAATTTCAAAAATGATAGAGATGGAAAAAGAAAATCCCTGCTTGGTGTAGTATATTACAACTAATAGGTGAGAAAATAGGCAACAGACAGGACAATTATGAAACGTGAAAAGGTTATTACATTTTCATTATTTTGTATTTGCAGTCATTTAAATTTTATTGAAATTTATTTTGCAATCTCAAGTTGATAATACAAATCAACCCCTTAATGTGAGGCACTACGAAAATGTTTTGTGCGTGTTGCATCATCTCTAATTTTTGTGTGACGTGACACAACGTGGGCACGGTGGTGATTTCCTGTAATGCTTTTCAAAGTGTTTGAAAACGCAAAAAACCTGGGAAAATCGTAATTCATATCATCACCACAGTTATCCAGATGCGATCTTGCTACTCTGCTACT
Source organism: Acanthoscelides obtectus (assembly GCA_963669975.1). Taxonomy (NCBI): domain Eukaryota; kingdom Metazoa; phylum Arthropoda; class Insecta; order Coleoptera; family Chrysomelidae; genus Acanthoscelides; species Acanthoscelides obtectus. The sequence goes on along the minus strand of CAVLJG010000005.1, from coordinate 49,699,090 downwards.
CAACCAATTTTATTTCTGTCACATCTTCTCAGAGATAGAGGAATAAACTATTCGCATACTAGGAGCTATCTAGTCAGCAAGTTGACATTTTGTGTTTTTTTTAACATTATACAGGGTGTTTCACATTCGATCCTCACCATTGGGATCTCAGAAACTGTAAGAGATGCGAAGTCACTTAAATTAGGGCGAAGTTACGTATTCAAGAGATCAACAAAATTCCGCTTAGAAAGTTTCGAAATTTGCAGCACTTTCGGAGAGGGACGAAAAAAGCACAAATTTCCCGAAGTAGTTTTACATTTTCCTGACTTTTTGTAGTAGGATTTCAAAATAAATTTCACATTAACATTGTCACTTTTTCTCCTCTACAAGATGGCATAATCAGAATTCCAATATATAGGTATAACATTTTGTCTCTTATCCTCCAGCATTAACTTTATTTCTTCTTATGGACGCCATAATATGTCATACATTGACATTGCCAAAACTTAGTTATTCCAGAACAACTGAAATTCCTAGGAAGGCCTTAAAAATATCAGATTTTATTTGTTTCCTATATCAGACTAGACCTCAAATTGAACATAGCACTAGAGTTTGGACGTTAGACAAGAAGTGTACAATGTACGGAGAAGAGTCAGGCTTTGCCTACAGCATAACGGATAACATTATCAACATCTGCTTTGATTTACCTCTGCTTATTTATGATTAGTATTGTTATTACCATCAAAAAAAAATTCATTTTGTGTTCAGGTAATTTACATTGAACAGCAAACTCATGGCCAACTCAGGAAATATACATCATGGATTTAGGAGTGAAAAGTCTATTTAAAAGTACAAAATTCCAATATAGCGTCCATATTTATGGAAAAACAAATTTGGTGGTGGAAGTCGAAAGAAGAAATGTCGATTTGAAAATATGACTACGCCATCTTGTGAAGGAGAATGACATTGACAACATGCAATTTATTTACAAATCCCAACTCAAATAAAGCTAGGAAAACATAAAAGTGATCTTGGGATAAATCTGATATGCGAATCAAATGACTATCTAATAATTTCAAGGCGTACCTACGAAATTCTGCTTTTTGCAAATAACTAAGGTTTGGCAGTATCGATGTATGACATTTTATACATTTTTGGATCCAGTGCAAATGTGCAAAAAAACGGCGTCCGTAAGAAGTAAAGTTGATGCTGGAGGAGAAGAGAAGAAATGTCATACTGAAATTCTAATTATGGCTTCTTGTAGAAAAGACAATGTGGTAACCTAATGTGCAATTTATTTTGAAATCTTACTACAAATAAAGTCAGGACAAAATGTAAACGATTTTGGGAAAAATCTGGTTTTTCCGCCTATCTCCAGAAGGGCTTTGAGTTTTGAAACTTTCTAAGAAGCATTTTGTTGATTACCTAAATACGCAACTTTGGCCTAATAAGCAATTTGGTATCTCTTACAGTTTCCGAAATCCCAATGGGCAAGGTCGAATTTAAAACACCCTGTATAGATTTTTTACGTATAGCCCCGCCGGATTGCTTTACTTGAAGGCTGCCAGATGGGACATCAAGCAGCATGAAATAAGAAAGGAAACGGCTAGTAAAAAATCAAAATACGAATTATTAGATGGCAAAGCTGTATGTCTGAGATTCATTTATATGAGTTACCTCGTTCTGTAGTAACATTATCGATTCTTGCATTCCTTCCCCAAGTTCTTGATTAGCGCTGCATTGTCGAAGTTTCTTGTCAAGTTCAGTCATTTCATTCATCAAGGCGTTTCGCTGGTATTCCAATTTCTGAGAAGCACAGGTCGTATAAAGAGCTTTAAAAAGGGTTGCCACAAAGTACTAAATCGATTCAAGGATCTGCGATAACTAATGTAATTTTTTCGATAACCATCAAGAGAAATGTTTTATAGAGCTTTAAGAAGCATCGGCACAAAGAAAGTGTTTATATTGACCCTTAAACTTTTAATAATAATAGAGTACGAAGATGGCTATATGATTTTTCATATTTCAGAGTAAGAAGGTCAGGGGCAGACATTACCGCATTGACGATTGGCGACAAGCTGAATGACTGACGCAATTCTAGACAAATGGACTTTTTGTATGCCTTACAGCTCATGTTATGGAAGGAATATAATTGAATCGTTCATTTTAAAATTCCTTTGAAATAATCGCCTCTGTCTATACATGGCGCTTAATATCTGGACAAGTTTCACATCGTCGCGCGTCGTCGACAGCCTTGATCATGCTGCGGCTTGAGCCAGCGACGCTGTTGCTGAATTCGGGTCGGACCCTCTGCAAGTAAAGTATATCGCGCCATTCTGGGTAGCTTTTATTGCTCGAGCCACACACGTAAGCATTATGAGATATATGTGTGAAAAACAGATGGATAATACTAATGGGATCACAGACGATCCCGCACAAAAGATATGGAAGATGTATCCTAATCGATTTGTTTGAAAATTCAATATGATATATCACTTGCATCTCTGAACAAAAATTCTCATGGGACTAAGGCTATCCTATGATTAGTTTACCTGAGAAATAGAAAGGTGAAGTTAGCCGATTTGCAAAAAAACATTGCAACATGTAGCGTATCTACGAAATCTTTATAAATAATAGTTTAAAAAAAACACGCTTTTATAGCTAACTGAACTAAAAAGTAGAAAATAATTTTTAATTACAAAGAGTTTATATTACAGTAGTGGATGGTCGAACAATCAATTATAATTAATGACCTCAAAATAAAATTATAATAAAATTTGAGTTATTTTATATATTAAATCATTTTATTGACAACTCTCTATGAAAGGAGAGTTATGAAAATGTAGTAAAACTTACCCCACGCTTTTTACTCTGAATTGAAGTATTCTGTTAATAACTAAAATTTGATTATACTTTTATTTTCAGGTCATTAATTATGATTGATTGTTCGACCATCCAGTACTGTAATATAAACTCTTTGTAATTAAAAATTATTTCATACTTTTTATTTCGGTTAGCTATAAAAGCGTGTTTTCTCTTAGTTTTTTTGAACTATTATTTATTTTTCATTTTATAGTTCGATTTATCAATTAGTCTTTTGTGGACATGTAGTGAAATGCCTTACGAATCATTTCGTAATACAGTGGACTTCCGGTAATCCGACCAACATTATGCAGGGCAGTGTCGGACTATCGGATTGGTCGGATTATAGAGCACTGCCTAAGAGCCCCTATAGTCCAAAATTTTTTACAAAAGCGTACCTTGTAATCCGACAAATTACATATCCAATGGTAAGATTATATATGTTATGTAACGTATATGTATGTACTTTGAAGTACAAATCATACATAGTTTATGTATGTCGAATTTAGTAAATTAAATAACAATAGAGAGCTTACGATTTATTATAAAATTAAGCATAAATGCACATACATATGTACCAAAATAATCAAGAATTATCAATCAAAATCATGAATGAATTTATCAAATTATGAAGCTTGGAAATATTCATCAATTTTTTTTTGTTTAAGGTTGTTACAACGCGAGATCAGAGCTTTGTCTCTCAGTCTTCTCAAAAGTAAAAGTTCGTTGTAGGATGTACCATTCTCTTCAGCCCCTTGTAAACCTAGCTCAAAGGCGTTAATTGCGTCTTGTGCTGTGACTTGTGGAGCAGTTGCAATCACGTCGGCGTCGTCGTTATTTTCCTGATTGTTTGTTGTATAATTAGAAACCTCTTTATAATCTCTTCCGGAATTATCTGTGTTTCAGTAGCGACTTGTTCTATAACTTCCGAAGTAACACTCATTTGTGGAACGTGGAGTGGTGACTATATCTGGCCATAACTTTTTCTAAGACGATTTAATAGTTGATGACGGTAACGCATTCCACGATTGACAAAGATCAAAAACTAAGTCTTTCATATTAAATTCTTTCGAAGTTTTTTCTATTGGTTGGTCTTTTGATACGGCTCTCAGAAGTAGGTTTTTCTTATAGTCTTGCTTGACAAACTGAATGATATTTTGGTCCATTGGTTGAATCAGTGCAGTGCAATTTGGCGGAAGAAACATCGCAGTGATGCATTTATCCTCAGTTGTTAGTTCTTCTTCAGACGGATGGCCCGGAGCGTTATCAAGAAGCAACAACGCTTTTTGAGGAAAATTATAATCTTTTAACCATTTTCTAACTTCAGGTACGAAGCATTCATCAAACCACTTTTTGAAAAGGTCTTTTGTCATCCATGCACTTTTTTGACCGTAATAGTGTACAGGTAAATAAATGTTTTTGAATGTCCGTGGTTTATTAGATTTCCCAATGACCATCATCTTAAGCGCGTGTGCCCGCAGCGTTAGCACATGGTAGTATGGTTACACGCTCTTTACTTACTTTTCGTCCAGGTGTGGATTTTTCGTTACAAGAAACGAAAATTTTTTTAGGTATCACACGCCAAAAAAGCCCTGATTCGTCTGCATTGTACACCTGTGACGGGTCAAGATTTAAATCGTTCACCTTTTGCAAAAATCTTAATTTAAAGGGCTCTATGCAGATGGCATCGTTAGAAAGTTTCTCTCCTGTAATAGTCATTAAACGTATGCCATGACGACTTTTAAAACGTTCTAGCCATCCTTTGCTGGCCCCAAAATCATCATGGCCAACATGGGTCCTGAAATTGGTGCATGCCTATTTCTTTCCTGAAGAAACCACATGTACAAAGCTCCTTCCAGTTCTGGATGTTCAGCTTTCTTGAGTGTCTGTCTTTTGCCTGGCCCGCAATCAGTATTTGACACGAACTTTTTGATCTTCTCGTGGTTTCTTTTAATGTTATAAATTGTAGATCGGCCTACGCCGTATTCACTTGCTAAACTACTGAAAGTTTCATTGCGATTAAAGCGGTCTAAAATATCACATTTTTCTTTAAGTGTCAATGTTTTGTGCTTTCGCTTCTGAGCTTGTGATGACATTACTAGGTACTATACTTATTACACAATGAATAAATAGTAAACAATGAACGCACGCTAGGCCGTACCGCTATCACAAGTAGTCAAATCCAAACTAAGTAAAACAATGCTTACGCGTCGACCTGTTCAAACCTGCGTGATCTACATTAGCGAAGATTGTCAAATACGTATGTATGTAATATTCAAAGACATGTCGGATTACAGGGGGCGCCGGATTAGACAGGGGCCGGATTATCGGGGGCCCACTGTATAATCATTTCATTTAAAGCTTCACTGTTTCATGAGGTTTTTCCTGTTAACTTAGAGCAATCAAGTTCTTCAATCCGAATAAGCTTGTCCAGCAACAAACAGTCGCGAGCCTAGATAAATGACTGCATGATCGACGGTACAATCTTGTGGACGGTCGAAGCCCAACTCAGGATTAATGGCAACATTCGCAATGAACAAGGTGAGAATGAACTACCTTGAAAAAGTATCTGCCTCCGTTCTGCTGTCCGAGTGCTCGAACCACCAAAGAGTAAGTCCGAGACTGTACGCATGCGCAGATCGCGCGCTAGCTCTATCTCTCTTACTCCCATACAGATGATTTATAAAAGAATTTATCAATCCTAATCAGGATAATGGAAAACTATTATCAAATTATTGCATTGTCATCGGTCCTTGACACGTATGCGAAGTTCCAAATTAATCAAAATTGGTGAAAATTATGCTCAAAGATTCCGTTACAAGCTAATATAAGTGTGTTAATTAAATAGCTGGTGCTCCTATTAATAGATACTATCCTCCAATTATTATCTATTTATAGGAGGTGCTAATGCTGCATTAACGTTTCAACTGTTATCAACGGCGCAAGTGTCAAACGTCGATCTAACGTTAGATGAAATAGCAGGAATCCACACAAGGAACTTACTCACGTTTTGGGAACCAAATGAATTATCCACTGTGGATATTTTAATGACAGGTCCAAATCCTAGACATACGTTTTTGTATAACCTTCATCAAAACAAAAGAACTTAAATTAATAGTCGATAAACTGCAGAACACTAAAGCTATGATCACATTAGTGCGCTATTTCTTTCTCTTCCGCCTTCAAAACCAACATGACCCGAATTGACCTTGACAACTAAGCAGCCACGACTTTTCCGTGCTCTTGTGAGTGATTCTTACTAAGTCTCTTCAATTGTCCTTGTAAAAGGTTTTTAAATGAACTACTTGATTCAGTATCACAATTCTGAGTATTTGGCCTGAGAACTGAAATCGGCACATTGACCACTTTTGCAAATCGGCCAACCTTTCTGGTCCTATGAAAACTTTTGTTCGGGAAAAAGAAATATGTTGTAATCAATTTTTGGACAAATCGACTGTAACCCATTTTCCGTATGTTTTGTGCAGGATCCTTGATAATAATGGTGTAACATTTCCAACCCTCTACCCTCTGCTACCCCCAACCCACAAATCTTGAACCCCTAAAATTTTTTTCTGAGTGATCAGGGCCTCTTTAACCATAAAAATTCTATTTTTAACTGGTTTTTATTTTTTATTTTTTTCCTCCTAGTCAACCCTGGGTGGAAAATTAATTTCCACTGGATACCTCCTCCGCCGCTGGGAGTGCAGTAGGATGTAGGTATACGATGCTCCTCCATTTTATTCGATTTTGACGGTAATTTGGTGCGGAAAAATTCGTGTACGTGTTCTACCCAGTGCCTTCCAAGTCTCGTGTGAAGGAACCTGTTTTTATTCAAATGACCAAATCCATCTAAACTTATGACATGACAGCCGAGCTATAAGAACAATGAAAACAAGCACAGGCAATCTTATAGTGGCAGTATTTATAATATGCCTTTTTTTTACTAGTTAAATCTCAGTAATCCATGCCACAAAACATGTCAATAAGAACATACGACAATATCTGGAACTCCACAAGTTTGTAGAGGACAGATATAGCGATATACCTATACTATATACTGACATACAAAAATAAATTGGAATTATAAAATATAGGTGCTCGATACACCAGTTCTGCCTTAAGTGGTCGACGGTGCCTGATTCCAAAAGTCTGCGAATCTCAGTAACTCATCGAGATTATTAGAAAACATATTCTCACTATTTTTATACTATATATCTCAACGTAAATCAAATTTTCGGAGGCTTAAACAGCAAAAGACGGATGACAACAAGACATATCACTGAATCCAAGAAATTGGTAACTGAAAATATCAGCAAATATCACTACAATATACAAGTAGATAGCAATGAAGACGATAATAGTTACGTCAGAAGAATTGCTTAGGAGGAACAAGCTGGCTGCAGAATTAACACGAAATGAACGGAATGACGTGATAACAAAGCTAAGAGGGAAATAATCGATAAATTAAAACGCAAATCTAAGTGAAAAAGGCACAGAGACTGATACTGCACCCACGGAACATATTCACATGCATACTCAACAACACGAGGACAGCCATTCCATATGCGCTCAAAAAAGAATTAATAAAGAACGGGAGTCTGCTGACCACCAACGACGTTTAAGCCCCGAAATAAGTTAATTTGAGCTGGGTGGTAATGTTGAACCATATGAAGATGTTTCATAAAAACTGATTAAAAGAAAAAAACGCCGAGAGACGTCAATAGGTTTTTCAAGGAGGACAACATTTTAACCAAAAACTACTTCAGCCCCTTTCACCCTCTACCCCCAGGGTTATTCCCTTAAAAATTTTAAATGACAAGGGGTATCAAATAATAGCTTGTTTGAAAGGTCTTTCGAAGTCCTTTATTTTGACGTTTGATGTTTTAAAATCAGTCAATTCGTTTTTGAGAAAATTAGAAAAATCTTTATTTATCTTAATTTGTTTAGATAGAAAACAAAAACACACGAAAATATCACTTTTTATTTCAATGAGTGTTGAAAGTATTGACCGCTAGGGTTTGCTAAATCTACAATTCGTTTATAATAACGGAAAACTACCAACATAAACAGCATTTCGGAAGATTACCAAATAGCAACCCGAATTTTTTTTCATAAATACAGATATCCTGGGCGAACTGTAGTTATTGTTATCCCTGTTTAGTTATTAGTTGCTAAGGGAAAGAAAGAATTTAATTTGCTGTCATCTACGTTAGTGAAAATCTTGGGATAGTGAAAATTACTTTATTGATTCAGATTTTAGTTCCAAAATAGTTTACACACTAGCCGAAAGAGTGGAAATGATTCTAATTTATGGTGACCAAAATCAATGTGCTCGGTAAACGCCAGACATCCGGGGAAGATAACTTCGCATAGGTATGTTTTGGACCTCGTTACTAAATTTACTCAAACTGGATCTGTTGCAAGTAGAAAACGTGATCATCCGAGAGTTTTGGATGAAGCCGATCAAGTTGAAGTTTTTGGTCATTTTGGAATAAATCCTATTACTTCATTACGCAAAATTGTTGCTGCGGCTGGTATTTCATTAGGCTTTGTACGCACAGTTACTGAACTCCATTAATTTTATACATTCAAAATGAAAATATTGCAAGAGTCAACCGAAGATGATTTCGATAGGCGCTAATACAATAATTGTATTATTCGTGTAAAGAATATCTGCTTCAATGATGAATGCACATTTTATCTAAATGGATTTGTTAATAAGCAGAACTGCAGGTACTGAAGCAATGAAAATTCTCATGCTTTTGTAGAAGGGCATACCCAGTACCCTCAAAAAAATAATGTATGGGCAGACATCTTAGGAAACAAAGTGTTTGGGCCATTGTTTATTAATGGAGAATGGAGACATTTATTTGGATATGTTGGAAAATACCATCAACACGCTTATCACTGAAACCATTGAAAATCAAATCCAAGAGGATGTAAACCTTATACTTGATGAGACTGAAATATATTTTTAGCCACACGGTGCTCCTCCTCACTCTATTCTTCCGGTTTGGCAATGGCTAGACGACGAGTTTACAGATAAATGGATAGGGCGAAGAGGGCCTATAGAATGACCTGCTAGATTTACTGATTTGAAGCTATTAGATTTTTTCTATGGGGCCAATTGAAATCTATTGCGTTTACTCCCCAACTTAAAAGCTTGGATGAACATCGAAAGCTGCCATCCCACAACATGTTTTTGAAAATGTCCGTCAAGAATTTGAACATCGCATATATCATTGTTTGGCCAATAACACTTATTGAAATAAAAAGTGATATTTTCGTGTGTTTTTGTTTTCTATGATCAGAATCAAATTAAGATAAATGAAGAAGATTTTTCTAGTCTTCTCAAAAACGAATCGAGTGATTTTGAAAAGTCAAACGTCAAAATAAAGGACTTCGAAAGACCCTTCAGACAAGCTATTACTCGATACCTCTTGTGATTTAAAATTCTCAAGAGGATGAATTTCTGAAAAGTGTTGGAACTACATATAGACAATTAAACATTTCTCGTGGAAGCCTAAGACTAATATTGAGTTTTCTGAGCTAAGGCCATTTTTATAAAATCTATTCCTTATGGAAAAGATGATTTCACACACACACTCACACACACACACACACACACACACGCACACGCGCATGAGCATGCGCACCCGCACCTGCATCCGCACTCGCACGCACACGCACAAGCGCAAGCGCACGCGCACGCCGCAATTTCCGCACACCATTCAAAAACTAGTCTGTGAAGTTGTACATTTTTGTTCTAATTCTACAGCTAACTATGTTATCTACAAAATGACACCAAATTTGTTCCCTATGTTAGTTATTTTAAGTACAAATATTGCTTAAACATGACCTTGCGCAAGCCGGGTATCGGACCGGACCCCACATTCCTGGGATAGAGATGAAGGTGTGGAGAGTGTGAGTGAGATAACATCTACCGGAAGGTCTCGTTATCGAGATGGTAACAACCGGTTATTTGTTGTCAATGTCATAGTGAGTGTTTTGTAGTCCCCCGCCACGCGTTGCGATCATACATTCATTTTTTTACCATTGCTGACTAGTTTCAATGTCAATTTTCTGAAAGTATTTGAGCTGGAAGAGATTTGTGACTGAACATTTTATTAGTCATACCTAAGTTTTTAACATGCCAAATCGTTCACGTAATGAATTTTTAAATCACCATTTTTGCTGATATGGTGTTTGTTTCCTTACCATTTTCGAAGAGTTCAGGATCTTGATGAGCCAGATTATGCAGCAAGAATCATATTTTGCTCCTGGTTTCAACGGCAGCTTTCGATAGGACTGCAACTTCTGGGAAAACATTCTATGGACGGACGAAGCAAAATTTACGAGGCAGGAGATCATAAACCATAGAATCGACCACTTGTGGTCTTCGGAAAACCATTATGCAGTTCGACCGAGCACTTTCCAACAGGAATTTAATGTAAACATGTGGGCCAGAATGATCGACGGAGTCTTAGTCGGCCCAGTTGAGCTACCTCCAAGGTTAGATGGCCAGGGATTTTTTGACTTCTTGAGGACCATGTTTGCAGATCTACTCTATGATCTGCCATTTGGATAGGCAACATTCTCCATGGATAGAACGTGAAGGCACTGTTGCTTGCCCACCCCGATCACCTGATTTAACGCCCCTAGTTTATTCTTTCTGAGGTACAATGAAGCAAAAAGTTTACTGTCATTTGTCGACGACACGGGAAGAGCTCGTGGAAAGGATCTATACCGCTGCGAACGAAATTAGAGCTGACACGGATATGGCCCGCTGCTCAACACGACACATTGTTTTAAGAACAACAATGTGCATAACCAATAATGGAGGACATTTTGAACAGCTTCTGTAACATTAAACATGTCCAAAATATTTATAAGAAACATTGATTTGTCATTTTTATGTATACTTTGTACCATGTTAGATTGTATTTATTACTTAACGTAGAAGACTTAGCATAATAAATTTGGTGTCATTTTGTAAATAACATAGCTGCAGAATTAGCACAAAAAAGTACAACTTCACAGACTAGTTTTTGAATGATGTGCGGATATGTACAAAATAATCAATTTTCTTGCATATTTTTTTCCGCATTAGTCTGTTTGACGATTAGTATCAATACAAGTTTTTCAATAATTGCTAGAACAACATGTTATCGTTCAAATTACACCAAGTTTATCGTTCTGTGACACTTATGTACTCAGTTATTACAATTTTCATACATGCACTAGCGTAATCGTAACGTAAAAATAAAAATGGCTGCCATTTCAAGAGGAGTGAAGTAGAACATTGTAGAGAGGTGGATTTGTTGATAAAAATAGCTGTAAAATACCCTCCTTGAATATCGGTATGACGTGACCAAACACATTGTATATATGGTATATACAAGGTGTCCCGTATCGTTATGTTCAAATTTTGGGAGCGGAAAGTACACTTCTTTTCAAGTATCAAAAACGCAAAACTTGTATATCCATTCTTATTTATTTCAAAGTTACATGCCCATGAAAGTTATTTGAAGATAATACTAAAAATAAATTGGTAAAGTAAATAAAAAATGATTTTATTAAAAAAAAGGTCAATTGATAATATTTTCAAAATGTGTACCTCCTTGTTGAATGCAGGCTTGTGCCCGTAAGCCAACAGATGACGTAGTTATCTGTATTTGGTACTTGTTTTGTCGTATCTGTTCAGCAGCCTGCTGAATACGCACCAATAACTATTCCCTTGTATTTGAAACTGGATCATAGACTAAAGTTTTCATGTACCCCCATAAATAAAATCAAGGGGATTGTGATCGGGTGATCTAGGGGGCCAGGCTACAGGACCACCTCGACCATTCCATCTTGGATAGTTGACGGTAACCCAATGTCGGACAGCAATTCGGAAATAGGGTTGAACCCCATCCATTTGAAACCACATGTGTAGGCGAATATTCAGTGGGACATCCTAAAAACTCCGTGCAGTTGGTCCATAAGGAATTAAAGGTAACTGTCTGCATTCAACCTTGCCCTTGCAGGAAGCCCAACAGGACCAATCAACAAGTCATCGATTATGGCAGCCAATACGTTAATAGAAAATTCATGTTGAAAATTACATGGACGTACAGCTTTGGGATTTTCTGATTTCCACCTATGTAGGTTTCTCAGATTTGTAATACCACGCCTTGCGAATGTTGCTTCATCTGTCCAGAGGGCTGTTCTGCAGAAATGAAAATTAAGACGGGGCTGTCCTAATATCCAGGTCGAATACACTCGACGAGCATAGTGATCTGCATCAAACAACCTTGTCCCCTACGATAATGATACGGATGTAAGCCTTCACGTATTAAAATTCACCAAATAATCATTCCCGGGACTTGTCTACCGATTCGACGTACACTGATAGATAGTTGCATTCCTTGCAGCAGCATCTAATACTTGTTGATCCAAACCTGCTGGCAACTTCACTGCCCGATCGAAAAGATAATCATGCAGTCCTCATTCCCGAATTGTCTGTGTACTTCCATAAATATGTTTTGTAATGAGGAATGCGTCTATTTGCAAACCGATGTCGATATTCGATAACTGCTTGACGAGCACTGCCGTTACAGTAGCCATACACAAAATGCATGTCTGCGTACTGTTCAGAAGAAAATCGGCAGGGCATTTTGATAAAGAAAACGTCACTCACTAAGAAGCTGCATTTAACCTTGATCGCTTGTTTATCATAAATGTTTTTATTTGTGATCTCCGAAAAAAAAAATAGTAGTTTTTAGTATTATCTTCAAATAATATTCATGGGCGTGTAATTTTGAAATAAATAAGAATGGATATACAAGTTTTGCGTTTTTGTCACTTGAAAAGAAGGGTACTTTCCACTCCCAAAATTTCTAATTCGATGTGTGAATTGTTGAAGTTCTTAGCAACCATCTACCGACAGCTATCAATAATTGGTGATTTGAGGGTTTTCAAAAAAGTTGTGAAGGAATTCTTTCTACGCAAAAGCCTACCATAGCCTACAGGAATACTTTTATCACCTACTGTGACCATATTTGCACGTTGAATTATTGTCTGTTTTATGTTTAACGTTGTTTCATCTTTTAATTTATTTCATGTCATATGATGTCTGTGACTATCTACCTTATATGGTAATGTATTCACTACTTTTGTCATTGTATTAATACAATAAATACAATAAAGCATGATTTGAATGATTGATTGATTAAAATCTGACCGGTGTTTTCCACGAACAGACGGACCGACAGACAGACAGACCGACGAAATCTTCGGAAGCTTTCGCGATTACAATACTTCCTTGTTAGTGGCGTGCGAAGTAAAAAATAGGAGACCATACTTCTGGGTGTACTGTTGTAAGTTAGCTCATTGCTTTCCAAACAGTGGAGAACAATCATTGATTTTTTTCTCGTACCTTCAGCTTTTTGGCAAGCTGTTCCTTTTCTTTAGACTCATGGTCAAGTTCCTCCTGCTTCTTGTCTAAGATTCTGGAGACTTTCATCATCTCTTTTTCAGTGATACTGGTTTCTTCTTTGAATCGGTTCAGCTCAGCAATTCTGTCCTTAATTTGTTGTTGCAGAAACTGAATCGTATGCGACTGGTCTTCAATTATCTTCTCTTTGACAAGCTTGTTGTCCCTTTCACTATCTAAGGCCACTCTTAAAACCAACAACATCTACTTGAGCGCAAAATACTTTATGGCTCTAGAAATATAATACTTCGAAAGCGGTAAAGTTCTTTGCGCTTGAATTGTACAGCAGAAAAAATAAAGGAATGCCTTGAAATCAGAAGATCGCGTGATGCTTACTTCAGATCATCCAGTTGATGTGATAAGCTTAGACAAGTATCTTTGGTACATGGACCTGATAGAGCTTGTCTGAGATCTTCGACTTCTTGTTCCAACTCCAGACTTTGACGTTTCAAACAGTCTATTTCACTCTCAACAGATTTCATTTTCTCTTCCTAAATGCAAAATTCGATAATCATTGTTCTTTGATACATGGCATTCTACTCACTTTTTCTGATAAAACGGCACCTTGAGACAAAATAAGTGCCTCTTGTTCTTTGTTTATCTCAGATAGTTGAAGCAATGTAACTTTATTTTGTTGGACAACTGCTGTCAGCTCTTCAACTAACGATCTTAGTTCATCTCTTTCCTTTAAGTATTTTGATTCTTTTTCGATTGCCTCCCTACATTGCTGTTGATATTCGTCCTCCAAATCTTGACATCTAAAAAGTACGAAATAGTTAATAATCACACCCTCACTTGATGCCCTTGATGCGCTCACAAAACATAAATATTTCTCTGAGCACAGGTCTTCACTCAGAATTTCTTAAGACTGTAATAGTTATTCCAATTAATAAATGATGTCCAAGCGAATTACTAGAAAATTATAGACTCATACGTTTAATTACTCTTCTAGCAAACATAATAAGAAAAATGGTTCAAATTATAAGTGACAACCAATTTGGATTTTCAAAACAAAATAATACCGTGGATGCTATTTTCACATTACTCCAGCGGTTATGCTCAAATTTAAATGATAAACAAATTTAGTAGCTCTTTTTTTGCGACTTTTCCAAAGCTTTTGACATGACATGTTAAAAAATTAAGCAAATGTGGATCCACTGGAACCTCACTCAATTGTTTTAAAACACATTTAAATAATCAATCCCAAATTGCAAGATTATCAAGATATTAATTTCAAAGAAATTCAATATAAACGCAGGGAACCTCAAGGATCCTATCCTATTCTTAGTTTATATCAATAAACTTAAACATAATGGTATATTCGTAGTTTATGCTGACGATACCAGAATACTTTGGCCCGAAGCAGTCGCGCAGGCAGAAGTCTAAATGCTAGGAGCACCGCCTCCTCTTGTAGATTTCTCCACAATCTCGACTCCCTCGGGACAAAGGAGCGGTCGTATCGGCCAGTTCTAGATGTACGAAGTTCAACACGATTAGGATGGGAGGCCAAAGTCAGGCAGGTCTGTCCGGCAGGCACATAGCGTGGCGGCATGATGGAATACAGCTCTGAGGAGCAAAGCCCGTTGGTGTAGCGGTAGAAGAGAGCTAGATCGCCGACGGCCCGCCGGTGCGAGAGGGTCCAGAGACTGTCTGTTAGAGAAGAGTCATCGATCTGAGGGACAGCCCTCCTCTGGACAGAATCGAGCATAAATGATGTAGTCGGGGCGGCAGCACTCCAAACGTGTGAGCAATCCTCAAGGCTATGTCTTATCCGGGCCTTGTACAGAGTGAGGAGGTCATGCGGAGAAAAGAACTTCTAGGCCCTAAACAAATAGCCTAGCTTTTTCTCAGCAGGTGGCGCTATTGACGCGATGAGCTCGTGCCAGATCAAGTTCTTGGTGACCAGCCGAAATGAACGGCTCTTTGACAGTACTCGGCCATCCATCGAAACCAGATGAGCGCTAGCACGCTTTTTGTTCGACAAGGTACAGTTCTGTGTTTTGGAAGCCTTAAACTTTACAAGATTGTTGCGTCCCCATGCAGTGATAACCTCCAGGTGCTAGTCAGCGAGGAAGTCGCTGCTGGTCCTCTTTTTGTCAGCTCACCGGCAGAGATTAGTCGCTATGGATTCCTGTATGTAGAGTGCTGTCATCAGCAAAGCTACGATATTGAGTTGATCTTACAGGAAAAAAGGTCGTTGATATGAAAGACGAACAGTGTCGGAGCCAAGACCGATCCCTGGGAAACACCCGCGTTGACGTTGTGGGATAAAGAGAACTCGTCAATTACGACGGATATCTTGCGGCCAGAGAGGAAGTCAGAAACCCATCTGCACAACTTCTCGGAGAGCCCATAGGATGAAATCAAGATAAAAATTAATAGTGACATACAATCTGTCAAAAAATGGTGTGACAACAATTACTTGACTTTCAATGTCAATAATACAATATTCATGACACTTAAATGCTCCCCTCTTTTTTTTATAAATTCAAATAATGAATAATTGATACACAAACCAGATACCATCAAATTTTTGGGACTGACCATTGATCATAAAATCAATACGAATCATGTAGATAAATTGCTTACTCAACTAGCAAACATTTCATTTATTATAAGAACAATTAGTTACAACATAGAGAAAAGCACAACCTTAGCATTCCCTTAGTGCGTCTGTTCGCGAAATTGTTCAAAGAGTGCTTATTGTACAAGAACAAAGGATTAGATATACTTATAACTAAAAGCAATCCTTTTAAAAATGAATCTGAATTTGAAACATGAAATACAAATTACAGTATCAGACAATAACAAGATCTTAAACTACTAGTATCTAAATCAACATTCGTGAAAAACTCAATAATTTATAATGGTCTGAAAATTTACATGTCTCTCCCTGATGCTGTCTAAAGAATTATTAATTTAAAGATGTTGCGCCTTAAACATAAGAGCTTTTTAATATGTATACCACACAACAAGGTAGTGAGTTCTACAATTCGTCAGATATGCTATAGTTAAGCTTTGTGATTAAGAATGAGTTTATTCTTCAGACAATAAAGCATATTTATAAATCTATTAGCAATTTGGTATCTACTTCCTGTACAACCGGAAAAATTCTTATCAGAATATTCTTACCATTAGACGGGAAGATATTGTCGGGACTATAACATAACGAAAATAGGGTTCAACTCCTTTGGCTACCAAGCCCATCCATAAAAAATTCGTATTTTTGTTAAAATATATTCAACTTACTTGGCCATATACTTCTGATAGCCTTCCAACTTTTCTTCTAAGCATGCACATTTTTCTCGTAACTCTTTCAAAGCACCCTCTTTGTTTGCTGTATCGTTCAGTTGTTCATTCAATGAAGCTATTTCATCTTTCAGAACATTTTCCTTGTTTTCCAATTCCTTTATACGTTCCTCATATTTATCACTTTGTTGTTTAGCTCCCGAGTTTACTTTTTCGCAAAATTCGCACTTGAAATCCGCTACAAGCTACAAAATGATAATGGGCCTGTATACAAGAATAATGTTTGTAATCTAATAGGATTAACAGATATTCTAAGTAGAAATCGTTGCTTTGGATGCTGCTATCGGCTTTTTTTACACAGTCTGAAACCGTGGTTCAGGTCTCTCAATTGACTCTAGTTTCCGAGATATCCTAATCTAAAGGTGGAAAAATAGTTAGCTTTTTCCAGGATGTCTTAAGAATGTCCGTATGTTTCCACACCTAAGCTACGCAGTCGGTTTTCTTATCTTTCCCTTCACAACAAAGAAATTAATGGAGATATATCCTTGAAGTACTGTAGCATGTTAAAATTCTGCGATTTGAATATAAAGATGATGCGTTGATATCGCACCGCGCAAGTTAGATTTCTAGATGTTTTATGTCGAACTATGCGAATCCATACGTGTCGATTGCAAACCAGGATATGCCACTGCTTGCCTTTTCTATAGAAATCGATAATCCTCAATGTTGATTTGCGAGTTTCCTCGTTTTTTTTCCGTCAGCAATTATTAAGGAAATTCCAATGTTATGCTATTGCCTTGTCTACCAATCGATTAGTATGTATGACAAGTATTATTTTTCTTTTCTTCCGATTCAGTTTGGTTGGTTCTCTAGTAGAGAAAAAGTTTTCCTCCTTTTGTCATTAACACACGCTATCTCCGATTGGTCCAAAGGTCAGGTGCCGTTCAGTCTAGACTCTGATTGATTCACTTGTCAGAGGCATCTGCCTATATGTGCCTAAAGAACATTTCCCTGGGTCTTCGCTTCCAGTCATGTGGAGTCATGTATCAGCTTCTGCCCTGCGATTCCTATTAATGGTGTAGTTCGTGCGTTGCGTTTCTCAGCGTGGAGTGCTGGGCAACGAGAAAGCAGATCGCCTGGCTAGGCTGGGAGCCAAATGCACTTGCATCGGTCTCGAGCCTAGGCTGGACACAAGCAGGAGCCAGGTCAATACCGCCCTGAATGGATGGGTGTATAGGGACCAGAAAAGATCGTGGCCTCGACAAACGTCGGGCGCGCTGGCGGCTGGACAGGGGTAGAAAATCAGTCAAACTTTTGGTGGGGGTTCTCACTGGCCACTGCAGACTGAACAGGCACTTTTAGTCACGCGTTATAGTTGTCTGCTGGATCTCTTTTTGACCACGCATCCGGTCGCTTATAGCGCTGCTGTCCGGTCTCCTCTGGCTTTGACAGCAGAAACTCGTCCATGCCGCAAAATTTGGCCTTATGGACATGCCGACTGGGAAGGGTTCACAGAACCGATTTTATTCACGTTGGGATGAAGAAATACATCTTTCATACTGTGAAAGTGTAGTCCCTCAGTTTATTTGCTTACCTTATCCATTCTATCCAGTTCGCTTTTATAATATTCAACTTCCTTAACCGAAGCCTCTAACTGTCCTTCCATCAATTTTAGACACTCACAAACATTTTGATTTTGTTCAGTCATAAGATCATACTGTTTAGTATTGTCCACATACATCACTTGCAAATCGTCGAAACTCTTCCGGAGTGACTCGTATT
This sequence comes from Acanthoscelides obtectus, assembly GCA_963669975.1. Taxonomy (NCBI): domain Eukaryota; kingdom Metazoa; phylum Arthropoda; class Insecta; order Coleoptera; family Chrysomelidae; genus Acanthoscelides; species Acanthoscelides obtectus. The sequence continues at coordinate 49,680,741 of CAVLJG010000005.1, read as the reverse complement.
TCATTTCTTTGTCCCCGACAACTCTATGGAGCTCTTCGCATTGACGTTTTAATCTATCGATCATATTGTCTTTCTGTTTAATGCACTGGCAAAATTTTTCTTTGCTCTGCTTCATCACTTTCGAAGATTTGATTGCTTGTTCATGTAACAGGCCCACCTATAAAACCAAATTCCAGGAGAGCATGAAATATTGATCAACAAATATAAACTCCAATTTTTTTGTCTGCAAATCTGAGGCTGGGCGCTTTCTTGTACCTATAACAATTTATTTTAATTGAACGAGGGGTCATGTAATACTTCATTTTGAAGCTTCTCATAAGTACTTTATAACTCTAGAACATAACATCATTCTCAAAATGGAGATCTGTCACGCTGTCAAAGCTGAACGTTTTTGTACATTGAATCCCTTATAACTAGTCAACCACAGATTAGACTCCAGATCAAACTCATCCAAATGTTATACGTTATATCAATCTTCTCATATAGGGTGTTCCAATATTCTGTTGACATGAAGTACCATGTATTTTTAGACTCAAAATAAGTCGATTGGACATGATTTACATCTAGGATCTTTCAGCTTTTTATTGTTTTTAAGGACCTTTTTTTGTAAATCAGTAAAGGTGCACCATTCTTATATGCTGATGACACCTGTATAATTGCTGACTCAGCAGAAAGCCTTGAGCAAAAAAAAAACAAAATTGTGATAAAGGAATTTGACGAATGGTGCTATAAAAACGGCCTAATCGTCAAATGTAATAAGACTGTAACCAGGCATAAACCTTCGACTAATATCAATCACAAATTTAACGTAACTTCAATTTGTCATTTAAATTCTAATGTTTCATTTTAGGCGCACATCTGTCATGGGAGGAAAATGCTGATTCAGCGTGTACAAAGCTTGGTAAATGTTATTTCGTGATGAATTCTCTTAAAAATACGTTGATATAGATGTCTTGATGAATATTAGGATATTCTGCTATCTTATATTGTATGGTTTGTGGGGGCAGGCTAAAGACGTCCAAAATTCACTATCGGTCATCTTTCAGGGAAATACTCAAACGTTACCGTATTCTTACCGTGGCATCTATTTATACTTTCAAACTGTTGTGTATTTTTTCCTAAGTTAAAACAAATTTAAAAGAGATTCCGATATGTATAACCACAATATTAGTAACAAAGACAATTATTGATTAACAACAAGTTTTATCACATGCAATATAGACAAGTTTCCAGTTTATGCTGGATGTATGCTCCCAGCCGACATACGTGAGGTTAAGTCGTAAAATAGTTTTAAGAGAAAGTTAAAAAACATTTTATTGAATGGCCGCTTTTACTGTATTAAAAAGTTTCTCATATATTTAAAAAACTAATCTACACGTATTCGTATGATTTTTCCTTAGTGTTATTTTGATGTTTGTACATGGTTCTAGTTTTTTCCTTTTCTTTTGACGCATGCCGTGTCATCCCTTGATGATTCGTTGAATAAAGAAAAATTATTATTATTAATATGCAAAACTGTTTCGTTTGTCCGTTAGAGGGATTTTTTTCAGATATTTTTGAAGGCGATAGTCCGATTTGAAGGAAATTTGGAACGCATCTGTTTTGCTAGACGTCCTAGTATTTGAAGTTTACAAAACACCCGAAAGGGTTCGAGAAGGGTGAAAACTACCCTCACTCCTACATAACTTATAGAAGATTTTTTTCTCAACTCTCCCAAGACTCTGAATTTTTTTACTTAAAGGGTTCTTTTCACTTTTTGTCTCATAAAAACAGGCCATTTCGCATTGTTTTTCTAGAAAAAAAAATGTTTTCAGGAGCTGGTTTCTTTTTACATCGAGTGTTAAAATCTAGTGGGCATCCAGTTGGCGGAAATGTGGAATGCTTCATCAAGTTTAAATTAATAAGTAATGTTTGAGTTTATTGTTAATTTGTTGTTTATTCTTCATAAATTATTTATAAATTAATCAATGTTTGAGATTATTTTTAGTTAAGTTGTTTTTGTTGCTTGTTTTTCTCGTGAATATGGAATATCCTTTTGACGAACAGACTGATATGTTGTTAGTACTTTTCTTTTCTGTAAAGGTAATTTTAGAAAAAGTATCAAGAGAGATATCCGATTCGATGAATTCCAAACCGTCAGACTTTAGCAAGCATAGAACGCCGACTTCGAAGAAATGGTCGATTCCAAACCCTTGAGAGCCCACGCTGGGAAACCGCGGCATACCCAAACACCTCGAGTGTAATTGCCCCAGCGACTGTAAAATCTATCTATATGCTGATGACACTGCACTGATAACCCAGTCGAGTTCCGGGAATCTGGTTCACGACAAGTTACAAAGTACCGAGGATCAAAATTAATTACTCGAAAGCCCAGGATATCTATTGTTCTAAAAAACGTAGCGGTGCTCCTTCTGTGGATTCACTGAATGAATTACGTATGCCATGGGAAAATGCTGTTGGGTATCTTGGTATCACTCTTGACGACGGGATCACTTAGCAGAAGCATACTGCCAAGCGTTTAAAACCAAATTCCAAATTATCTATCGGCAACTCTACCCTATGCTATGTAGAACCTCAAAATTAAGTTTGTTCAACAAAATTCGGCTATACAAGATGGTTATTAGACGAGCAAGCACTTATGATGCATATGCAGCATGGTGTTCCCTCGCCAAAACGCGTATTCGTAAAGCAGAGCAGAACCTTGTGAACTGTCACTAGCGCCCCACGGTATGTCTCCAACGATACCCTTCACAAAGACCTCAACATTCGTTACCTAAAGGACTATATCAAACAACAGGCGCAGTTACGTTTTGGTCAAGCAGAATCGCACGGCAACCCTCTATTGCTTGAGTCAGTAGAATACACAGTCCAGCAAATTCGCAAGTACACGAAAGAGCGGCCGACACTGTGAACAAAATTAAATCGTGCAATTCTATGCCCAACCAAAATTATAATTTTTAGATCGATGAAAAATTTCTGAATACTTGTTAACAATGTAAAGGCACCCGTCCCACAGACACACTTCTTCATTTTTGCTCTTCCCTTTTCCTTCCTTTCTACCTTCTTCCATTCTTTCTCCCTGACTTTGTCTGGTATTTGGGCAATCAAACCTGACAGAGCTACTAACCTACAATACTTTAACCAAGAGCAAAGGTTCCGCGGACCGCTCTGACAGACAAAGACGATTAGACCACTAGTGGAAGAAGCTGTTCATGAGGTGGTCGAAGAAAATCCAGGTATACTAAGTGACATATAAATCCGAACACCCAGTTTAAATGGTTTTATTTTAATAAAAGTTGGTGAATGTATTTATCTTACTGTAAATAACAAGTGAAAAGCCTTATCAGTTGGACATTCCGGTTTTTATACTGCTTTTTTTTTTAATTCACTAACGCTCCAAAAATGAATATTTCAGCCGCAGTAAAGAATCAACGTTGGCGGATTTTGGTTCTTGACATCCTTTACGATCGGTTACGATGCCTAGAGTACGGAGACCTGTACGATTTCGTCAACTTAGTGAGTTTGATAGGGGCCGTATAGTGGGACTTCGGGAAGCTGGAATTTCTTTTCGGGCAATTGCAGTTAGATTGCAAAGAAGTGTAGACACTGTGGTTAGGTGTTGTCAGGCATGGCTTCGAGAAGGCCGTACGCAAAGAGCAAGGGGCACTGGACGCCGCCGTAGAACAACAGACCGTGAAGATCGCCGCCTAAGATTATTGGCCTTAAGGGACCGTTTCTCCACTACCAGGTCCATTGCAAATGAATGGTTTGCAGAACACGGAAGACCTATTGGCATGCGAAGTGTTTACCGACGAATGAGAAGTTTTGACTTGTTTTCATACCGGCCACACTGGGTCCTCCCTTTAACTCGAGAACACCGACGTAATCGCCTTGAGTGGTGCAGACAACGGTCACTCTGGGATCAGGAATGGAACAGTATTGTCTTTAGTGACGAGTCTCGATTTTGTTTAGGCATGCACGATGGTCGTGCCAGGGTTAGAAGGCAACGTGGTGAAAGGAGAAATCCACAGTTTTTTGTTGAAAGACATGTTCATCACACTGTTGGAGTTATGGTTTGGGGTGCTATAGCTTATGGTTCCAGGTCACCTTTAATCTTCATCAGAGGTAACATGAACGCGCAGCGTTATATCCACGAAGTTATAGAACCCCATCTTTTACCCTATCTTGACACCCTGAGAGATCCAACTTTCCAACAAGATAATGCCCGACCACATGTTGCAAGAGTCACAATAGACTTCTTTCAACATAATGATGTCACATTGTTACCATGGCAACCAAGATCTCCCGACTTATCCCCAATTGAGCACGTGTGGGATATGATGGGTAGGAGATTGCTCAATTTGCAGCGTCCTCCTCAGACTCTAGAAGCACTTCGAGAGGAGTTGGTGGTTGCCTGGAATGAGATACCACAGTAGGACATTGACCACCTGATCAGAAGCGTGCCTAGGCGCGTTGGAGAATGCGTAGCACATCAGGGTGCATCCACACATTATTAAAGGTCAAAGGGCTTCAAAGCAGTGCAATCATTTTGAAATTCTTATCATTTACTTATTATGCTTCATTAAGTACTTATACAAAATTTTATTAAAATAAAACCATTTAAACTGGGTGTTCGGATTTATATGTCACTTAGTATATCAGCGCTCGTAGATTAGAACATGGACTAGAATTTCAGAAAAGCACTGTCAACCGGATTTTGAATTGTTTTTTTTTTCAGCCTGTCCAGGAATTATTGCTTACTCACGTTTGACACTTACACAAAATGTATCAGAATGCAGGTCAGATGATGGGTCATTTCACAAAAGTATTTGCTTACCCGACGTGGTATAAACATGCATAATATACATGTTAACGCTGAAGAAAATCCGCATGCAGTTTCAGAAAGACATTTTGAATGGGAATTTCAGCTTCCTAGCTTGACGCGTTCAAAAAAAGTGGGGATCCTTTTGAAAAGCACTGTATATACAGATCAAGATTATAATGACGTCTGAAATTGTGACATTTCTTGTAACATGGGAGCATTGCATGGTTGGTCTGACCGCAACCATTTGCGATTGATGCTTGGAAAATGTTAATCTTGCGTGCTAGACAGCAAGCAATAGCAAGTACTTTTTTGGTTAGCCGGAGCAAGAAATTTAATCCAACCTGCTTTTCATACTCTGACAAAATATCCTTAGACTTATGCATCTCCTTCACGGTAGCCTGATACAACTGTCTCTTCTGCTCTAACTCTTTACGCAAATGTTTGTTCTCCTTGGATAGCTGGTAGACTTGTTTTGCTGTCGGATCTTTGCTCGTAGATGATTTCTTCTCAGGAGCAGATCTCATAACCATTAGCTGGCTCTTCACGTTCTCTATCTCCCTCTTTAAGCCATTGACCACCTCGTCTGTCGAGTAAATGTGTTCGGCGATATGCGGACTGATGCAGGGGACTTCCAAAACACTGCGGGATTTCGGGTTTTTGCCGCTGCACGAACATTGTCTTGCCTATTTTGTGATGAAAAAGTGTATGTTAACACACTGAGAATATTTTGGACGTAACATACCACAAGAAACCTATTTGATGTCAAAATTGCTTGAGAATGGCAAAGTCCTACGCCGATTCGCGAAGCATTGAAATTGCGAAAAAAAAACTTTGAAAATGAGTAATTATCTTTTTTGGTTTTTATATGACATAATCATTATTCATCCCGAACAACCATGTCACTCATTTTCGTCGGTCTAGCTGCCGGTCCGTCTGTCCGGTAATCGTTGACCGATCTATAAATTGGAAAATACCTATGCCAAGGACGGAGCTTTATAATTTTTGATTCTCGGTTCAGTAGCGACAGGAAAAAGGCCAAAAAACGGAAAAAATTAAATTAATACAAACTTTGTTTTTTGGCGTCTCAGATCGTGGTAACTTTTGGAGATTTTTAGAAGGGGTTAAAAATGTTGGGTTAGAACTTGTAGTCAGTAGTCGCTTTCGTACTGCTGGGGGCTGTGTATTGTACAGAGGCGCCACAGGCTCTGAATATTCCGGGCCAGGTTTTACGTACAAAAAGAACCAGATTTTTTTCAAGGTTCAACTAATATATTTTGGATTTTTTGTAAAATTTAGTTCAATTTACCTATATACTTGCTTGTAATGTACTTTTTGCAATGGGTGCATTCAGGGAACTGCAGCGCTGAAGTGCGTTATGTCAAAAATGACGTTTTTCACAATGTTTCTATGAGAATGAGAAACAAAATGGTAATTTTGGACAAAGCGCTACAGCACTGTAGGCCCGTATCGTCAGTCGTCCCTACAATTGTAGGGCGTGTTTATGGCTACTTGATTGTCATACTCCTTTCTCTCCTTAAAAAATTTCTAGAATTTCTAGATTACACTTGTCCCGTGTCAGCGTCAGCGCTTTCCTATTGTGAAGATATGTTTTCTTTTTAAATTGTAGGAAATTTCAAGCTGATAAAACATGATATAACTCAAAAGCAAGCACAATTTGATGCAAATAGATGTTTGTGACATAACCTCAAAATAGAGCGCTGACACGGAGAAGTAGAAAACTATGACAATCAAGGAGGCCATAAAGGCGCCCTACAATTGTAGGGACGACTGTCGATACGGGCCGTAGTCTCCCGAATCCATTTAATGATTAGGAAAAAAATAACCACTATAAATAAAAATCACAAAAACTTTATTACAACTAAGCACTTTGGAAGATCAGACTAAAAAGAAAACCCATTTTTAAAACATGTTTTATCTGATAGAAACAAAAAACCACTTGAATTTAAAATGCTTACATACAAAAAATGGCGTCAAGTGGGTTAATTTCTTACGCAACGCCATCATCAGTTCATAAAGGATTAAGTTCAGCGCAATTTAATTCCTCTAACGAAAAAATATGAGTTACGGTCATATACAACATGTATGTTTTTTGCCCTTCGTTATGGATACATATAAAGGCCAGACTGGTTCGCCAGGCGGTGCGCTTAGATAGGGGGAAGAACGTGAACTGAAAAAATTTCTCTATCATCAAGTTTTAAAAGCAAATGTACGGGTAAATCTATGATGTGTGAAATATTGTTGTTAAAAGGTGTGTGTAATTACCGGGGTTGGGAGCGTATAAATATACCAAGATCAATAACAAAAATTCATATACCCTCCTCTACCCCTACAACCCCCAAATTTCAACACTTAATTTTTTTTTCTGAAAATGATCAGAAGCCTTTAAAACAAAGTTTGAGTGATTTTTATTTTTTTCCTTCTTGACTTTTTTCTTCGCCACCAATGATCCGATTTCCATAAATTACAAAGCTTTTGCGTCTTTGGTACAGTAATAACATATTATAAAAATTTCATCGTATTAAATATCTTGAAAAGTGACATTATGTGTCGGTTTTTTTGACATTATATTGGTTTTTGTGACATTATGTATGTTAACGTGCCTCAGAGATGGCATTATTGGAAGTCTAAGCTGTAAGTTATATACTATAGCTAGAAGGAAACGGCAGTGGATAGATGCATAGTGTGACTAATAATACGAGGGATGTCTTTTAAGTTTTGCATATAGAAACATAGTAGGCCGCGCGGATCGAACGTCAGTACTGAATATTAACCTCACTCTTTAGTAAACCTAAATTCAAGGTTTCACAACAATATGTGCAGTGTTCTCACTACAGTGAATGTTTAAGTGTCACCAAGTCATTAGAAAAATGGAACTCAACCGAGAACATTTTCGCGCCATAATTTATTACAACTTTCAGAGACAATTATCGCAACAAGAATGCCTTGCTGAGTTACTGTCTGCTGAATTCAAAGCCAACAAAAGTCATCCGTTCTCGAAGTGTTTCGAAAAAGATGGTCGCGACATTTGTGTCAAAAGCGGGTCATATTGAAACAATTCCCTTTAATGAGCAAAGAACTGTTACTGCGGATTGGTATACCACCATTTGTTTGCCAAAAGTCATCTCCAAGCTTCGAAAAATCAACCCCGAAAGAAGAATCATCCTCCACCAAGACAATGCAAGCTCGCACACAGCCCAAAAAACAAGGCAGTATTTAACGGAACCATCCTCCATATAGTCCCGATCTAAGTCCTAACGATTTCTTTACTTTCCCGAAAATTAAAAACAGACTGCGTGGTCAAAGGTTTCAGTCACCAGAAGAAACAGTTGACGCATTCAAAAATGCCGTTTTGGATCTGCCAACGAGTGGAATAACTGCTTCGAAAATTGGTTCGAGCGCATGCAGATCTGTATTAATCTTCATGTAGAATACTTCGAAAGACAATAAAGTCATTTAAAACTACCTAACATGTTGTTTTATTTCTATATGCAAAACTTAAAAGACATGCCTCGTATGCCTCAAATACACTTGCTCAAGATTCAAAGCTAGAAATTAGTTGCGCATCTACTTTTTCTTATTTATTCTGGCAGCTAGATATACAAATTCGCTGAATTTAAAAAATGAGAGAGATAAGAAAAGAGAATCTCTGGTTGGTAAAGGAACAAGTGAGAAAATATGCTACAGACAGAAATATTTATTAAAGTGAAAAGGTACATTATTTCTTATTTCCAGTCATTCAAATTTTATAGAAATTTATTTTGCAATGTCAATAGAAAATACAAATCCGCGCCTAGATGTGAGGCATTGCGAAAATGTTTGTTGTGTCATTCCTAATTTTTTTGTTATGTGGCTTAATTTTTGAAAACACAAAAAAGGGAAAAATCGTAATTTATAACTTTAAGCATAACCTGTCTTCAGAAAGGGCAACATGTAAATAATAGATATACTTCATTCGCAGCATATTCAATAATAGTTTTCTCACACAGCAAATATCACTGATTCTATACACCTGCAGACCAATACACGTAATCGTCCTGATGCGATCTTTCCATTCAACCAACTTTCTTTTTTTCACATCTCAAAGATAAACACTACAGACTAGTCGGTTTCACAAAACATAAAGTTGCTTCCTGCAACCAACCATGCGTGTAGTTGAGTTCATAGATGGACGCTCACATCGATCATACCGAGCAAACGTGGAATGAACTATTTACACCCTAAAAACTACCTAGTATGCCAGATGACATTTTATTTTTTTTACGTTTAGGTTTTTTTATATAATAGTCATGTCGAGCGGTACTTCCCAAGTTATAGGTGGTTATAGGATTAGCGGACAAACCGACGGAAAGGGGTGACATGGTTTTTACTAATGTACTTACTTGTCATATAACATCTAAAAAACATAATATCTGATTTTCGAAATTTTTCATGATTACAATAGGTTCCTTGTCCAGTGGACGTAAAAACAAAAGCATAGTTGAAGCTGAGTACGCTTGCTCAGTAAGCTTAGTCTTACTAGTTGGAAACTCTAATGTCCAATGTACGCTAACTTTACGGCTCAAAAAGTAATTAGAGTTACAATTTATTTGACCTATTAAGTTGCATTAAAAATGATGTGGAAAAAGGACCAGATTTAGAAAAGGGGAGCCAAGGGACCATTCCGTTTCCAAAGGGCCAGATTTGGCTCTATTGGGCTCTCTGTGGCAACACTGGTGCTGTGTGCCGTGAAAGTCAATGTTGCCATCCATGCTAGATTATTTATAGCAACGATCATGTGCACCCACAGGAATTTTTATCAAGTGAGAGACAGAAAGAACCAAAATTGTACACAGAATCATGGTAAATGTGCAAATTTTAATTGTAAGTGCCTCTTTGATTAGCTTAATCCACCTAATTTTTTTTTATACATTTTCGTAACTAGCTTTCTTCAGAAGGGTTAACTTGTGCCGAACATAATCCTTTACGAACTGATGACAGCGTTGCGTGAGAAGTACAGAAACAACCTACTTGACGCCATTTTTTAAACTTGATGTGACGCAAAATTGAGCCAAGTATACAGGATGTTTCATAATGTTGTCAGAGAAACTTACAGTAAATTCATTACGTACAAATATGAAAAGAAAAAGTCTTGTGTTTAGCGAATAATGTACCTTGGGCAAGTAAGTGCCGTTTCTTGAAGATTTCACATGAAAGTATCAATTTATCGTTTTTTTTTTGTAATGTTCGTTGAAAAGGAGATCAGCTCTATTATTATCTTCCACTGACAAACAAATTGATGTACTAGTTGCGAGACTCAAATTATATCTTAGGTAGGTGCTAATAATATTTTACTGCCTTCACCACAGACTCAGGAAATTTATAGTGAATTGTGTTTTATTAAACAATTTGATTATTAAGTCGTATACAAACATTACAAGTGCATTTTTTTCGTTTACAACCAATAATACAGCTTAAAAAATTAACCTCTAAAATCCCTGGTGATTTTCTTTAATCTGGCAACACTGATAAATAGGTAACTAACTCGAACTTAATGTCGACACAGATACAGTGGAGTATTTACATATTTTAGGAATTGTTGGGTATTAGGAATTCCTACAACTTTAGCGTTCAGCGATGCTTTTGTGATTGATTACCTAATTGTTTTTATATTTATACGAGCCCCTTCCCACTTCAGTTGGCCCACTTCAAGATTAGTACCAAAATATGCCTTTATAAACTAAACATGACGAAACTATTTACTTCTAAAACAATTTATTTTCTCAAAAATATTTTAGATACACTCTAGTCGTAAAAAATACATATTTGAAATCACTTAGACCTATAACTAATAGAACATCTGAACAAATAAACAATGTGCGAATAAATCACCTTTATTTTTCATTACGGCTGAAATTCTTTGGGGCATAGTGTTAACCAAGTTTTGGCAAAAATTTGGTGTAAAACAATCCCATATTTCTTGAAGCTTTTGTCTCAGTTCGGTGATTGTACGAGCAGGATGTTGTCGTAGAACCTTTTTCATCTCGTGCCACAAAGTTTCAATAGCTGACAGATCTGGACTGCTAGAAACCCATTTCAAAAGTGGTACATTATTTTCTTCCAACAATTTTATAGCCTTTTTTGAGGTATGGCACGCTGCACCATCTTACTGAAAACCCAAAATCTTGGCCGGATGTCAAACATTCTTCCATCACTGGTAAAAGCGATTCTTCTAAAATTGCGAAATATTTTTGTATCCACATTTCCATCAATAAAATGGAACCTGGAACATGGAATGATTCATTTTTTTGCGAATAACTCTACTGCGACTGTCACCAACACAAACTTCGTATCGGGCCTCATCACTCCATTGTATTGCTCACCATTGTTGAGGTGTCCATTGTCTATGTTCTTTAGCCCATCTAAGCCGATTTTTCTTTTGCAGTGGAGTTGATAGTGGCTTTTCTTTGGCCTATAAACATGTTGGGCAACTTTAGGGTTTTTACTTCACTTTTTTTTATAAGAAAACTTACCTTGCAAGTGCTAAATCCCAGTTTGTGGGCCTCTCTAAGTTGTGGACCTCGGAATTCTCCTTTCAACAGCGTCACACCACAGAGCACTTATTTGTAAATAATTGGCACGCCTGTTTTTCACGATTATTCTTCTTAATGCTCTTCGGTCGGCATTTGTGATATTACTTTTTTTCACATATATTGGCTTAATATTAACTGAACCAGTTACGTTATATCTTCTAACAATATTTCTCACACTGTACCGCGATAAGTCTAACAAAGTTGCAATTTCTGAGTTTGATTTCCCAGAATTAAAAAATTTAATTACCAGTAACCGAATTTTCTAACTAATAACCTTTCCTCTACCCATTTTGAAAACCTTAACTACCCAAAACTATTTTAAACGTATTCTGACAGCTGGGATTAATAAAAACAATTGTCATGGCTTCTAATTTTCACAGTCACCTATGCGTTATAGACTTATTTTGCATTAAAATGAAAATAGGTTGATGTGCTGTAATTGCAACATGTGTTATTTTTATGCTGCAAATTTGATTAGGGAGTGACAAAGTGGGTGTTTTCTACTATATATTATCAAAATATTAATTGTTAATATTTTAAACCTATAACACCCTACTACATTTTTATTATTTGTGTTTGATAAGAAAAAAGCCAAGATTTCAATAGTTGGGTCAACTGAAGTGGGAAGGGGCTCGTATATCTTTCTAAATTTTATGATCCTTAAAAATGTACACGTCTATTTCGCTTAACCTTTAATTTGTGTTACTCAGTATATGATGGTATCTGAATATTTCGTCAAGTAGATTGACTCAGTACAAACCGACATAAATGAGAAGCATGAACCTGCTTGATGCAGATAGCAACAGAACGCTTGTGAACTGAAGTTCGAATATTGGAATACTGACATCGTTTAGGTTTAGGTAGTTGTTGATTTTCAAAATTGGCGGACGAACTACGGACAAAAAGACAAAAATCGCTGGAACATAGTATTATAACGTTTCAGAGATACCTGGCCTATTTTCAGACATTGTTAGGATGGGTCGAATATTGCAGGTTGCAAGCGGTAACCGGCAAATGGTTGTACAATTGGATTGGTCATCATCTGGTGGTATATTTATGTACACATGTGAGTCCGAAGGATTTTTTTAGGGGGAGGGGGCAAATTCAGTAAATTCGTAAGATTTTGCACAAAATCAAGCAAAATATGCATATTTTAAGGATCGGCCGGATACTCAGGGAGACCGCAGCCCTCCTTGGCACCTACCTGCACCAGATCGGTGCAAGACCAACCGCATCGCTGGAACCGATTGATTCAATAACAGTTACCAGTCACAGGCTTCGCCTCCCTACTACTACTACTACTACCACTACTACTTAATGAATGGTAATACCCTGTAATGACTAAAATACTAACCATAGAAGCACTGACAGGACATGGACAACTATCAGATTTCGCGATAGTAACGTTATTCATCAATCCTTGATGTTGATCTGGCTCCCCTTTCTCTGCACTAAAGTTATGATATACCGTACTGGCCTTTACCGTCCACTCTTTTGTTGGTATCTGCTGACAATCGTTCCTACTTCGGCTTCTTGATCTCGAACAACTACTCTTCCTCCTCCTCAAAAATATAAAATACTATTATTAATCAAATATCAATTCATAGTTTTCAATGTAATTAGATTCTTGAAGGTAATTGTAAGTCGGGCTACATTTTTTCATGTCAAAAAATGAAATGTTAGAGGAGGCTGGCAGCTGCCCCTATGGTGTATTTAAAATAATTTATAATTAAAAAATAAAGTCAAATAGATTGACTCTATACTTCATATGCCTTCGTTGGAGGTATAAAAGAAAAGGGATGAGTCAAAACAATCCAAAAGGCGAAATCGAATCGTGACTAGGTAGGTTCACTTAGGTACGAATCTTGACCTCTTCCTGTCAAACTATATAAAGAAAATCTATCGTATTTCTGCTTCCACTGCAGATGCAGGGAAAATATGGGTGACTTATTATATCTAACAGGTGCATAGTATCACCGAGATCAGCAGCTTCTTAATGATAGAAGGTCTTTCAATGACACCAAATGTGCAACAATTGACAATCATTTACCACATGTAGCTTCCATCCTACAATTTTCATCCTTTCCAAACAATGTATGAAAGTGAGCAGGAATCTCTAAGACGTTGTAATACTATGTTCCAGCGATTTTATTTTTTTGTCCGTAGCTTCATCGCCTCTGAATCTATTTTCAAAATCAACGACTATCCAACCGATAGAAGTAATAAATAATATTCGAATTTTTCTGTTATTTAAAGATATCTGCATTACACAAGTCCGTGTTTCTCGTTTATGCCGGTTCGTCAGTCTGTGTCTGTTGTATATCAATGCCTAATATGTACTGAGTCAATCTACTTTACGAAATATTCAGAGAATCATCATAGATGGAGTAACACAAATTAAAGAAGAAAAACATATGTGCAGATATAATCATAGTTACATCATTTTCAAAAACTAAAGCTTAAGGATCACTTTGAATACATTATTTAAAAAATTGCCAAAAAAACAAATTGATTCTATAGGGCTTCTCATAGTCTTGGTACATATTCCAAGAAAATAGTTTATAATACAATTATTCTACCGCACTTACTATATTGTTCAACTATCTTGTTCACTGCCAATGCTGAATAAGAATCTATGTTACAAGAATTGCAGTGTTTGAATATAAAAAAATTCATATATATTAATTTGGTTCCTATTATTATATTTAAAATAAAAATGATATTTTGCCACAACATTTAGAACACTACATAGAATTAAATAATCATTACAACAATTATTATACAAGAGGAAATATAAATGTTTATTTACAAAATTGCAATAGTAATATAACTAGCAAATCAATATTTCAGAAATGATTACTTGAATTTAATAAACTACATAATGATATACAGTCTACTTGTATTTGAAGATGTTTAAAAGAAAATTAAAGGAATATTTTATGGACAGTCAAAATTCTTAGAGATGCAAATTTTGTTTTTTTTAAATATATGTATGTGTTATGTAATTGTTCAGTTTTTTAGAAGAATGTAATTATAGCGATCATGCTAAATGAATCTTAAACAACAACAAACAACATTTACAAAAGCATTGCAGAACGCTAAAGAGGTACGCACTTCTTATATCCAAATATTGCTAAAATATAAAATATTTCTCCTGTAGTGGTGTGTCAGTGACGAGACCATCGCAGGCCAGTTGGAATTTGTTACTCATTACACAGTTGGCAGTGGTATCCATCACGATACAGAACCGCGCCGTACACGCAGCATCAGCGATTGACAAGTTATTTTGAATTATTAGCACATGATACGTAGGACCATCATTTAATTTTCCCGTTGTTATCGGGATCAGAAGCTTATTGATGATAGAATGTCTTTGACTAATACTACAGACGTCCATTCACAATGCCCTACAATCTCCAACCCCCAAGTTTCAACCCCTACAAAAAATTTCCTAAAATGATCAGGAGCCTCTGAAACGTCAAAAAACGGGGTTTAGGCGATTTTTATGTTTTCATATTTTTGCTCCAGCTCCGATTTGCAAAAACTACAAAGCTTTTTCATCCTTGCGTAGTAGTAACCTCGTGTGAAAAATTCATCAAAATCACACCGATGGAAATGAGGAGTGACATGGTTTTTCGCGCTGGTCGTACAGCTGTCGCCATTATGTCAGTGATCGTGCCTAAGATCCCGCCACACAAATTCCTTTCAACATGTGGTCTGGCATTATCTTGTTGGAAAGTTGGATCTGCCAGGGTGTCAAGATAGGGTAAAAGATGGCGTTCTAGAACTTCGTGGATATAACGCTGCGCGTTCATGTTACCTCTGATGAAGATTAAAGGTGACCTGGAACCATAAGCTATAGCACCCCAAACCATAATTCCAACAGTGTGATGAACATGTCTTTCAACAAAAAACTGTGGATTCCTCCTTTCACCACGACGCCTTCTAACCCTGGCACGACCATCGTGCATGCCTAAACAAAATCTAGACTCGTCACTAAAGACAATATTGTTCCATTCCTGATCCCAGAGTGACCGTTGTCTGCACCACTCAAGGCGATTACGTCGGTATTCTCGAGTTAAAGGGAGGCCCCAGTGTGGCCGGTATGAAAACAAGCCAAAACTTCTCATTCGTCGGTAAACACTTCGCATACCAATAGGTCTTCCGTGTTCTGCAAACCATTCATTTGCGATGGACCTGGTAGTGGAGAAACGATCCCTTAAAGCCAATAATCTTAGGCGGCGATCTTCACGGTCTGTTGTTCTACGGCGGCGTCCAGTGCCCCTTGCTCTTTGCGTACGGCCTTCTCGAAGCCATGCCTGACAACACCTAACCACAGTGTCTACACTTCTTTGCACTCTAACTGCAATTGCCCGAAAAGAAAGTCCAGCTTCCCGAAGTCCCACTATACGGCCCCTATCAAACTCACTAAGTTGACGAAATCGTACAGGTCTCCGTACTCTAGGCATCGTAACCGATCGTAAAGGATGTCAAGAACCAAAATCCGCCAACGTTGATTCATTACTGCGGTTCATTTTTAGAGCGGAATATTCATTTTTAGAGCGTTAGTGAATTAAAAAGAAACAGTATAAAAACCGGAATGTCCAACTGATAAGGCTGAAAATTTTTCACTTGTTATTTACAGTAAGATAAATACATTCACCAACTTTTATTAAAATAAAACCAGTTAAACTGGGTGTTCGGATTTATATGTCACTTAGTATATATATATCTATAATAACGTGCTTTTCGTCATGCGGTCTCCCATATAGTATACGGAATTTTCCTCAAATTCTCCAGCTAGAACGCCAAGGGCGCTGAGAATGGGAAAATCATCTTGCGCGGACGGTCAGATGATTCTCGACCCTATCAATGGATTTGGACCACAGCGTTCTAGAGTCGTTGGCGCTTTTTAGAATATCGGCGCACGACAAATATTTTAATGCACACCACACAGTTTGTGGTCATTTTCGGTTTTTTTTTTTAGGGGTAGAAACTTTCTGGTTGGTGTTTGTAAATATAGCGTCGGCTGATCCCGGTAAAAGTCCGATGTATAATGCATTGTCGTGGAGGCCACTGCCGACTGTGCAATGGGTACAAAATCCAACTGGTCTGCGGTGGCAGTGGCGGCTCGTGCCAATTCAGTGAGGTAGTACCAGAATGGAAGCCATAATTTTGAATCGATTCAAAATTGTAAAGAATAACTTATAACTTACCCCTGATAGTTAGTGGTCAAAGTTCTTGAGGTTCAATAAATCTGTATGTCCAAAAAAAAATCAAAAATAAAACTATTTACACACGCGCACCAAATTATAAAACAAGTGTGGAGAAGTACCTATAACTTCAAAGTTTTCTATATATGAAGTCCATTCTTTTTTCTTTTTTGGTAGCAAAGTTTTCGATTACCTTATTATTAAAATTTTCAATGCCACTAACAAAATGTTTTTCTGCAGACAGCATTCCTAAAGCACTAAGCCTTTCTTCCTTCATTGTGTTTCTGAGGAAAGTTTTAATCCGTTTCAGCATTGAAAAAGAGCATTCTGCTTCAGATGTTGACATCGGTATAGTGATTAAAATACTTAAGAGCTTAAGAGTTTCTTGAAACGTACAATTTAATCCTTCCTCGTTCAATAAAATGGATAGTGGAACAGCTCCAGAAGTAGTACTCAATTCTTCTCTCTGATATAATACTTGTAACTCAGTTTTAAGCCTGTTTTTGTCTAAAAATGAAAATTGTGTGCATGTGTCATTTAAATGTGCTTCAGGAAACTGATGTTTATAAACAGAAAACTTTTCAGACACAAATAAATTAGAAGCAACTAAATGCCCAGAAAAGTTAAATGTTGTTCTTATTTGCGATAATACTGCATCGCATATTTCTAACGCTTCCCGTTTTTTGCTGCCTTCTTCAACTTGCCTTTTTTTTCTTGCCGGTTCATCAGTTTCTCTCTGCACTCGTTCAATCTCGTCAATAATGCTATCCATTTGTTCTCGTATAGTTTGAATTGCTGCTTCAAAATTCTCTAAATCATTTTTGACCTTAACAGAATAGGTGCATACTTTTTGTAATTGGTTAAAGACAATTTCAACATGTGGCATTATTTTATGGAAAATACTTAGCCAAAATACAAAATTTGTATCTTGCAGCTTTAATTTGTACCCACTGGCTTGATTAATTGACGAAGAATCGCGTGAAGTCCTTTCTATATTGTCCATAACTTCAATCAGGTCTTTCCTATTTTCATAAACTGTATGAACACCTCGTGACTGAAAATTCCAACGTGTTTGGGAAGATCTTGGCAATCTACGATTAACTATTTCATCCAAAATTTTTGTTCTTTGAGGAGACGTCGAAAAAAAAGAGCACAATCCAGATAAATTATGGAAAAATATTCTAGCCTGCTTATTGACAGAGCATGCGCTTGTCATAATTAAATTTAACTGGTGTGCATAGCAATGAACATAATTTGCAAGTGGATAAGTTTCCTTAATAATTTTTTGAACGCCATTCAATTCACCACTCATAACAGACGCACCATCATAGCTTTGAGCTATTAATTTGTTTGGATTTTGATCTAGTAATGGATTTACAACATTTAAAACGCATGCAGCGATTGATTTGGCATCGTGTCCGTCGGGGACGTAAAATCTCCAAAATCTCTCAACTGGTTGTCCTTTACACAAATATCTGAATATAATAACTAACTGAAATTCACAGGCTACGTCCGTCGTTTCATCGGCAATTACTGCAACAAAAGGAGAATTTGCAATCTCCTTCTTAACTTCTTCATGATAAACATCTAGCATGCACTCAAGAAGCTCGTTTTGAGTTGTTTTTGAGGTACCCTCAAAAAGTTTGGTACTTTGAATATGGACTTTCAATTCGTTGTCTAATTCGGCGCTAAAATTCACCAGCTCCTTAAATATGCCTCTGTTTTCCGAATTTTCCTTTTCATCATGACCCCTTAAGGCTAACTCAAATGCTCCACAAAACCTTATACAATTAATAATTTTATTCAATACATATCGATTCTTATCCACTTGATTATTATGTTTAATCAGATCATTGCGATAAGCCGAATTGAGTTATATTTAATTTACCAAGAATAGAAATGCTAAAAACATTATTCATATGGACTTTAGATTTTTCGTGGGTCTTCATTTTATCCCATATATGTATAAGATCGTATGTACCTTTTTTTGACCAAGTCTCGTCACCTCCAAATAGAACACATACAAAACAAAATAGTTTATTCGTTTCTTCACAACCACATATCCAGCTGTTTTTATCGTACACATTTTTATTAAATTTGCGACAGCGCGATTTTTGTCCGCTACCACTTTGTTTCTCAATTTTTAAATCGGGTATTGGCCGTCCTAATTCTTTAATTTGCAGTTTTGATCGAGCGAAAAACCACTAAATGAGTTTTTTAATATCCCGATTTTATTCATTTTCACTAGTTTTAATAAAACAGTAAAAAATATGATCACAAAACAGAGCAGTTCATTAACACTAGACGTACTAAAACAATAACGTTATTTCTCACTTTTCAGGTAAAAAAAGACCGAAATCAGCACTAGACGTAATCATAACGAAACGACCGACCGAACAAAAACACCGCCGATATCATTTGATAACGAATTACGACTGATGATGTGCCTGGTACAAATTATACTTGTCTTTCGCTATTCACCTCATATAAAAATGTCTAGCGTAGCGTTATCTCTGTCGCTCGTATGCGATGCTGGTAAAATGTCTCTCTTTTTATTTGGGCCGGCCCAAAATTGGCACAAGTTGATGACGTCAAGATCAAGGCATGCTTTCCGTCTCGTCGCGTCGGTCGGGTGCGGGCGGGTGCTTGCGGTGTTGTCACGTTGTCAGTGTTGTCACTTCATATAATTTATACCAAAAAAAATGAAAAAGCAGAAAATAAAGCAAAACATTGAAGATTGAAAAAAATATTCTTTTTGAAGAAGACAAGGTAGTACCATGGCACCGTGGCACTACCTCACGAGCCGCCACTGTGCGGCGGTGTCCTCACTGACACACCTCTACAGGAGAAATATTTATACATTTTAGCAATATTTGAAAACTAGGAGTACGTACTACTTTAGCATTCCGCGATGCTTTTTTGATGCTGATGACTTAAATGTTTTCATATCTACACATATTTTTCCGAATTTTATTGTAATACTATTTTGCCTTACCTTCAAATTGTGTTACCCCGTCTATGAAGGTTATATTTCGTGAAGAAGATTGACTCAGTACATTATGATGCATTGATAGACACGGACTGACAAACCGACATAAATGAGAAACATGAACTTGTGTGATGTAGATATTTTTAAGCGACAGAAAACTTGTGAACCGAAGTCCGAATATAATCGCGAGTTTAATACTTCCATGGTTTAGGTAATCGTAGATTTTGCAAATTGATTTTGATTTTTGATTTTACAGATATTGGTTAGGAGGGATGATAGGTTGGAAGCTGTATGCGGTAAATGGTTGTAAATAGTTGCATATTTGGTGTCAGTGAAAGACCTTCTATTATTAAGAGGCTGCTGATCCCGGTAATATTATGCACCTGTTAAAGACAATGAGTCACACAGGTTTTCCTTACATGTGCCATGGAATGGAAACAGATATATGTTTATATAGCTTAATACGTAGCGGTCTAAGATTCATCGTAGCTAAGTGAACCGAGTCATGTCCCGATTCCGCCTTTTGAAACTACTTAGCTCATCCCTACGCAGACGTACGAACTATAGAATCAATCTTCTTGACGCCATTTTTTCACTGTTATTTATTCTACTCTACGGCCATATGCAAGGGAACAATGATTTGCATAGTCGCCAAACAATAAAGATACCAGAGCATATAAAAGTTGACTCAGATACCATACATGACGCATAGACAAAGTTCATTTGTCCTGAATTACGTGAGAAGTACTAAGTCAATCTACTTTAAGTCATTTTTTAATTAACTAAACATTCGGCTTCGGCCAAAAGATTGACCAACCATTTGGTCGGGCCACGGAAATAAGCCAAGCAATGATTGTTCTGTATTAAACCAAGTGCTACCTTGTTGGACTGCTAGAATTCACTCTGCAAGAGTTTCTCGGACGCACCTCAAGCATTTGGTGTTGGACCATAGGGAAGCCATCTCCGCCTTTCATAACGTTATGTACTGCGCAGATGGTACCTTGGATCGATTCGTTCACTGTAATGCTTCCATTGTGATGGGCGGTACCCAAGTTACTTATTTTTGTAATGAAGCCCTAGAATAAATGTGAGTTACTTGTTGGTCTTCTGAAAGCGAGGTAACGTACTTTAGACATTTCCGGTGATTGAATGTAGAATACTTTGAATTTTGACGGTGGTTCACGATATGACACTCTAATTTCACGGTGACTCAACAGGGACTGACAGCTGTTATATATGTCTACAAAAGAACGTAGCGCTTTATGCAAAACGCGAAAACCGCCGCTCCGATGGATTTTCTGTTGGTTCTTAGAGTAGCTTTGACGCTCAGCCAATTTCATCAACCTTTTCTATGTCTTCTTACAAACTGATACTTATCACTAGAGGTAATCTATTGATGTTCTTTATTCAGGGTATCCTAAAAGTTAGGACTTTATTTTTCAGAAACCATTGCTTTTGAATCAACAAAAGAATAAAAATTAAAAAATGTTTATATAAAATAAATGAAAAAGTACCTACGCCAATTTCAAGTACGGCTCTGTCACTATAAGTTGTCGTCATTGGTAAAATGTTTGTAAGCCGACCAGCCGATTAGGCAGAATAAATGGTGCAATAAGCATACCATACCATTTACCATGTCAGCCCAGACACCCAAAGAAAATGTTTGTTGAAAATGTGATCGACGCCGATGGACTACGTGAGGATTTTCCAATGACTAAACATGAGTATTTTAGAAATTATTCACCCTGTTATGCATGAAGGTTAATTCGTCCGTGACTAATATGAACTGCAACAATAACTCACAAAAACGCACTCTTGCAGGAAAATCCTCAGCCTGGAGGGCTTATACAAAAGGGTACAAATCAACACGATGCAGCGTTTACCACATTTTAGTCTTGGATACTTGCACTTGTCTAGCTACTTCCCTAGTGATTGATAAGGATTTCAGCTCTTTGCACAAAGTAAACAAATCTACACAGCTCTGAATGAAAACGTCTGGGAAAGCGATCTGCATACACTCGCGAACCTCGGTAGCATTTTGAAGACACTCACCGTAAATTAAAATTATGTCGACATGTTCAGTATTGATGTATACTTTATCTGAAGTCACTTGAAACACTGTGAAATACCGGGTGCGTTTTATATATCTATATTTAACACGCTCTGTTGCTGCAAAAATCGCCAAATTTCGCAGCAAATATAAGAGATCAAAGGCAGTTTCACCGGTCCACGTGGAGTAAAGCACGCCTATGCGTGGACATAGCCAATGAGAAAGCGTGTATTTCAGAGCTCGGAACAAGTGCAGGTGGCTACTGAAAATTGAAACAGTTTAGCCAGTGCCGTGTAGCGGTGAATAAACGTGTTTTCTTTAGTCTGTCCGTGTTTTTTCATAGATTTTATTCGTTTGTGTGTTTTTGACTTTTGAATACTCAGTTTACTTGTTGATTTAATTGTTGTGTTGATTGTTCTTGTGTGTCCTAAATATGGCTCTTTGGAGACCTTGGGAAAATGCTCCAAGCCACGAGGAGATGGTTGATGAACCTGTGCAGGCAGAATTCTTTCATAAAGATTTAGAGGAACAGACCCAAAGAGTAATCCTAAATATGTATGATTGTCTGAAAAACGAAAATCCAGATTCCTCGCAAAATCAAATTTTAAACAGAATTTGTATCCTGACAAAAATCAGTCGGTCTACCATTTATCGGGTTATAAAAAGGGGAGATGTAGTCAACCATTCCTTCCACAGAAAGCGCATAGGGTAAAAATTAAAAAGAATAGACGTGGGTTTTCAGGAAGATATTCGTCGTATAATATACGGATTTTATAAAGAAAATTTGGTGCCCACGTTGGAAATGATACGGGATAAATTAAAAGATTATCCTGAAGATTTTTATAATTACAAATGCTTAGACTCTGCACTGTATTGTAAAACTGTGTGGTTTTCAATACAAAAAATTAGATAAAAGAATGGTGATAATGGAGTCGTCTCGAATCGTTGAATTGCGCCAAGAATTTTTGCACAAAGTTAAAATCTATAGAGAGCAGAAAAGAAATCTGATTTACCTGGATGAAACGTGGTATGATACCCATGATGTTTTGCAGTACGGCTGGGTTGACGACAGCAACAAGTGCATTTTAAATGCACCATGCAACCGTGGAAAACGAATCATTATTCTCCATGCTGGCAGTGAAAATGGATTTATACCTAATGCCTTGCTGTAATCTGCCAAAAATATCAAAGAATTATGTGCCGACTATCATGAGGATATGACCTCCGACTTATTTGAAAAGTGGATAGAGCAGCAGTTAATACCAAACATTTCCCCAAATTCAGTGATTATCATGGACAATGCGCCATACCATTCCCGACAGAAAAACAAAATTCCGAATACAGGCACAAAAAACAAGACATTATTGATTTTATGAAGGATAAGGGAATGGAAATACCACAAAAATCAACCAAAGGCATATTATTGGATCTTATTAAAAGACAAAAATTTGAAAAAGAGTATGTTGTTGACAATCTGCTTCAGCAAAATGGCCATGAAGTATTACGTCTACCTCCCTATTACTGCATTTTTAACCCGATTGAGTTGGTCTGGGCTGCTTTAAAAAAAAAAGTAAGAAAACATAATCAGACCCCTCAATTAAGTGAATCGCTATTGGCCACAATAAGAGATGCAGTATCTCATATTGCTGCCACAGACCTATGGAAGCAGTGTTCTAGGCATATTATTGAAAAAGAAAATGAATATTGTGTATTGCCTCCTGTAAATCCCGTTGTAATTCCTCTACAAGATGACTAGCGACAGCTCCGAAGGCGAGGATGATATATAAATACCTATAATGTAAGTCTTTATATACCTTTTTATATACCTACCTGCTATGTAAATATTTGTCTATGTCAAACGTTGGAATTCTGTAATTTTTCCATTTCTTAACTTTCAGTCAACATAAATTAAACTCCCAATATAAGTATTTTTTATCCCAAATCAAAAAAATAAAAAGATAGTAAAATCCATTTATTGTGATATAAAAACATTATTATTATCGTTCTAAATAAATGCCGCACGCCTATGATACGTCATGAAATTACAAAGGACGCGCCGACCAAAGGTTTTTATGCTATTTCAAGTGACTTCAGATACGCCATACGAGTGTGCAATTTTGGTTTCTTTAACGAGTGGTAAATAAATGTTTTCCTTACCCACGCTGCCGGTGCCTGGGTTGAGTACTAACATGCGTCGTGCCTTCTCACTTTTGATCTGATCGAGATACGGGAGCGGATCAGGTTTGATTGATGTTGTTGAGCCCAGTATCTCGGCTATCTTAAGACTTTTGATGTATATGCTACTAGGAAACATATAAATGATACTATCACTAAAAACTCGCGCACATGTTCTGCTGTGGACGCAAAGCACTAAAAAGTTGGTACGGCTTGGTCTCAGCGTTGTGGCTGTCTGACAGCTGAAGAGTTTCTGTATTGAGCTGTTGATGCCAGGGGCACCGGAACTGAGGACCAGTATTTACGTCTTGGTCCCCAGGCCCCTTTTGGTTCGCGATGCGGGATCTCTATGGACCACGAAGTAGGCCCTTTTTGGCGGGAGTTAAGTCGATGGCATTGGCAGGAATGCTGAAAGGCGAAGGACGTGTAGACTTAATGTTAATGCAAAATAGTGCAATAAAATAATTAATATTTTGTGAGGGACTTCTGATCTTCCCTTATAAGTTTTGTGTTTTCTTGTCAATAATAAAAATACATTTTTACTGATAATTCATATTATAGCTGTCGCATACGCCAAAGTGTCGGAACCTACAAATCTAACTCTCTCGTACACGCATTGAAAGACACAAAATAGCTTTCGTGCGACAGGCCCTTTAGGGTGAACCCGGGTCCTTTTGGTATTCCCCCTTAGCCCAACATACTTTAGGCGTCCCTGGACGATGCTAATATTGTAATCGCAAAAAATTTTTGAATTGAGATATGTATTATGTTTCTTGGATGTTATATGACGTGTACATGACGAAAAACCATCTCACTCATTTCCGTCGGTCTGACTGTCTGTCGGTCTGTCCCCTGAATCTATAACCATCTAAAACTTGAGAAGTACTTCTCGGATTTTGATGAAATTCTCACACAAGATTGCTACTATGCCAAGAATGAAAAGCTTTGTAGTTTTCGGAAATCGGTCAAGAGTTGGAGGAGTAAAAGACAGAAAAATTAAAAAAAAACATAAAAATCTCTCAAACTTCGTTTTTTGACGTTGTAGATGGTCGTGATTATTTTCAGAATTTTGTTTTGCGGGGGTGAAATTTAGGGGCTGGGGGTTGTAGGGGTGGGGTCAGGTATATGATTTTTTTAATCTTAGTATATTTCATACATCATAGATTTACCCGTACATTTGCGTTTAAAACTTAGAAACATGTTTTCGATCCACATACTTGTGCCTATCAAAGCTAATCGACTAGCGAACCAGTCCAACTAATATATACTCGTATATATATATATATATATATATATTCGTACTCAAGCCCAAAAAACATGCTGAGCCGAACCGAAAGATAACTCGCTGCTGATGTGGAAGGGAAGGAATTTCTCTGGTCTAATTGTATGCACCTGTTTGACTGACTTAATACGTTTAATTTCTTTGTTCTATATTTACGTAATTCAATATTTCCTCAGAGGATTTAAATTGCCCTTAACTTAATATCCTATTGATGGCGGCGTTGAGTAAGAAGTGCAGAGTCAACCCACTTGACGCCATTTTTTTGACGTGGGGGGTAATAATGTAGGGGTTGGGAGTCGGAAATTGGTTTTTTAGGGTCTTAAATCTCTTCCCAAGATAACATAGCTACAGACTTGATTATTTTTTCAAAAAAAGCTCACCGGATATCAGAATAAAGGTATTTTTATCTCCATATTCCATTCCGTTCAAAGGTTTGAATTTTTTAGGAATTTCTTGAAAAAATGCTACTTTTCGAAACTTGACCCTTTGCTTTCGATATTCACATACATTGGGTATCTGATTTACTTATACAGTTTGAAACAGTCTAAAGCAGTTTAAAATGGATAAACAAGTGAACATACGATCGAATAATCTTTTCACCCATCACTAGATTAGTGAAGCTGCTCAAGAAAATTTACAGCTCTATCAGCTTTATCTCTATAAATTTGTCATATCGATAGATCCGCATAGAATTTTGATTACAATATTACGCTTTCTTTGGTCAATATCATTTAACACAGATGAACAGGAAGCGTATGTGACATGTGGTGTAATCGTGTCTCATAAATCCTCAATTCGGTTTGCTATGGAGTACTAAAGAAACAAAAAAAAAAGTGACTGTCAACGACAAACACATTACCTTTATTTAGTTTCCAGTTACAGAGTTCCAGCGAGATGACAGATGTAGGTTATACTTATGATATTTTTAGCTAGCTAGAATAAAAACTTCAGAATGCAATAAATCTAATCAATTTCAGTAATTGATTGACACTTTGGTATTTCACAATAACTTCAGAATGCAATAAATCTAATCAATTTCAGTAATTGATTGACACTTTTGTATTTCACAATAACTTCAAGTCGATTAATGTTTGTTTTTTCTTTCCACTAGTACCTAACGAAAAAAATATTTTTAAACTTTGTGTTTAACTGTAAGCTCAATTGTTAGTATTTTAAAGATAAGTTATGTTTAATAAATATTTCCATCATCCTTCAAAAACGGTTTCTGTTATTCTTCTACGACTGAAATTACTAAAATTATTCAATAGACTGAAAAAACATCTGGAAAAACAACAACAAATATAATTATAAATTCGTTTTAATTAATTCTCAAATATCTAAAACCGATGTGGTGGTTGATTTCCGTCCTCAAAGTCTAGTGGATTTCTGGTGGGTTTGCGAGTTGATTTTTCAAACAAAGCAGTGAAAATATTAAAAAATCTTGATATTTCCGTCATGGACAATCTATATATCTTGGAATAAATCATGCAAAAATAAAAAAAGCGATTGATTCTATACTTCCTACGCCTTCCTTGGATATTTCAAAGAAGAGAGATGAGTTCATTTCAAAATCGTGAAGTCGAATCGTGATTAGGTAGGTTCACTTAGGTACGATGAATTTTCGACCTCTGCATATCAAACTATATAAAGTCAATCTATAATATTTTTGTTTCCATGGCAGATGTAGAGAAAACTTGTTATGTCTAACAGGTGCATAGTATCACTGAGATCTTAATAATAGAGGGTCTTTCACTGACACAAATATGCAACGATTTACAACCATTTATGGTTAGGAATCTCTGAAACGTTGTAACATTATGTTACTACTGCCTCTGAATCAATTTTCAAAATCTACGACTAGGTAAACGAAGGGAGTGTTGAACTCGCGATTATAATCGAACTTCCGTTCATAATTTTTCTGTTACTTAAAGTTGGTCAGTCCGTGTCTGTTGTATAACAATGCGTCATTTACACTGAGTCAATCTACTTGACGAAATATTCAGAGAACTATAGATGGAGTAACACAAATTAAAGGTTAGGCCACAAGTGTGGTATATTTAAGAACCATAAAATTCTGAAAAATATACGTGCAGATATCAAAACAGTCGTCATCATTTACAAAAGCATCGCAGAGCGCTTAAGTGGTACGTACTACGATACTATCTAAATTTTGCTAAAATAATAATATATAAATATTTCTCCTGTAGCGTTGTGTCAGTGACGACACCACCGCAGACTAGTTGGAGTTTGTAACCCATTGCACAGTCGGCAGCGGCCTCCGTGATGATGCAGCATCATGCCGTGCACGCTACGCCAACTATTGCCAAGTTATTTCGTATTATGAGCAAATTATCCATCGGACTTTTATCTTTCAATGTTTTTATTGCTACCGGGATCAGAAGCTTCCTAATGACAGAATGTCGTTGACTAATACTAAAGACACAATCCCCTACCCCCTACATATCTCAATCCCCAAATTTTAACTCCTATAAAACTTTTTCGAAAATGATTAGGAGCCTCTGAAACGTCAAATAAACGAAGTTAAGCGATCTTTATTATTTTCGATTTTTGCCGCTAGCTCCGCCACCACTGGAAGTATTTTCAAAAACTAAAACCTTTTTCATCCCTGGCATAGTAACCCTGTGTGAAAATTTCATCAAAATCCGAGCGGTACTTGTTAAGTTTTACGAGGGATGTCTTTTAAGTTTTGCATATGGAAATAAAACATCACGGTAGGTAGTTTTAAATGACTTTATTGTTTTTCGAAGTATTCTCCACGAAGATTAATACACATCTGCATGTGCTCGAACCAATTTTCGAAGCACTTAGCCCACTCGTTTGCTGGCAGACTCAAAACGGCATTTTTGAATGCGTCAACTGCTTCTTCTGGTGACTGGAACCTTTGACCAGTCTGTTTTTAATTTTCGGGAAAGTAAAGAAATCGTTAGGACTTAGATCGGGACTATGAGGAGGATGGTCCAATAATTCCACGTTTTCTTCCGTTAAATACTGCCTTGTTCTTTGGGCGGTGTGTGAGCTTGCATTGTCTTGGTGGAGGATGATTCTTCTTTCGGGGTTGATTTTTCGAAGCTCGGTGATTACCTTTGGCAAGCAATTGGTGGTATACCAATCCGCAGTAACAGTTCTTTGCTCATTAAGAGGAATTGTTGCAATTTGACCAGCTTTTGACACAAATGTCACGACCATCTTTTTCGAAACACTTCGAGAACGGATGACTTTTGTTGGCTTTTCTTCACCTTGGAACACCCAAACAGCCGACTGTCGTTTATTTTCTGGTTCATAACAGTAAAACCACAATTTATCACCACCAACAATGCTGTATACCAATTAACCCTGGCTGCTTTCTGCTCCTCAGTCAACAGGTGGGGTATCCAACGAGAAACTAATTTTCTTACTCCTAATTCTTAATGTAAATTTTTTTGAATTGAGGTCTTTGAGATCTTCAAGGACGCCTCAATCTCGCGATATGTCGCATGTCTATCTTCAATGATGAGTTTGCGAACAGCATCGACGTTTACCTGGGTGACTGCCGTTTTTGGTGCACCCACCCTGGGATCGTCG
Source organism: Acanthoscelides obtectus (assembly GCA_963669975.1). Taxonomy (NCBI): domain Eukaryota; kingdom Metazoa; phylum Arthropoda; class Insecta; order Coleoptera; family Chrysomelidae; genus Acanthoscelides; species Acanthoscelides obtectus. Next base: position 49,652,035 of record CAVLJG010000005.1, on the reverse strand, counting down.
CTAAGACTCACCCGTCCACGTTTGAATTCTCCATACCAACGGGAAATTGTCGACTGATGTGGCGCTTCGTTGCAGTAACTCAGCAAGGCATTCTTGTTGCGATAATTGTCTCTGAAAGTTGTAATAAATTATGGCGCGAAAATGTTCTCGGTTGAGTTCCATTGTTCTAATGACTTGGTGACACTTAAAAATTCACTGTAGTGAGAACACTGCACGTATCGTTGTGAAACTTCTAATTTAAGTTTACTAAAGAGTGAGGTTAAGATTCAGTACTGACGTTCGATCCGCGCGGCCTACTATGTTTCTATATGCAAAACTTAAAAGACATCCCTCGTAGACGGATATAAAATTAGCGGACAGATCGACAGTCCGAGAAACCGAAAGACAGACCGACGGAAATGAGTGACATGGTTTTTCGTGAAGTTCATTCATATAACATCCAAAAAATATAAAATCTCAATTTCGAAATTTTTCGCATGACAATACTTACCTTCAAAGCTCACCCATATAAAAAATGTTTAAGAATTGACAAACAAAATCACAAAACACAGCCAAAAAGTTGCCATAAATTATCGCAAAATTACAGATATAATTCATTTTTACGAAAAACTTGTTGACTTGCATCTTAAGTAATTCGATGAATCTTTAAAGATTTAAGCGCAAATAGATTATGTGTTTTGATAGGTATTTTCACGATAGTGATTCACCAATAAATCTCTAATGACAGGCTCAGAAAACGTTTTGTACGCCGACCACCTAGGAGGAAATCGTTGAAGTACCTTCATATTCAGTCATTATCATTTGATTCTATATTATTTGAAATAATGACGAGGAAACATGTACGCATATGACTAATTACCAGCTTAGATCTTCGAACGGACGCTCAAGGATTTGTAGGTTGAAAAGTAAAAATTATTTTTCTTTTTCCTGCCATATTTAGGTATTACTCAGATTATTACGTGACATTACTAATAAGTAAATGTTGTATATTTTTGTCCTTCATCTACAAACAATATAGAAGCTTTTCACGAGTCTATGTTATTTATGTATTTTGATGTTTGTGGATACCTAATGCTTATAAATTTAATGATAGGACATTTTTGAGGAATATTATATAACTTCGATAAAAATGTGTATATGTGTCATATCGATCAGGATTGATAGAAATAGAATCTCTTTGCGTAACATATATACAGTGCTCGTCAAAAAAGTACTCCCACTTTTTGAACCGACCAACATGGCAAAGTGAAATTCGAGGTGATGGACTAAATACACATAAATACAGCGTGCGGCAGCACAACTTCCTTCTTTTAAAACATAATTGAACCCACTGTACGGGTCAAAACATTTATTGATTTTATTTGTTTTTTTTAACGCAGGCGCATGCCTAAAGTTTTATTTTACATAGATAGGTGACTTTCTCATGCTCCATACACTAAGTAAACAAAATCTTGTAGGGTCCTTTGCCGTTGCACGATCTTGTTGGAACCAAATGTCCCCTAAGTCCAACTTATCTAGCCGTGGAAAAAAATCTCGTAACACGTTTACATACGGTTTCAAATTCACTGTCACTGCAACTTCATTTTCCTCAAAGAACCAGTGACTAATAATTCCAGCTGAGGAAATTGCACACCACACTGTCACTTTAGGTGAATGCCTTTGATCCAATTCTGGAGCGACCTGGCGCCGTATTGAAGTATTTCTTCAAGTGGAATGGGAAGAAGGTTTTTGTATTCGGATCTGTACCTAATCATCAAAACATTTCTTACATTACTGTTTAGAACAGATATCCTTATAATATACAGGGTGGCCCATCCATGTGTGGACGGAATATTACTCATAAAGAAATACATTTTGGGAAAATCTATTTATGGGATGTTATACATGATATTTGAAGGGACATTTGTAAAATATTGGCAATTATACAGGGTGTCCCAGTTTTGAGCTACATATCAAAGTTTTTTTAAATGGAATTTTATTGCATATTTGGATAAACCAATTGAAAAGAAGAAGATTGATATTACATACTATGGGGTTTTGGTAATTAGCTACTGAGATATAAGGTGTTTTGTCTAGAAAAACCCCCCACTTCGGCAACCCCTCAGTCCACCATTTTGACATTTGGAGTGCTGAATTTTGTATCAAAAAAACTTGAAAACCCTGATCTTATATCTTATTTGTTACTTTTTTTAATTTTAATTTTTGCTGATTCAGAGTGGTCAAAAACGGAAATTGTAGTTTTTCTCAAAAATTTCAAATTCATCACCCTGTATATTTGTGCAAGTTTGGATTCAATTTTTTATAAGCTTTTTTTTATACTAGACATATAAGGGTTTTTACGGCTATTTTTTCGGTTATTAGCACGCCTTTTATGGAACGGCTTAATTCCCTAAAATATCATCTTTGGAAACAAATAAATTGTTGATTAGTTACAAACTGTCAAAATTAGCTTTGTGAGCATTACAATAAAAACGTGTTTGAAAATGAATTTTTCTAAAGAAGAGGTGGTGAATATGGTGTTCGTTTTAGGCGAAGCCCAAAGAAATAGTTTCCTAGCATCTCGCATTTATAAGCAACGGTACCTTAATATGCGACATCCAAGGCCGGAAACATTTTCCACACTACGAGAACGTTTTGAATCAAGTGGAGCAGTGGAATATAGTAAAAAATGTATAAATAATCCAAGTGTCACCGATGAGGTGAATCAGTTGGAGGTTCTTTAAAGTTGCAGGAAAATCCCCATTTAAGTGCACGGCAAATTGGAGCAGAAACTGATATATGCAGAACTTCTGTCCAAAGGATTATTCACAAGCATAGGTACCATCCACATCACCTATGCTTGCATCAAGGCCTTCATCCTCAGGATCCAAACTTGCACAAATATACTCGGTGATGTATCTGAAATTTTTGGGAAAAAGTAAAATTCACGTTTTTGACCACCCTGTATGAGCAAAAATGAAAATTCGAAAAAGTAATAAATAAGATAAAAGCTGACATGTGTGAGTTTTTTTTTATATATTTATATTTTATACTCCAAATTTCAAAATGGCGGATTGAAGGGTTGCCGAAGTGTACTGTTTTTCTGGACAAAATACCTTACATCTCAGTAGCTAATTACCAAAACCCCATAGTATGTTATATCAATCTTCTTCTTTAGAATTGGTTTATCTAAATATGTAATCAAATTCCATTTAAAAAAAAACAAAATTTTGATATGTAACTCAAAATTGCGACACCCTGTATAATTGCCACTATTTTAGGAATGTGCCCTCAAATGTCATGTATAACATACCATAAATAGATTTTCCCAAATGTATTTGTTTATGAGTAATATTCCGTCCACGCATGGATGGGCCACCCTGTATATTATAATATTAAATAATATGTTCATTACCTCGAGGAAATGAGTGATGTACTTAATGGTTGTAATTGCAAATTACATACAACAATTAATTGTATTGTCCTCAATGATAATGTATATTTTTCTTAATGATCTCTGCTACCGATTGTAACTTATCCTCATTGTCGTGAAATAAATATAATCATAATGACTTTTGCCTTAAAATAAAGATGTGAATTATTGCTTATGTATAATCACAATAATAAATATACTGTTTGTTTTAAACCTATTTTTAGTTCGAGTTTTCGGTAATTCTTATTAGCACTTCAGGAATCTACACTTATGTATACAGGGTGTTCCGCGAGGAAAGAGGCATAGTTAAATGGTGGGTAATATGGACCGAAACCGTTTCATATCTGAAAATAAAATACTCAGAATTCAATTTTTGCGGATATATTAAAACACGCCAAACCTTTACATATCTTAGACAATCTTGAAGATTAATAAAGTTAATTAAGGGTCACCTCAAACTATAGTCGGATGGTTGAAAAATGTAGGGCTGTAGTCAATTTTTCAACTTTTACTCCTGACGCCACTGGCGAAGAAAAATTGTGATCGCGAAAATTGCAAAAATAAGATATTACGATTTTTGGATGTTATTTGTTCATACGTCATTCATTTCCCAGAACATCTGCACTTAAAAATTGATATGAATAATAGCAATGTATTCTAGACATAGGCATGCCGGTCATCTCGGCGAGCATACGTCTGTCTGCTGAATGCTGAAGGATTACTGAATTATGACTCGTGCAGTGTTGCTGAATCAAAAACGACGAAATCGATAGATAGAGTCGTCGAAAATTCGGTAGATTCAAGGACAAATTCGGTAGGAGGAAGAAATCAGGGAACGGTACTTTTGATAGAGCAGGAGAGCAATTGCTAGATCATTCCATTATCAGTGTGTGGACTATGAACTAAATTATGGACATACTTTACTGATTTAGCTCTTTTGTTATATATGATTATAGCTAATTTTTTCTCAGAGGGGCGAACTTGTGCAGAACATAATCCTTTACATTTGTATTTTTTTCAGATTCGTTACATTTTATTAATTGCAACTTGGAAAAGGACTGATACATATCGATATATACTAAGTGACATATAAATCCGAACACTCAGTTTAAATGGTTTTATTTTAATAAAATTTTGTATAAGTACTTAAATGAAGCATAATAAGTAAATGATAAAAATTTCAAAATGATTGCACTGCTTTAAAGCCCTTTGACCTTTAATAATGTGTGGATGCACCCTGATGTGCTACGCATTCTCCAACGCGCCTAGGCATGCTTCTGATCAGGTGGTCAATGTCCTCCTGTGGTATCTCATTCCAGGCAACCACCAACTCCTCTCGAAGTGCTTCTAGAGTCTGAGGAGGACGTTGCAAATTGAGCAATCTCCTACCCATCATATCCCACACGTGCTCAATTGGGGATAAGTCGGGAGATCTTGGTGGCCATGGTAACAATGTGACATCATTATGTTGAAAGAAGTCTATTGTGACTCTTGCAACATGTGGTCGGGCATTATCTTGTTGGAAAGTTGGATCTGCCAGGGTGTCAAGATAGGGTAAAAGATGGGGTTCTAGAACTTCGTGGATATAACGCTGCGCGTTCATGTTACCTCTGATGAAGATTAAAGGTGACCTGGAACCATAAGCTATAGCACCCCAAACCATAACTCCAACATGTCTTTCAACAAAAAACTGTGGATTCCTCCTTTCACCACGTCGCCTTCTAACCCTGGCACGACCATCGTGCATGCCTAAACAAAATCGAGACTCGTCACTAAATACAATACTGTTCCATTCCTGATCCCAGAGCAATGGACCTGGTAGTGGAGAAACGGTCCCTTAAGGACGCCAACGTTGATTCTTTACTGCGGCTGAAATATTCATTTTCAGAGCGTTAGTGAATTAAAAAAAAGCAGTATAAAAACCGGAATGTCCAACTGATAATTCTGAAAATTTTTTCACTTGTTATTTACAGTAAGATAAATACATTCACCAACTTTTATTAAAATAAAACCATTTAAACTGGGTGTTCGGATTTATATGTCACTTAGTATAGAAGCGAAGTATTGCAAAACGCTCGACATTGTTAAAACAGCGCTCGCAGCTGTTTCGATAAATATGGAAACATCTACTGAACTTTATTTTTAACGCTATTATGCGTCTTGCCGGAACCTCGGACTATGTACACCGATCGCGCCGTTCATAAATCTAGCCACCCCATCCACCGCTTTTGTCACCGCCGCTATGTCCAAAGCACACCTGATATTTAAACGCTAATCATCGGATGTCCTCTCCACACACTTCTATCGATCAGTGAAAAAAAGTCATGGTGCATCAAAGTTGGTTGTTCATCGCGTGTGCGACACTTGTTTCGGTGGACGTCGTGTGGTCTGCCGCGTTGCAGAGCATGGGGGTGAAAAACACCCTGTATGAGGTGCCGGGACTCGGCAACAGACCGGTGAAGATCAGGGTGATCCCGGCCATCGAGAATATTAGGAGTACGGTGTATGAGGTGTACGCGGAGCCGTATGCTTATGTAAGTTGGATTCTGTTAACACCTTTTCGGAATAAGACCGCACCCAGTTCCAACTATTACCAGAATCGACCACTACTGTCTTATTTCCAATTCCTTATATCTTGGATAGAGAATAGTTGCTCAGGTTTCGTTGGATGTTCTATCTGAGACCAGTCCTAGAACATGCTGATGAGTTGTCAAATAGCATGAAACAGTTGTCCACGCTTGGCCGTCTGTAGTCGGACAAACGAAAGCTAAATAACTAGTTTGTCAGCACACTTGCGGCGTTTTTGTCAAATATGCTCAAATATAAATGCTAGAACTTATGGGAGATTTAGATCGACCTCCATTTTTGTGTAGAAATTGTACTTTAACTGCCTATGCCACTAGGCTGAAGTATTGCAATCAGGAAAAAATTCGAAAATGAGATATTATGAGATATTTTTTGGGTATTATATAGATATATAGTCACTCATTTCCGCCTGTATGTCTGTCCACTAATCTTTGACCCCTCTATAACAGTCGGGTTTTGGTGAAATTTTCGTACAAGGTTATTACAATGTCATGGACGAAAAAGCTTTATAGTTTTTGAAAATCGATCCAGCGGTGGCGTAGCTAGGGACAAAAAGGTAAAAAATAGAAATCGCATAAACTTCGCTTTTTGACGTTTCAGGGGATCCTGATCATTTTTGAAAAAATTAAGGGGTGAAAAATTGGGGGTGAGAGGTTGAAAGGTGGAGAAATATTTCCGACCCTTGCGAGTCGATCATATGCTTCGCGGTCCTGCCGATGCATGTGTGTAGCAGTCGGCCTCCAATGCTCGACTGGATATGAACCGATCGCCATCCACGCCTGATGTATACTTTATCTGAAGTCATTTGAAATAGCATAAAAACCTTTGGTCGGCGCGTCCTTTGTAATTTCATGACGTATCATAGGCGTGCGGTCATTTATTTAGAACGATAATAATAATGTTTTTATATCACAATAAATGGATTTTACTATCTTCTTATTTTTTTGATTTGGGAGAAAAAATACTTATATTGGGAGTTTAATTTATGTTGACTGAAAGTTAAGAAATGGAAAAATTACAGAATTCCAACGTTTGACATAGGCAAATATTTACATAGCAGGTAGGTATATAAAAAGATATATAAAGACTTACATTATAGGTATTTATATATCATCCTCGCCTTCGGAGCTGTCGCTAGAGTCATCTTGTAGAGGAATTACAACGGGATTTACAGGAAGCAACACACAATATTCATTTTCTTTTTCAATAATATGCCTAGAACACTGCTTCCATAGGTCTGTGGCAGCAATATGAGATACTGCATCTCTTATTGTGGCCAATAGCGATTCACTTAATTGAGGGGTCTGATTATGTTTTCTTACTTTTTTTTTAAAGCAGCCCAGACCAACTCAATCGGGTTAAAAATGCAGTAATAGGGAGGTAGACGTAATACTTCATGGCCATTTTGCTGAAGCAGATTGTCAACAACATACTCTTTTTCAAATTTTTGTCTTTTAATAAGATCCAATAATATGCCTTTGGTTGATTTTTGTGGTATTTCCATTCCCTTATCCTTCATAAAATCAATAATGTCTTGTTTTTTGTGCCTGTATTCGGAATTTTGTTTTTCTGTCGGGAATGGTATGGCGCATTGTCCATAATAATCACTGAATTTGGGGAAATGTTTGGTATTAACTGCTGCTCTATCTACTTTTCAAATAAGTCGGAGGTCATGTCCTCATGATAGTCGGCACATAATTCTTTGATATTTTTGGCAGATAACAGCAAGGCATTAGGTATAAATCCATTTTCACTGCCAGCATGGAGAATAATGATTCGTTTTCCACGGTTGCATGGTGCATTTAAAATGCACTTGTTGCTGTCGTCAACCCAGCCGTACTGCACAACATCATGGGTATCATACCACGTTTCATCCAGGTAAATCAGATTTCTTTCCTGCTCTCTATAGATTTTAACTTTGTGCAAAAATTCTTGGCGCAATTCAACGATTCGAGACGACTCCATTATCACCATTCTTTTATCTAATTTTTTGTATTGAAAACCACACAGTTTTACAATAAAGTGCAGTGAGTCTAAGCATTTGTAATTATAAAAATCTTCAGGATAATCTTTTAATTTATCCCGTATCATTTCCAACGTGGGCACCAAATTTTCTTTATAAAATCCGTATATTATACGACGAATATCTTCCTGAAAACCCACGTCTATTCTTTTTAATTCTTGCCCTATGCGCTTTCTGTGGAAGGAATGGTTGACTACATCTCCCCTTTTTATAACCCGATAAATGGTAGACCGACTGATTTTTGGCAGGATACAAATTCTGTTTAAAATTTGATTTTGCGAGGAATCTGGATTTTCGTTTTTCAGACAATCATACATATTTAGGATTACTCTTTGGGTCTGTTCCTCTAAATCTTTATGAAAGAATTCTGCCTGCACAGGTTCATCAACCATCTCCTCGTGGCTTGGAGCATTTTCCCAAGGTCCCCAAAGAGCCATATTTAGGACACACAAGAACAATCAACACAATAATTAAATCAACAAGTAAACTGAATATTCAAAAGTCAAAAACACACAAACTAATAAAATCTATGAAAAAACACGGACAGACTAAAGAAAACACGTTTATTCACCGATACACGGCACTGGCTAAACTGTTTCAATTTTCAGTAGCCACCTGCACTTGTTCGGAGCTCTGAAATACACGCTTTCTCATTGGCTATGTCCACGCATAGGCGTGCTTTACTCCACGTGGACCGGTGAAACTGCCTTTGATCTTATACGGGGGATATTTGGTGCGAAATTTGGCGATTTTTGCAGCAACAGAGCGTGTTAAATATAGATATATAAAATGAACCCGGTATTTCACAGTGTTTCAAGTGACTTCAGATAAAGTATACACATAGTTTTGATCATATGCGTCCGCAGGAATTTTTCTCAGAGGAAGGGGGAGGACCATACATCGACAAGAGATATCTTTTGTTTGAGATCATAACAGCCTCTAAAACTTTTTGAAGGGCGAGGGAGAGCATATTTTCTCAGTAAGTCAAATCTTGAGGAGCCCTAAAATTGTACAAAAATATAGAAAATATGATATGATTAACCTGATCCGTTTAATTTTTTTTGTTATACATGTTGATAGTTATTTTTTTCTCATATTGGCCAACTTGTGCTCAACATAATTGTTTATGAGCTGATAACAGCGTTGCGTAGGAAGTGCAGAGTCCATCTACTCGACGCCATTTTTTCAAGTAGTAAATTGTTATTGTAACTTACTGCAGGGTGGGTTGCTATAATCTCTGTGTAGGAAATAAGCTTTTGTAGGATAAGGTTGCGGTTGTCCTGTATTATAGCATAGTAATATTTGATATCAGACAATTATCTCTCCAAAAGCTAGCCATATTTCGGCACTTACATAAAGGTACTTATGTCCCAAAGCATTTACTGTGGTGTCTGTATACATACTTTGTTTTCTATCCATGTTTTCTCTCTCTCTTTTCATCGATACCAAATTTAAATAATTTTACATGTTTTACAAGAAGATGCCAGCTTTTATCATGACTGTTTACATTAACCAATTGTGGACGATCCTACCAAAATTATATGCTTGTTTTTATCATACATTTTCGAATTACCGATTATGGATTATCTTACCGAGTTTACGACAAAAATTGTGAACCGATTTCTGTCGAGTTGTTTTTAAGGGTGCGAGTGAACTATTTTATGGTGGAATACCTGAGGGAGTGTTATTTTACTAAAATTAGTAACGTACTGGAAACTAAAAAAAGCATCTTGTCTATATCTATTAATTCATTCATTCATATTCATATTACCATATTAATGTTATTTTTGGTAAATAAACTTTATTTTATATGAAACATGGCATGGCTCCATGAAAATGGCCAAAATATCAAAAAATGCATCCAAACGACTGTCCGACCAATATAAAGGAGTACAAAATTCCATTTATAAATATAAGCGATTAGGCTGGTCCATTTTTGGCATCATTCGTTTTGGCACGCATTCGAATTGTGAAAAATTTCGGAAAAATTAATGAATTATCGTATCGAAATTTTGAGGCTACTTTTGCCTTCCTTGGACATTTTTACATCGGAACAGTCATACGATATGGAACCTAATGCTTTCCAATGACAGAAGTAACAAGAAAATGGGAAAATTTCCAAAATGCTAAAATTCACATTTTCCCCGAACCTCCGAACTTTGGGCGTGTCTCCTTATGAAGCAACCTAAAATTTCACAATGCCTTGTGCCTGCAAAGGTACTTTCCAGGAAAAACGTAAGCCCGATTTGAGATATGATGCGCGATGCCAGGACGTGGAATTTTTATTTTAACCCATTAAATATAGATATCATTTATACAGCTTCATTCAAAATGATACAAATGTCAGCTGAAATTTTTAATAACCTATAATGAATTTTACTTTTCTGCAGAATTTATATACCTAGGTCATTTTCGGGTTATTTGTTTTTCTGCAAATTGTAGGAAACTTTGGCAAACATTGGTACAGGCTGGTGCTTGAAAAGTTTGCTACTGTCAGGGCCGCCGTAGACTACGGACTTTCTGTCGGCCGATAGAAAGTCTGCAGTCTGTGGGGGCCCTTACTTGTATCTGCTCCCACGAAAACGTCAATGGGATAGGAAAGCATAGGCGGAGTTACGGGGGCATGGGAGCATTCTTCCCAAGCTTTATTGCTAAGCGAGAGGAAAATAATGCTTTTCTTCATTACGCTTCTGTTACCCATCATTATGGTCTCCCCGGGAAGCTTTGCAGATGTGTGGTGACTTCCTCACTAGCCACAAGGTTTCGGTCGGAATTGATGGGTTCTCCTTAGCATCACACAGCGACAACGCGGGTGTTCCCCAGGGACCTCCTTCCGTTTACGGTCAATCAAATCCAGAGCTTTGCTGATGGCAGCACCCTTTATGCAGGAATTCAGTGACAAGCTGATCTCTGCTGGTGAGCTGGAGAAAAGACCAGCAGCGAATTCCTTTTTGACGAGAGACCTTAAGGTTATTACTGCTTGGGGACGCAACAATCTGGTACAGTTTAATCCTTCCAAAACACAGTACTGTACCTTGACGAACAAGAAGCGTCCTAGCGCTCAAGCGGTTTCGATGGATGGTTCTACCAAAGAGCCGCTCATTTCAGTTGATCGGAGTCCAGATCACCGGACTTGAATTATGGCTAAGAAGTCTTTTCTGTACAAGACGGAGATAAGACCTAGCCTCGAGTACTGCTGTTTGGGGTGCTGCCGCCCGACTACATTATCAATGCTCGATGCTGTTCAAAGAAGGGTTATCCGATTGGTCGATCACTCTTCACTAACGGACAGTCTCAGGACCCTAACCCTGTCGAACTTAATAGATCCAGGACTGGCCGATACGAGCGCTCCCTTGTCCCTAGCGTATCGAGATTATGGAACAATCTAAATGAGAAGCGTTTTCCCAATTCTGCTTACCTTAGTTGAAAAAATTGGATTAACAAAGTTTCTTTGAGGTCCTCAAATCAGCCACTACCTCAATTGAGGAAATGGTGACTTAGATATGCTTTTGAGTCTAGACTTCGTTATAGCATACTTGTGGGGTAGGTCAACCTACGCAAATCAAGTGTTTGTATCTCAAAAAATGTCATGTAAAGATTAGCAAATATATGTAACCACCACTCGAGTAGAGAGCTGTTTAAACATTTTAGAATACTGACATTGACTTCTTTGTAAGTATATACTAGAAACAGCCACTTATGTATTTTCTAGTAGATACACTTTTTTGTGAAAAGTGATATTCACATAATCACTAGAATCAAAAGTCAATTACATTTATCTTTATTCAACTATAAAAAAAGCTCAAGTCTCACAAAATTCTAAGTAATTAAAAATGTTCAATAATCTGCCAGATAAGGTAAAGTGAGAAACAAACGTGTTGCTCATAAACGAAACTTGAGAAGATTTCTGATTGATCAGAGTCTTTATAGTGTTGAAGAGTTTTTCCATTATAGGCGTTTTTAATGTGTGATGTGTGGAAAATTTGTCACCTATCTTATTTTATTGTTGTTTCACTGTTATTTTCTCCTGGTTTAAGTTTTATTGACAACTCGTACACTTTTTTTTTTGTAACATCAACAGGAAAATAAAAATAATTTTAATTTTAAGTATAAATGTAAGGGGAAATCTATGATGAGTGAAATATGTTTGAAAATGTGCGTAGAATTAGCACGGCTGCAAGCGTATAACCATAACACTGTAAAAAAGTTGAAATATACCCTCCCACCTCCATACAGCTCCAACCCCCCCCCCCAATTTTTCACCTATTACTTTTTTTTCAAAAATGATCAGGGTCATCAGCTTGAGCGATTTTAACTTTTTTGGATTGATTTTCAAAAATTAGTGACCTTATGTGAAAATTTCATCAAAATCCGACCGGTAGGTACATACCAAGTTATAGAGAAGTCAAGGATTAGCGGATAGACAGACAGACCGACAGACCGACGGAAATGAGTGACATGGTTCTTCATGATGTAGGTACATGTTTAAAACACTTGTCCTATCTCATACCTAGTACCGTAATACTAAATCAAGAACATAATGCCAAGAAAATGTGTGCCTTCGTAACAGAGGAGGATTTTTGCACTTGCTCATATAAACTGGTGGACGACAGTTGCTTTACAACATGGAAAATTTTATTCAAATTCAGATCTCGATATTTTCGGATGGGAAAGAGATATCGAGTTGCGATATTCGGGATTTTCTTGACCAACTCTTTGAGAACAGATACAGGATCGGTATATTTCTTTTATTTACCACTTATACAGAGTGAGCAAAGAGAGTCAGGTTTTTTAGCAAAGTTTGGGTTATGTCAGATTCTCAGCTTTTGATCTTGGAAATTTTGCTATGCATATTTTTGATGTTTGGACTATTCTAAAAAAAGATATTTCTCAAGTTTTTCGAAAGTTTGCTATAACTCAAATTATCGAATTTTAAACAAGTATTACATGTATCCCTTAAAAATGGACTTTTTTGAGGTTTCTTTTGAAAATGGGCATTTTTTCTCATACTGTTGTATAAAGTGGAATTTCTTGCATCCCAATCACGATTGAAACACTCAGTGAAGGTTATTGCCTCCAGTGGCGTAAAGTAAGAATTTGATACTTTGACATTATGTAATTTAAACCGAATCTATAAATTTTACTATGCAATTAAACAGCTTAATGAGCAAATCCAAATTATTAATTACTCTTAATATAGGGGTGTATTCCAGTGGCATAATACCAAAAGCATTTTTTTGTTTGGTGAGAGGTGCGAATAACTCAAAACAATTATTTTTCAAAATGCTATGATGCTGGCCAACACTGCTATTCATCTTTTATCTGGAATTTTTTATCTTTCTCATTCAGCTTTGACGTACGCATCTTCATTGGAGATGTTTCCCAATAGGTAATATATTCTATTAAATTTTTAAACAATATCAAAGAATTTATTGATTAACATTAACAATATGTAACATTTTAGAAAACAAAAATTTGAAGACCAGTTAAATATCCAAATTATTTATTTATGACAAAAACGAACTTTTTACAAAACAGCAACAGTTATTTTAAACAATATTGTTAGTACCTTGTAGGGCCACCCCGCACATCGTTGACAGCCGTCGTGGCATACTTTCCAGAAGGTTATTAATAAATTCTCGAGATACGATAACCCACTCTTCCTGAATAGCCTCAGACAGCTGTTCCATTGTTTGAGGAGGATTTTTTCTTGACCGCACTAAACATTTTAGCCGATAGAGAAAGGTGAAGCATTTTTGAGAAAATAAAATTATACTGTTGAGTCTACAGTCAATATTATTGTTACTTAGAAATTGCATGCTTAAGGTGTAGGTAGTTAGGATGAAACCGGAAAAACGTCCTATATGCATGGCGAGGGTAATCCAAAAAATATTCGAGGTCGAGCCGAGTGACATTTTTGCTGCGGGGAGTTAAAAATTCGATAATTTGAGTTATAGCCAACTTTCGAAAAATTTTATATATCTCTTTTTTTTTAGGATAGTCCAAAGATCAAAAAAGCATACAAAAATTTCCTAGATCAAAAATTGAGGATCTGACATAGCCCCAAACTTTGTTCAAAAACATGACTTCGTTTGCTCACTCTGTATAAGTGTATAAATAAAATAAATATACCGGTCAAACCCTGTATGTGTTCTCAAAGAGTTGGTGAAGAATCTTCTGAATACCGCAACTTGCAAAGCAACTGTCCACCAGCTTAGTCAAATCTTGTGAAGTTCATGTATCAATCAACTATTCAACCCGGAGATCTTTAGTTCAGAAGCTTATTTCTTGATTTTAGGATCTAGACGCTCGAGTGGCCATAGCTGTTCTTCAACCAGCTGAGGAAGATAGCAGTATCAAAGGCACGTATTCAAATATTCGTACATTTTAACCTTGAGCATGAAATATGTTATCATGAGTAGTACCTATGATTATCGTATTTCACCTGCAGATAGCCGACCATATTCTGTATTTTGACATCGAAAAAGGGATCTGAAAGATACTAGCACAGAGTGGGTGACCGAGAAGCTACACGCAGGCAAAACCCCCAGAATTTTCAGCCTCCGACACATAAGCGATCGGCTACCTACTGTCTTTTTCACAAGTATTCATTACGGTAAAATAACAGCTGCATATCTAATTATATTCTAAAATTCTTATAACCGTCTATAGCTTGAGAAGTGCCACTCGGATTTCGATGAAATTTTTACATAATGCTACTACTAGACCAAGGACGCAAATGATTTGTTTCAGAAAATCGGCCTAGTGGTGACAGAGAAAAATGCCAGAAGTGGAATCGCTTAAACTTTGTTTTTTGACGTTTCGGAGGATCCTTATTTTGAACAAAATTTTAGAGGTAAAAAACTTGGAGGTGGGGGAGAGTTTATCTTAATTTTTTGATGCTGATACATTTATATGCTCCCAACATTGACAATTCTACGCACCTATTAGACATATTTCACACATCACTAAAAGTATCTAGATACGTGATCAACAGTTCTGAATATGGCTCTAAGTTTTACCAGACTTCCACGCTATCCATTATTGCCAACATTATAGACTATGTTGATGACAAAGATGTCAAATGTTGTTCACCTCAGTGGACGTTAAAACGTAATAGATACTCGTGAAATAGAAATTACGGCAGACGGCGCGCACCGCCGTTTACAGCGTCAAGCGACGGTAAATTGACGCGCACTCCGTGTTGGTTCTTTCCAACATCTGTGTTTATGTATGTATGTATTAGACTTCATACATCATTAGGAAGAGAAAGCCGTATTTTTTAAACAAAATATTGAATTTTACAGGTGAAATAATGTTTATCCAACACGAACCGCCAGTGGGTCCAACTATTATTAGAGGAAACATCACTGGACTACCCGCTGGAAGACATGGGCTGCATATTCACCGATCTGGAGACCTCAGGAATGGTTGTGAGAAGATTGGACCTCATTTCAATCCTTATGCAGTGAGTTTTTGAAAGAATATAAAATTTCACGCAAGAATGGTTGACAGAGCAATACACATAATAAATATAAACATTTTTACATGCGATCAACACCGATTCGAAAAATGAGAAAGCAACAACTATGCCGTAAATCTAAGTTCGACAACGAAAGTTTGAAGAATAACTGTGACATCTATATTGAACTTCAAAAAATAATTGACTATACTTGATTATTGATATTTTTATCACCTGCTGATATAATAGAAGTGCTTGATTGTGTCAGTATTCACACCAATTACTTGATTTGTTTAAGGGGTAGTTCATAGTATTAATCCTTAAGCTTAGTACACACTAGTAGACCCCGTTATGCAATTTGTCTATAGGCAGTCTGGAGACAGTCTCAAGACACGATCTATAGATGGACTATAGACATCCTTCTTTGTCTCATCTATCGTCCATACGATAATGTGAATTTTTCGGTCTCATGTTGGTTTTCGCCATCAAAGACATTGATTTGTGTGGAATGGCTGGGATATATCGCGGGGTCCCTCAAAATGTGTTTTTTGGTTAACAGAGCAATGAAGTTTTTTATGTTTTATTCTTTAATATTATTACACTAGTTAATTATAAATGCCACGTAATTATTTTGTTCTCATATAATAAAATATTGCCTTTCTGAGGATTTCTGAGCACCTTCCACATTTTTTTTTCAAGTTGGCATTGAACAGATAGAACACAATGGATTCAAGGAGTAACAATAGGATAAATTCTAGAAGTTCTACTGAGGTAGAAAAATTACCAGCCCCAAAGATCGTTTGCATTAAAATACAAAATATGGCTTATCACTTGTACAACTAAATATCACTTAATGTAGAACAAAAATGTAATTTTTCATCAAGTATGAAGAAGTTTAAAAATGCTTGACCTCAAGTCAAGTATAACAATAAAAAATCAAGTCAAGCATTAACGTTTCACGTAATTTTATTGTCAAGTCGTGTAGTTTAAGATAATAAATACTTTAACATCTACTTGAATCCCTAATCCCGCTTGAAGAAGTGATACGGTTGTAAAATTCAAGTTGTCGTACTAATCATGCCGACAGCTATGACGTCATCTGACTTACTGGGAACGTCTGAAAAATAGGGTTTCCACATATGTTTGGAGTAACGATGTTCCAGTAATTAGTGCGCCGCCATACTTCCTCTAACGAAAGAGAATAGGGACTTGGTAATGTCGAGTCTCGGTGGTTTGCCGAGTTCTCTTTTCGGCTAGTCGGAGTTCAGTTTTTAAGCTTCTCATAGCAGTCGCGGTGTCCTGGTATTTAGGTTTTCTATATACAAGGCTGTTTTATTATAAAAATGGCGTCAAGGAGGTTGCTTAAGTTTAGCAGAAGCTAGACTCTCTGAAAAAAGTTAGTTACGAGCATTTATAAGTGTATAAATATATTAACATAAAAAAATTGAAATAAACCCTTCCCCACCTCCTAAAACCCCCAACATTTAATTTTTAACCCATCCAATTATTCTGAAAATGATCAGGAACCTCTAAAACGTCCAAAAACCAAGATTGAGCAATTTCAACTTTTTTCGTTTCTTGCCCCGTAACTCAACCGTTTTCAAAAACTACAAATCTTTTTCGTCCTTGGCATAGTAAATCAAAATTTCATCCAAATCCGAGGTACCTTAATAGTTATAGGCAAGCCAAGGATTAGCGGACATATCGACATACCGTCACAGACGTAGCGACAGACTGAGAGACAACTGACAGACATACCGACGAAAATGAGAAACATGGTTTTTCGTGATGTGCATCTCATATAGCGCCCAAAAAACATAATACATCATCATCGCACATTTTCGCGATTACAATACCTCCCCGCCAGTAGACGTGGTAAGTGAAAGGAATGCCTTGAAAGCAGAAGAATGCGAGATACTTCAAGTATATTTGGCACGTGGACCTAATAGAGCTTGTCTCTCTCTCTCAGATCTTCGACTTCTTGCTTCGACCCGCTTCATTAGACTTACTTTTTCTCATCAATCGGCACCTTGAGACCAAATAAGTGCTACTTGTCTTTGTTAGTCTTAGATAATTAAAGCAGTGTAACTTTATTTATTGGACAACTGCTGTAAGATCTTCAACTAACGATCTTAATTCATCTCTTTCCTTTTAGTAATCTGATTTTTTCTATCGCCTCCCTACATTTTGTTGATATTCGTGCTGCAAATCAAAAATTACATCATCTCGTTTTCGAAGTTTTTCCTCGCCAGCGGCATAGGACCTAAGAAAGAAACATCGGGCGCATAGATTTAGAATCCCACATCAGTTTGGCTCTGATACCCAGCTAGCTCAGTTTATACCCCAAATTAAGTACCATGGTGGTTCAGCATTTTTCCTTTACATTAAACTTTAAAATTGCAGGCAAAACATGGAGCTCCCCCAGAACCTTTCCGCCATGTAGGCGATCTAGGAAATGTGGAGGCTGGAGAAGACGGCAAAGCTGATGTAGACCGTCTGGATCCTCTGGTTTCACTGTCTTTGGGCCGTAGAGGAGTTGTAGGACGTGCCTTAGTTGTCACCATGGATCCTGATGATTTGGGACTTGGGGGAACAGCGGAGAGCTTGGAGGATGGAAATTCAGGAAAACCGATAGCTTGTGGAGTTATAGCTTATATTAGATAATAAATTTGTTAACACAATTATCCGGTTCTTGCATTATTTTCAAATATTGTTTCTAAGAAGAACTAAAAATAGTGCTTCTTCGGACTCCCTATAAAACTAGTATTTTGATCGCAGGCAGGTAAGCAAGAATTTTTGAAAATTTCTCTAAATTATACAGCTAGGACTAGAGCAAAATCTTGAAGCACAGGTATTTATTAAACTCATGTTTTTTTAGTAATGTTCTAGCATCAAATTTCCAACGGTTTGACATCTGATTGTGAACTTGTTCAACGCCCATGCATAGTTAAAAGACTGGTTTCAAACGCATTAAAATATGATTCTGCTAGAACACATTTTTTTTAGTTACTTTGCGAGTCACTTTGAAACGTTCCATGAATTCACTTTGTAAAGAGGTACCGCTACTTTATGTAATGCTCATTTATTGTTTTTTTTATTATGAACCAGTATCATCAGTCGAATGGATATCTGAGATCCAATCGGATTATGAACTTGAACTATAAGAATCTGTCATTTCTGTGAGCAATACAAATCGGTATACCTTCACAATAAAAAACTAGAACATACCAAATTTTATAGTAAGGGTTATCTGGCTTCAATAATTTTAATTAATACAAACTATTCAAAGTTGCAACAAAACTAAGCAAGACGTAGAGGACAAGGTGGTATTATGGCCCCTGCTGTTAATTTGGCCCCCCTCTTAATTTCATAGAAACCGGAGAGCCATCTATGATTTTTATAGTAAACAACACAAATCTGTGTTGCCACCTGACCTAGAAGAAAAATTAGTGGAATATATATTGCACATGGAGCAAATATATTATGGCTTAACTCGAATGGATGTCAGAAAAATAGCCTACCAGTTGACAGTTCAAAACAATATTCCCAATAGTTTTAAAAATGATATAGCAGGTAGAGCATGCTTGGATCATTTTCATAAAAGATACAACCATCAGTTGTCTCTCAGAAAACCTACGGGAACCTATTATGCATGAGTTCAAGGTTTTAATCCAGCAGCAATAAATAAGTTTTTTGATATTTTGGAAGCCGAATACATAAAATGCCAATACCCCGCAGATCGCATCTACAATGTAGATAAAACAGGCATCATCATTGTACAAACAAAAATACCAGCAGTAGTGGGTCGAAAGGGCAAAAGGCAGATCGGAACCTTAACTGCTGCAGAACGCGGTTCGTTGATAACCATAGTTAGTGCAATGAGCGCTGGAGGCACTTTCATACCGCCAATGATGATATTCCCCAGGAAGCATTTTTCAGATGTTTTAATAAAAGGAGCTCCCCCTGGTGCACTTGGATGGATTCAAACCAATTTATTTACTGAATGGTTTGAGCATTTTTTAGAAAAAACCCACCCAAAAGAAAACTCTCCCATACTTCTTATACTCGATGGACATTACAGCCACACTCGAAACCTTGAAGTTTTGCAACTTGCTCGCAAAACCATGTTACTATTATTAGCATGCCCCCCACACAACGCACAAGCTCCAGCCTCTTGACCGCACATTCATGGGAGCTCTTAAATCTCACTACAGTGAAGAGATTCGAAAATTTTTGTTGCATTCTGACAGACTTCTAAAGCCACATGACATTGCAGAGTGATTTGGAAAAGTTTATTTAAGGTGCTTAACAGGTGAGATAGCTGTAAATGGCTTCAAAAACACCGGTATATATCCATGCAATCGCCACATATTTACCGAGGCCGAGTTCCTGGGACAACCTCAACTGCGATCAACAGTATCGACATCACCACATAACACATCGGCAATAGCAACAGTGATAGAACCATTAGCAACAGATGTACAGCCTGGGCCCTCGACAATCAATGATCATGTAGAAAACACGATTCCCAATGATCATCCCGGTTCTTGCGCTTCTGAATCATATTTTGTTTTACCGCATGATATATCAGCTATCCCGAAGCCCAAAACAAAGACTTCAACTCGAGGACGCAAAACATCATCGGCAGCTGTACTGACAACGTCAACTTACGTAAGGGAATTAGAAGCATCCATCAAAAAAACTACAGAGGCAGCAGCTGGACGCGGTCGCGTAAGCAGTCGCGATCGACGTAGCTTTAGGTCAAATGCAAAAGTCCCCAGAAGAGCCCCTAGTTCTAGTTCAAGCAGCAGTTCTGACAGTCATGAATATGTTCTTCCAAGCAGTGGTGATGATTCCGATGTTGATGAATCTTTGCAAGGGAAAGTTTCTGAGAACAACGATGCAACTTGTATTTTTTGTGACCGCCGTTTCTCTGATGACCAAAAGGGCGAAATATGGGTCCAGTGCCAAAGCTGTGCGATGTGGGCACACAATGAGTGCTCTGGAGCCGAACGAGAATATTACATATATGCGATTTTTGTAGATAACACTTTGAGAGCTTATTGCGTTTCTACTATATATTTTGCTCGGCAATATGACCCCCCGGGGCCATATTACCTGCCTACTTCGAAAAAATGAATGTTTGCAAGAGTTACAAAAATATATCTTTCTGGAAACATTTTTGATTATCATTTTTTCACTTATATGACCCCTTACTCTTGAATGATTGAATATTATAATGACACAAATAGGTCAACGAGAAAACATTAGGTTGTTTTTTACGTGCAAAAATTAAAATGTGGCGCCATAATACCACCTTCTCCTCTAAGCTCTTCAACACAATTTAAAAATCATAATCTCAAATTTTGAGGCACCCAGAACAAAACAAGATTTTGTACAATCTGCGAATGTCAGAATGTCAGAATATCAAACCAAAAATTGATTTGCTGAGACAGCGGACCGATAATCCCCAATTATCCTTGCTGTGATGCTAAATGTGATGCTAGAATATTTTTCAGTTGTAGAGCTTTCAGCTACTTTGCGAAACTTGGCACCGCTCAACTTATTATAATAAATAATAAATTAAAAATACTAAAAAACACGTTTTTATAGCTATCTGAACTAAAACGTAGAACATAATTTTTAATTACAAAGAGTTTATATTACAGTAGTAGATGGTCATAATTAATGACCTCTAAATAAAATTATAATAAAATTTAAGCTATTAACAGAATAATTCAATTCAGAGCAAAAAGCGTGGGCTGCTTGATATATTAAATGTTACAATCATTCTATTGGCAACTCCTATCTATGAGAGGAGAGTTATGAAAATGTAGTAAAATGCACCCCACGCTTTTTACTCTAAATTGAATTATTATGTTAATAACTTAAATTTTATTATAATTTTATTTTGAGGTAATTAATTATTGATTGTTCGACCATCAACTACTGTAATATAAACTCTTTGTAATTGGAAATTACTTTCTACTTTGTAGTTCGGTTAGCTATAAAAGCGTGTTTTTTATTTTTTTAAACTATTATTTATTTTTCATTTTTTAGTTCGATTTATCAATTAGTCTTTAGTGGACATGTGGTATTGAAATATTCCACCAATCATTTCGTAATCTAATCTGTTAACTTAGAGCAATCAAGTTCTTCAATCCGAATACCGTCTAAATATCTTACGCGACTAAGTGCTACATACGCTTGTCCAGTAGCAAACAGTCGCGAGCCTAGATAAATGACTGCATGATCGACTGTATAACCTTGCATCTTGTGGACGGTCAAAGCCTAACTCGGGTTAATGACAACACTCGCAATGAACAAGGTGAGAAGAAGTATCTGCCTCCGTTGTGCTGGGCGAGTGTCCGAACCAACAGAGAGTGATTCCGAAACTGCTCGCATGCGCAGATCGCGCGCTAGCTCTAACTCTCTTACTCCCCTACAGAGGATCTATAAAAGAATTTATCAATCCTGGCGGTCCTAATAGGGATAATGGAAAACTGTCACCAAATTATTGCATTGATACCTATGAGTGCGAAGTTTCAAATTAAACTTCTGGAAATTGGTGAAAATTATGCTCAAAGATTTCGTTAGATACATACATACACATAAAGTACATACAGGCCAAGCTTATAAAAGCGTGTTAAAAAGTATCTATAGAAACTGTACAACTCCTTCGATTTTATCAGATCTTTTAAAATCAGTTAATGCTGCAACTTGCCTTGAAAATACAATATCCTGTAATGTTGGTTGCCTCAGTATGTAATGTACTCTTGAATGAAAATGAAAAGAGAAAATAAAAGAAGTGGCACTTTGAGGACAGATTAACATAAATATTGTCAAACGTGTCATGTACCGAAGGGTCACCGTTGTGTAAGTTTTTCATGCTGATAAAGCTTTGGCACATGTTTTGAATCCTTAGGCCCACTGATTAACGCCTGGCTGTTTTAGGGATTTCTACGGACCAGCGTCTTTATTTTGTACAATAAATACTGTAGATAGAGTGATTCGTTTTTAAGCTTGTTCTTCTGTGTAAAGGGAGTTGAAGACTAGCGCTACTAGCTACTGGCTCCTTCATAGTATGCGAACTACCCAGCTTCACTTCGTTTACCTTATACCAGATCCTATTTTTTCATCCCTGACTTTAGACGTTTAGTATTGTTTTTGGCAAAACTATTCGTTAAGCCTTACATGGGCATCTATTGATGAAAACTTGAAAGTTTGCTGTAGTCTCGAGGTTGTCTTATAAGATGGCGTCAAGTAGATTGACTCTGCACTTGCCACGCAACGCCGTCCGACGAAAAAGGGTAACACGATTTTTGTGATGTACATGTCATAAGTATTATATCCAAAAAACATAATATTTTATTTCGGAAATTTTTTGCGATTACAATATAATTCCCCGCCACTAGACTTTTGAAATAAAATAAAGGAATGGCTTGCAATCAGAAGCACGCGTGATGCTTACTTCAGATTATCTAGATCTTGTAATGAGCTTAGAGAAGTATCTTTGGCACATGGACCTGATAGAGCTTGTCTGAGATCTTCCACTTCTTGCTTCAACTCCGCACTCTGACGCTTCAAACAGTCTATTTCATTCATTACATCGGTAGATGTGAGAGGTAAAAGTAAAATTGGGAATTGTGTAATAATACCTTTTCGCGTAAACTATCAGATGTTTCACATTTTCGGAGATACACGAAAGAAACCGATTTTTCAAAAAATCCTCTTTATTTTTCCTAACTCTCTTTGAGATGGTATTTCAAGGTACATAATACATATTACATTAACATTGTCACTTTTTGTCCTCTACACGATAGAGTAATTAGAATTTAAGTATTACAATCATCAACTTTATTTTCTCCTAAAGGCGCCATATTGGATTCTTGTACAGGTGAATAATTCTTTTAATTTTGTTATATGTCATACCTTAGGGCCGTATCGTCAGTCGTTCCTACAATTGTAGGACGCCTTTATAGCCTCTTTGATTTTCATAGTCTTTTCTTTCCTTCAGAAAGGCTGGGACATTTTAGATTTCTACTGCTCCTTGTCAGCGTCAGCGCTCTCCTATCGTCAGCCTAGGTTTTCTTCTTGAACTGTAGGAAGTTTCAGGCTATATAACAAATAATATAAATCAAAAGCATGAACAATTTGATGCAAATAGATATTTTTAACATAACCTCAAAATAGATCGCTGACACGGAATAGTAGAAACCTATGAAAATCAAGGAGGCCATAAAGGCGTCCTACAATTGTAGGAACGAATGACGATACGGCCCTTAGTCATTCTATAAACAAACAACATAATTTCCCAAGTAGGCCCTGAAATTATCAGATAGTCATTTGTATACCATCAGCCAAGCATTCTTTCAGTCGAATTTGAAACAGCCCGGTAGATAGCGTGAGATAGTGGATGAAGGTTCTTTGTTCAACGCAAAAAAAACGTTGCCTATGGATTTTTCCGAACTAAACCAAAAGTCATATTTGGTTGGTTGTAATAGAGCATTAACCCATCGAAATAGGCTGTCACTTTCGAAGATAAAAATGTGACCTTCATATACCGGGTGCTTCAAATTTGACCCTTACCTTTGGGATCTCGGAAACGTTAAGAGATACGAAATTGCTTAAAGGGGACAAAGTTGCGTATTAAGGTAGGTAACTAACAAAATGCCGCTTAGAAAGTTTCAAAATTCAATTTCCCAAATTCGATTCAATTCTCTCCTGACTTTATTTATAGTGGGTTCTTAAAATAAATCGCACAATAGCTTTGCCACCTTTTCTCTTCAAGGTGGCAAAATTAGAATTACAATATGACGTTTCGTCTTTTGTCCTCCTTGGATTTGAGCAGATAAATAGAGTGCTTATGTCGACATTGCCAAACCTTAGCTATTCTCGAAAAACAGAAGTTCTCAGGTAAGCCTTGAAATTGTCAGATAATCATTTTATTTCGTATACCAGCCCAGACTTCAAATTGAACATGGTAACAGAGTTTGGAAGACTGAGAAAAAGGGAAATTCATGGAGCAGAGAGCAATGTACATAGAAGGGTCAGGCTTTGCCTGATAAATAACAGGCAACATTTTAAGAATCTGCTATGATTACCTCTGTTTGTTTATGATTGTTGTTGTTATTACCATCAATAAAATTTTCATTTTGTGTTCAGGTTTTACCATGCCCTTTTATTTCCTTACGATTTTTGTAAAAAACAAATTCATGTCCAACTAAGGAAATACATTACCGAATATATAAAGGATGTCCGGTATTTATGTACTTATGTACTTTCAATAACAGCATTCTTACAAAATCCAGTTTTAAGCACATAATTTACAATATATTCAATGTTTTAGTACAATTTAATTTACTTCTATTCTCTTATTCATCCAAAATACAATTCGTTTATGGGTAAAGAGAATATTTCTTTAAAATTTGGACATATCAACATAAGGTCATTATTGCCAGCTCTCACAGAAATTGCGTCTTCAGCGTTTGTTGAATGTTTTGATATTTTAGTTATTAGTGAATTCTGGCTTGATGAAAATATACCAGCTGATACTGGGGTTACAAGAATTATTATTTCTTCCGTAAAGAATAGGGGAAGTCGTGGGGGAGGTGTGGGAATATAATATATGAAAAATAACATATTATCTTGTGAAAAAGTAGACTCCAGTGAGCATATCCTGAGTAATGCTTCTGCCGGTACTTGTCTAATCTCTATTAGTCTTAGTTCCGGTTTCTCAAAGAGCTGATGTTTTCTATGACCCTGCGCTTAGCACCCGCAGAGCACATATGAAGCTGATATTGTTTCCCTACCGCATTGTTTGCAGTTGATGTCCTTATCATAGAGCCATCATGCAGGTGTCCTTTCATGGTGTTGTGTCCTATTAGAAGGACTGTGACTACGTGCGGCTCATTGAAATCTGTCCCGCAGTCGTTGCGAACATGGGCACGAACTAAGTTCTTTTCCACTTCTGGATCCAGTCACTAAGCTCCTTGTGGTGCTGTTTTACCCATTCTTTGACTAGGTTCCTTATCGTCCTCTTTGGCATTTCCGAGGCGGGTTCTAGGCTTATACAGAGTGTGGATGATCCCTTGCCTTACAAGTTTATCCTTCCTTGCATTTCCGTCGTTTGTTGGAGATTATTGATGCAGTGCTTGTCGGCTTAGTATATGCTGGAAAACTTTGTCCCTTTGAGTTTTCATCCACCGCCAGGCACCTGCTACTCACTCTAACGTAATTGTATATAAAAAAAGAGAATGCGGTTCCAGTAAAACAAGTTAAACGATAATGTATGCATTCGACACTAATGCTACACAGACATAGACTCCCTAATCTTCTCCAAAACGCAAAGACCCTTAGACCGGTACCTCATCGAATGAACTTCATCTCTCAGTGAGCATATCCTGGATAATAGAGCATTATTAGAACAACTATGGATATAAACCAGAGTAAAAAATCTTTCAATAGCATTTGGGGTTCTATATCGCCCTCCTCCTGGCAACATATGCCATATTGTGAGACAGTGTGACCGCATAATTGTAGTGGGCGATCTTAATTTTAATTTAAATTAGACAATCAAGTGCTACAATGTCTTGAATCTTATAATTTGAAACAATTAATTACAGAACCTAGTAGAATGACACACCACTCAGAAACCCTATTACACAAATTTTTTATCAAAGTTCCTGAATTATGTAGTAATGTTGGGACCATGAACCTGGATCTCTTCACCGACCATAGACTGGTTTTTACTGAGATTATGATTGAAGCACAAAACATTGAAAAAGAATATGTCAATTCAGATATTACAAATCCTTTAATCACAGCGCTTTCATCCAAAACTTGATGAATATAAATTGGGATATAATAGATTTTATCAGACACATTTAAAGTAAAACTGAATTCTAAAATGAGAATACCATAGATTTTTAAGCCTCCAGCGCCATGGTTAACTGTACGTCTGAATGCTGATTTTAAATAGATAAGGCATAAACTAAATATAAATTATACAAAACAAATGAGAATCGGGGAAATTATAGACAACTTAGGAACGAAATACTTGGCTTACTTCGTGATGATAAATCTGTATATCTACAGTCTGCTTGTAGATGTCAAAATTCAAAACAATGTTATAAGACGTTGGGCAAGATGAATATCCGCAGAATGACATGAAAATATCAGATACCTGATAATTTGAAGGATGCTAAAAAAATCAATGATTATTTTATTTCAGTGTTTAAAGACGATATTTTGGCATGCCGTGAATCAATAGAATATTTTAACAAAAATAAACTTAGAAACGATTTAAATTTTTCATTCACACCAACCGCCGAAAATGAAGTATGGAAAACTTTGCCTTCTATAAAGTCCAACGCTAGTAGGTCTGATGGATTTCTACTGAAATGATA
Organism: Acanthoscelides obtectus; assembly: GCA_963669975.1. NCBI lineage: Eukaryota > Metazoa > Arthropoda > Insecta > Coleoptera > Chrysomelidae > Acanthoscelides > Acanthoscelides obtectus. The sequence continues at coordinate 49,625,144 of CAVLJG010000005.1, read as the reverse complement.
AAATTTCAGATTTCCTTTCATTCGAAAACATGTAACAGGTACAATAAACAAATGTCTAGGTCTAGACGTTGGATATTTTCCGAACGGATGGAAAGATCGGTTATGTTTCCCCCAAGTCTTACAATGATCTACGGCCAACCAGTTTACTCCCTGTTTTATCCAAATTACTTGAAAATATGATGTTTTCTCAATTTAATACCTATTAACTATCAAATATCTACTTCCAGATCAACAATCGGGATTTAGAGAGAGCTATAGCACAACGACAGCCCTTCTTCCGGTAAATGATGACATCATCACTGCCTTTGATAAAGGTTATGCTACACTTTTATTGCTTCTTGATTTTTCTAAAGCTTTCGATACAATTAACCACGAACACCAACCATGAACTATTTAGGATCTTCTGAAAAGACTATGAATTTTTTCGGCACTATTTAATTGGTAGACGTCAAAAAACTTCATTAGGCGACAAAACTTCTCCACTTGAGATAATCAAATCTGGCGTACCACAAGGTTCTGTTTTCGGGACACTACTCCTCACAATATACACCTCAAATTTGACCACAGTGGTTCAAAACTGTAAAATAATAACCTACGCCGACTATACCCAAATGTATCTAGCATTTCATCCAAATAAGCATGAAAACACTACCCCACCTATAAACAAGGATCAAAACAAAAACCAATCCATTTTTTTGAAGGAAAACAGGCAAATGTGTATCAACCAATCACAGTTGAAATTCTCTCACCGTGTAAAAGACCTCGGGGTGGTCTCTTTGGTAAAAAGTTATGTTCCGAGATCACGCCGCTGTTATAGGTCAAAGCTGCAATTAGCATTAAGGCTCCTATATGCTAACAAAAACATGTTCACCAAGTTTAAAAAAAATATGTGAAAGACTAGATATTTCAAAAATACTTTATTGTATGCTATTATATTATCCCTGCCTAGACCAATATACAGCAAAACGTTTGCAGAAAATCCAAAATTACAATTGCCGTCTGATAATCTAACAAGATATGATCACACCTGAGGCCATATCATTGCTATGAACTGGCGGAGTTAAAGATTTATTCAAATATTGATTGCTTACAATTCCAGATAAAACAATGCTCAACAAGAAACCTTGTTACTTGTAAACAAGATTGATTCCTCGTCATAATATAATCCACACCAACAGAATTATTCGTTTTCCAGAAATATTCACTATGCTTCAACAGACTTTTATATTCACAAAATATTTCACATTTATTACAACCTCCATATACGGGTACAAATCTCTACCAAACGATCTGAAAAATATGACTCTGAAGAAGTATATACTACATCGGAAGTTGCATCTCCTCTATATGATTTCTCGTAATATTGAACTTTGACATTGATTTATTTTAACATTTTTGGTGAATATTTATATAAATTTCTAGTATCCAATGTAACACAAGGGTTAAGTGGAAGAATAGCCGAGGCTAAACTTAGCCCATTTAGAATGTCTCATTACAAATAAAGTCGTTTTTTATTATTATTAGTATTACTAATTACTATTTCAATATAACGTCCACATGAAAACAAAAACAAAGTTGATGATGGAAGGTGAAAGAAAAAACCTAGTATTGAAATTTTGACTACGCCATCTTTTAGAGGAGAATAAGTAACAATCACAACATGGAACTTATTCAGGACAAAATAAAAATTATTCTGGGGTAAATCTGGTATGTAAAACAAATGATTATCTGATAATTTCAAGGCTTACCTAGGAAATTCTGCTTTTTTAAAATAACTAAGGTTTGGAAATGTCAATGTCTGACGTATTATATATTTTTGGAACCAGCACTAAAAACTCTATTTATCTGTGCAAAAATTAAATATGGAGTCAATAATAAAAAATAAAGTAGAAGTGGCGATGTTAATGTGCAATTTATTTTGAAATACCGCTACAAATAAAGTCAAGAAACAATTAAAACTATTCTGGAAAAATTCTGATTTTTCCGTCTCTCTCCGGAAGTACTTTGAATTTCGAAACTTTCCAAGTGGCATTTTCTTAACTACCTAAACTGCATTGCCGCCATTTAAGCACCCGGTATAAATCTAAGTAATCCATGAAAAATCTATACAATAAGAGATCCTTATGACTTTTCATTGCTGTATTTATGTAATACACATCAATGTCGTTTGAAATAATTACAATCATACCGTGACGCCATCGTAAAATGGTATTAAAAAGTAAACTGTGTAAAAATAGCATTCTGTTTTTTCAATGCGATTGAGCTGATCAGTTACGTCTGTAAATATTCAAAGATAGAAAGCATTAGTGAGGTGTTAAAGGTGTGGCATCGTAATGTATGTACTCGTATTCTTAGGTTATTTATTTAGGAATTATTTCACCGATTAATTGGTAGATCTTAGCCTAGATACAAGCATAAGTTTCTTAGACTGTTTATTGAAATATGGTGTTCGTTCATTAGTCTAGCCTAAATATCGGGGCACCGCAGGAGCTATAAGGAACTTAAAGCTACATTTTTAGTCCAGTTAGTAAAACCGGGAAAAACCTACTCGGTCATCTTGTTCCACAATCTCGACCACTTGGGGCAAAGGAGAGGTTGAACTGGCAGGCACATCGCGCGGTGGCATTATGAAGTAGAGTTCTGAGGAGCAAAGCCCGTTGGCATAGCGGTAAAAGAGCAGACACATGAGCTTCACCATATGACTGGATGAGTTCACTTCACTGTTTCGTGACGTAAGCTAGGAGGTCAGCCGAAAACCATACTCCCTGCCGCTAATCAAGATACTCCCGATTTGTGCACTTGTCAACACTCATTATTTTGATGAAAATTGAAGCACCCTTAAACCTATTTGAGAAGCTTCAAAAGCCAACTTCTTATTGGATATTCTACGTGCAACACGAGTGTCACAATAGACATTCTGCATAACTACCCTGCAGATGTGGTTTGAATTAGAAAACAAGATTATGTGATTTGGCCATATTAGACTTCCTCTTAAGGGGTTTCTTGCAGCATTTATCAATAAGCTGCAATATACCTAGTAGCGAACATGACCAAAATTTAGCTGGATGTATGCTGTATCTCTAGAGGCTGTCAGAGCATTATGTTGGGTCCAGAAGTTTTGACAAGAGAACCTTCCTTAGTGAACGAGTGGTCACATTTGTCCTCTTCCTAATATGAATACTACTCCGCCTATCAATCATAGACAATTCAATGTACATTTATAGAATTACTAGTAGAAAAGGAAATAGATAATTTTTCCTTATAATTTTAGCGACAACCTAAGCGTATAAAGACTACTATCGTTTTTTTTTTTGTAGAGAATAAAGTTTTTACATATTTTCTACACCTTGGTGGTTCTTCAAGTATAAGCAGCGAAAGTCAAAAATTTGTATCAAAACTGGCATACTCCGCACTCTAGGTACATTGTCCACGTGTCACCCTACATCTTTTCACGTGGGTATAACTCCATAGGTCATTATCTTTGATCAAGGATACCAATTTAGTGTGTATACAAAATCTGCCTATTTCTTGGCCTACTAGCCCACCGGAGAAAGCGAAAATAAATCTTATTATTTAATCCAAAATCTGGAGAGACATTTCAGACGATACTTTTCTTGGCCTAAGACTGTGTAGGCTCGTTGCGAACCTTGGCGATGTTATAAGAACGAGAAGTTTCTTAACTTGCGTCTGTTGATACGCGGGATTTTGTCGCGGTAACAACGCATCTTATAAGGTATCTCACTCACTTTCATTTGCTCACCTTGACATTATTTTATCATACTGCATTTGTTGATAATTTACTTTTACAAATCGCGTTCTTATCTTTTCGTTGTAAGCTTCTAGTTGGATAAGGTAATCACTTTTTGTTATTTTTCAGTCGAATCATGCTGAATATTGTGGTTGGCGTAGCTTTACTAGCTATTGCTTATGCTGAGGTGAGTGATTAGATCCTTTAATTTTTAATAACATAACAAATTAAATTGATTCAGACTAAATGCTCATATATTATCAATTCATATGTTTGAAATAAGATAACTGGTCGAATATTTATTCTAATAATTAATCCCTTAACAATAATAGTCTCTACAAAGGTTGCCATGATAGCTTTTGGATATTAATTTCTACTTTTTCATCTCCGAAGAGCTGGCTTTCCTGAAATACCTAGTCAATAGTTCAGCACAGGTTATGGACCCTAACCTTTGTATTTGTTTGTTTTTTGTCTCATACAGGTATTAAAAGTTTTGATTTAAACAATTTCGTTTGTATATAGTGATACAAAAGACAATGACAATATTCCAAGAGCAGAAAGTACATCCAAAAATAACGAAAAAGGTTTCAATAAACAGATGCCCTAAAATATCATATTTCCAAGATTCAGTATGTTGTAAGTTTTTACCCCATTGATGAGACTGAAACATAAATATTGCCAATTAACGCTATGGTGAGATACAGTTACTTTAGTAATATCTTGCATATAATTTTTAATGTCAAACATGTATTTACTTCAGAGCATTTTTAAATAGAAAGACAATAAATTTGAGTACTGATAGACCATCCTAAATAGTACACTAAGATAACACATAAATATATGTCACAATGACAGATAAGACTGTTGAGACTCTTACACATAACATGCACAGGTGACTAAAAAATATTTTTCTTTTTTCTTCTCTTCTCAAGCATGAACAATTTTATATGATTTTGCTATGCTCTTAGCACTACACGTACAAAGTTGCAAGCCAATATTTTGCTCTATTTTGAAGGTGCAATTTTTTATCGATTTTGAACTTCAACACCTTGTAACTCAGTAAAGGGGTACTCTTTCTGTATCTAATCCGCTTGATGCCCTGTAAATATTGCTGCTATTCCATAAATTACCCTGTATAGGAAAGCAATATGATACACATCTCTATCTGACCTATGTCGCATAGACCTTTCAATTAGAAATTATATATTTTTTAGTTTAGTACTTTGAAAAAGGCTACCTTGATAAACGAAACGTCAGTAAAGCCATCTTCAATTTGCTTTAATGGCCAAGTGAAACGGATAATCTGAGAAAAAAAAACACAGAAAATACAGGATGGCCAATATATTACTGACTGGATTCCTTTTCCCATATCTTTGAAATGAAGACCAATTTATTACCTTATTCCTTTATTAAAAAGGTGTTGATATCACATTGATTAAGTTTTAAATTATTTTTGGTAGGTTTCGAAAGGAATATTTTGGATAGATTCCAGAGCATTACTCCTCATCCTATCTATTGCGCTTGGTATGCTGACATTATGAAAAACATCTGTAACCATTAAATCTGGTGGTCTTGGAGACCATATGATATCTCCTAATGCGGGGATCAAATGACATGAAAACATCCTTGGTAAAATATTCATCGTTTCTCTAGCTGTATTGTCCCATTCTGCTTTTAATGAAAAATATCAAGATACAAAAATTTAATTTGATTCACTTCGTTTTAAACATATTGGGAAACAAATCAGCTAGGAAGTCTCTCTTGGCGGATGTGTCGCTTTGCCTAGAGATTTAAAAAAGTACATCTTAAACAACAGAATAAAATAAGAGTTACCAAGTTCATTTTAATGCTCTCTATTCACGAAAAAATTATGCTGATTATGACAAAAAATACAGAAAAATTAAAAGAAATGTGTTACTTTCAGCAACAAGCTGCGGTGGTCTATCTTTTTGACCCATCTGGCAAATCCGGTGTTAGCGGAAATGTCAAATTCATCAAAGAAGAAAAGGGCGTTCATATCGAAGGAGAAATCCATGGACTCACCCCCGGGAAACATGGCTTCCACATTCATAATCTAGGAAATATTGGACCTGGATGTACGGGTGCAGGACCTCATTTTAATCCACTAAACGTACGTAAAATATACAGTAGTGTGTGGGAAGTAAAAACGCCTTTGGTTTCGACCAACACATTTTTAGTTCAGAATTTCCAAATCTATGAAACGCCGCTATGTTTAATGAAAATTATTTGATGTGTGCATTAATCATGGAAACATAAATGATCGTCGGCTTTCATTTATTTAGGAATTATTTCACCGATTAACTGGTAGATCGTTAGCCTCCAGACTAAAAATGCCAAACATTTTTGAAAATAACTGGTTGCGTTGCAATATTTAAGAGTCAATATTGCCATTCGTGATATTTTGAACTGCATATTTTTTTAAAATGAGTCTTCTCACATGAAGACAGAGCACGGAAGGATGTTATTTTTTACGAAAAAGGAAGTGCAGCACTTGCACGCTTGTGATGATCCCAATTTAAAATGCACAATGAATGCTGCTTACCGACCTACCGACCTTGCTAGCCATTTGCATGTATGTCTTGTTATGCTATATTATCTTCAAGGCGCTTTTGTCTACATTCCTAACTATTTCCTAGGTAAATATTTTCGAAGATAGTCACATTTAAACAAACCAGTACTGCTCAAGGTACATTCCTCACAAGTAAAATGGTTTGTTGTCATTGCAATTAGTGATTAAACATATGGGAATGATTGATATTCCGTAGCTGACGTGGATAAGTAAATAGTTGATAAATTTCGTGACGTTAATTCAATAATCCATGAAATTACTAGTGAAAGATCTGAATAATCAGAATTTGCACGTTTGTCCTAAGATTTTCCAAAAATTGTGTTATTTCAAAGCTGACCATACACGCCAAAATCAATCTAATTGCCTGAACTGTACTGTGGTAAACAGGAGCGTGGATCCATGAACTCAACAAAAATTTGAATAATCAGTGAGGGGGTTTTGAGAATTGTCGTTTTTCCCAAATAACTTTTTACAATATATATATATACAGGGTGACGCATCGAAAACGAAACAGACGCATTTACTGGCAGCACAGTTTTTAAAAAAACGCTCAGATCCGTCGATTTTGTTTTCGAGGGGGACACAAGTTTGGCAAAAAATCACGTTAGCACGTGCAGCCCCGTAAGCGGGGGTGACACCACCCCCAAAATCTTAAATTGAAAGGGGGGTCGAGTGATACCTTATTTTAAAGGTATTTCAATTCTCTTTATAATGATATAAAATTAATGTACTTCAGTTCAGTAGTTTTGAAGATTTATTGATTTAAAGCTGAAATAAAACTAATACATCATCATTAGTGGAGATCAATACATTTGGAAGCAAAATAATTTAAAAATGAAGAGTGAACTGACCCGTTAGGCAAGTAAGCGTTGAAAATGGCCACCATGACTCTCCATGCAATAATAAAGATTTTGCTCAAAACGTTGCCGCACATTTTGCAATATTTGAGAAGTAATTTGAAGGCTACTCATTCACAATTCTTTGTCGCAGGTCTTCTATATATACTAAGTGACATATAAATCCGAACACCCAGTTTAAATGGTTTTATTTTAATAAAAGTTGGTGAATGTATTTATCTTACTGTAAATAACAAGTGAAAAAATTTTCAGCTTTATCAGTTGGACATTCCGGTTTTTATACTGCTTTTTTTTAATTCACTAACGCTCTAAAAATGAATATTTCAGTCGCAGTAAAGAATCAACGTTGGCGGATTTTGGTTCTTGACATCCTTTATGATCGGTTACGATGCCTAGAGTAGGGAGACCTGTACGATTTCGTCAACTTAGTGAGTTTGATAGGGGCCGTATAGTGGGACTTCGGGAAGCTGGACTTTCTTTTCGGGCAATTGCAGTTAGAGTGCAAAGAAGTGTAGACACTGTGGTTAGGTGTTGTCAGGCATGGCTTCGAGAAGGCCGTACGCAAAAAGCAAGGGGCACTGGACGCCGCCGTAGAACAACAGACCATGAAGATCGCCGCCTAAGATTATTGGCCTTAAGGGACCGTTTCTCCACTACCAGGTCCATTGCAAATGAATGGTTTGCAGAACACGGAAGACCGATTGGTATGCGAAGTGTTTACCGACGAATGAGAAGTTTTGGCTTGTTTTCATACCGGCCACACTGGGTCCTCCCTTTAACTCGAAAACACCGACGTAATCGCCTTGAGTGGTGCAGACAACGGTCACTCTGGGATCAGGAATGGAACAGTATTGTCTTTAGTGACAAGTCTCAATTTTTTTTAGGCATGCACGATGGTCGTGCCAGGGTTAGAAGGCGACGTGGTGAAAGGAGGAATCCACAGTTTTTTGTTGAAAGACATGTTCATAACACTGTTGGAGTTATGGTTTGGGGTGCTATAGCTTATGGTTCCAGGTCACCTTTAATCTTCATCAGAGGTAACATGAACGCGCAGCGTTATATCCACGAAGTTCTAGAACCCCATCTTTTACCCTATCTTGACACCCTGACAGATCCAACTTTCCAACAAGATAATGCCCGACCACATGTTGCAAGAGTCACAATAGACTTCTTTCAACATAATGATGTCACATTGTTACCATGGCCACCAAGATCTCCCGACTTATCCCCAATTGAGCACGTGTGAGATATGATGGGTAGGAGATTGCTCAATTTGCAACGTCCTCCTCAGACTCTAGAAGCACTTCGAGAGGAGTTGGTGGTTGCCTGGAATGAGATACCACGGGAGGACATTGACCACCTGATCAGAAGCATGCCTAAGCGCGTTGGAGAATGCGTAGCACATCAGGGTGCATCCACACATTATTAAAGGTCAAAGGGCTTTAAAGCAGTGCAATCATTTTGAAATTTTTATCATTTACTTATTATGCTTCATTAAGTACTTATACAATTTTATTAAAATAAAACCATTTAAACTGGGTGTTCGGATGTATATGTCACTTAGTATACATTTCACCGGTCAGATTTCCAGGTAAGAAAAAAGGACCAGCTAAATGATCGCCAAAAATACCAACCCAAACATTTAATTTTTGTGGCTGCTGTGTATGAACCTCATGATAAATTCTGGGATTAGAATCGGATCAATATCGGCAGTTATGACGACTTACTACGCCATTTAAGAAAAAGGAACATTCGTCGGAAAAGCAAGTATTGAATAGAAAATGTTCATCGTTTTCATATCTTCACAAAATTGTAATCGCCCATCAAAATCGTCTTCATTAAGTTCTTGTACCAGGTGAATTTTATACGGATGAAAACTATGGGCCTTTAGAATCCGTTGGACAGTACGTCGACAAGCACCACACACAGTCTCCAATTTGCGGGTACTTAACGTAGGATCTACATAAACTTGCCCTAAACCCCCACTTCTATTGCCTTATGGGATTTTCAATGTTGCGTTTTTTATTGGCGACTGACCCAGTTTCCAGAAATTTAGCAACAAGTTCTAGAACATATTTTCGATGCACGTTATTGTTTTCATGTCGTTCATTAAATACTTCTGCTGTTCTATTAGCGCACTGATTATTTCCGAAAAATATTTCGATAATTTCAACTCTTACTGCTGTGGAATATACCATGGTTAATTTATGTAATAAAGCGTTACAAGTTATTTTAGCAACAAAGTTTGGTCAAATCAATCGCAAACTATGTACTAAATTCCTATTTAAAATAAGTACGAAAAAAACGCTCCAATAGCTATTTTCAACAACAAAATGATAAACAAACCATGGGCGTAGTGAAGAAAAGCGTTTACTTATTAAGTAAATTCTTTTAGTAAAATGTCTTCTGAAAGTAGTACAAACTAATCTGATGTACCTATTAAAGTCTACTTTAAGCTTTAAATCAATAAATATTCAAAACTACTGAACTGAAGCTCATGTATTTTACATCATTATAAAGGGAATTGAAAGACATTTAAAATAAGGTATCACTCGACCGCCCTTTCTATTTAAGATTTTAGGGTTGGTGTCTCCCCCCCCCCCCCGGGGGGCTGCACGTGTTAACTTGATTTTTTGCCAAACTTGTGTCCCCCCCGAAAACAAAATCGACGGGTCTGAGAGTTTTTTCAAAAAAAAACTGAGCTACCAGTAAATGCGTCTGTTTCGTTTTCGATGCGCCACCCTGTATATATATATATATATCGTACTCCTGCTCTTTCACATTTCAAATTTTCTCCCTTATAAAAAAAGGGTTATGTTTGCATTGTATTTCTATATACTGCTTCAATAAAGGAATCTTCTAAAAACCTCTTTTCTCTCATGCTTTGTTCCTTGACCAACCACAAGGATAGGGTTCAGTAAGATACAACATAAATCAAAACCAATATAGCAATTAATACCAGTATAATCTCATTCTATTATTTAAATATTAGTTCCATGAATCCTAAATCGTGACTAGGTAAAATTACGTTTAATTGTTTCATGTTAACATTATATATTTACGTGATTAGCGTGAGATACTTTCTTGATATAGTCACCGACATCCGACATCGTTATTTTTCATTTCTCTGAGAAATTTTCCGCCAGTTGCTCAGCTGAATACCCAGTTAACTAAAAATTAAGTTTCTAAATAAAAACATTTACCGCTAATGTACAAGGTCATATGTGGTGAATGATCAGTGCTCATGATGGTTTTTTTGTGATTCGAAAAAGCATATTGAAGCTTATAAATTAAGTTTTATTTGTAGAAAAGCAACGCTGCTTTTTTAGATGATTAGAACTCTAAAGTGTACGGAAACAAAGGGATTCTTATTAATATCTGAAATAGATTGTATACAACCATTTTATCTCTTACGCTACAATATTTTCAGGCAGACCCGCCGCGTATAGGTCTAACAGCAACGCAACTGGCCTATGTTTATGTGTACAAAACGCAGTATGGTGGTTTCACGTCTGGCGCTGGATCAAGGCTGACTTTCGTGGTTCGGCAACATTACCAGGTGGTGGTATTGTCGGTAGGGTAGAGGAGAAAATTCTAGATCGCAGCGTTAACAAGTCGGTGGGAACTATATACTAATTGTCTGGATCTGTTGACTTGATCCATTTAATTTTTCGTGTTATTCATGTTTGTAGCTCACTTTTCCTCAGGGAGCTAACTTGTACCAAACATAATCCTTTATGAACTAATGACAGCGTTGCGTGGGAAAAGCAGAGTTAACCTACTTCTCACCAACCTTTAAGATGATGCAGTTTATACTAGTTTTTTTGCTCCTATTTGGAATTCGTATATTGATAGAATACTCATTTTAACATTATTCCTATTTTTCATCTTCTTCCAGAAAACCCACGGTGGCCCCACGGATCAAAACCGTCACGTCGGTGATCTCGGCAACATTGTAGCCGACGCAAGCGGTGTTGCCAAGATCAACTTCATCGACAACGTCATCGACCTTGAGGGAAGCCATTGTATCCTTGGACGGGCCGTGGTCGTCCACGAAAAAGAGGATGATCTTGGAAAAGGTGGAAATGACGAATCCCTGAAAACTGGCAACGCTGGAGGAAGATTGGCGTGCGGTGTCATCGGCATCCTGTAAATATTTTGATCAAATGGAAGAACTGTGTCCAGAGCAGGTTTTGATCAAGTTAAATTTCAACATAAGGTCATTAAATTAGTTTGGAAAATTCAAAAATGTAGAAAATCTTGAAGACTTTGAAAATCTTTAAAAATGATTTGAAAAATATGAAACTTTGTGAAATTTCAATACTTTTAAAATCTCGAAAATTTTGTTAATTTCAAAATTTAGAAAAGTTAGAAAATGTTGAATATTTTGAAAATTGTAAATGTATATTCTAGAATACTTCTCAGGGAAGCGTCATTGTTAGCTTAACACTAAAGGAGAAACCAGTCCTCAAACGACAAAAATGGCGCTGAATTCCCAAGTTATCTTTTGAGGCCAATGGTAGAAATCGACATTTTCTAGTCATATAAACAAGATTTTCGTTCAATGTACACTCATCCCACTTGTTTTCTTTTGAATCGATTCGAATACGTAATCGTAAGCATACAAAAAATGCCTGCTCCAAGCATAGTACTTTACCTGTATTCTTTTGTTGTGCTTCATCGCCTTTTCTTTAATGTTTTCTGTGCTGCTTTTGTAAGATTCAACTGTGGAACCTGTAAAAATTTCCTTACTACGAAATATATGGTTCTTGTACTGCTATTTTTGTTCGAGATCATGCTGTGTCGTTTTTCATTTCATTCCTTTTTACCCATTTATTTTGTTTCCTAATGTGAAAATAATAGAAAGAATAAGATGATCCAGGCGATGAATCAAGTTCTTCTGTGGTATGCTATCTAATTTTTTAAATAAGCCACTTAACCTGGATTCATAGGGTTATGAATGGATATAAAAAAATAAATGTCCAAAATCTTGTTTAGCAACCCACTGCCTAATCAGTTTTTCCTTATACACCTTGGGAAAAAACATTATTATACATTATGATGAGGAAGAGAGATGGAAATATACAAAAGTATGTAGGTGCGTGAAAGACACTCGATTGTAGGATCCTATGTGGCAGCGTCGGAGTGTGACGGACAACGGGGTAAAGTAGAAGAGTGATAAAAGAGAGAGATGGCAGAACGGGCGCTGGCGCCTACCGCTTAGACGGATGCGCTCAACAAATGCGATTTGTTTCTCCCATTCGCAGAGTTGCCGATACCAATATGTCATATTTCTAAGAAATCTAAGTCTACCCAAATTTCGGGATTTGCGGATTCCACATAAAAGTATTCCAAAAATGAAAAAAGTTCAAACCATTAAAATTGTATTAATGTTTCATGGTTCAAATCATATTTTTCATGTTTGTATATCGTTGTATAAATGATTTTGTAATCCCTATTCTTGTTGCCAGTAGAGATACAACAGTATTGAGAGAAATCATGGACCGCTAGATAGGGCTACAACTACCATATGACTATCAAATAGTAGTGATAAACAGGGTTTGTTTATAGCACAGTTGCCTGGTGTGGCGAATTTGCGCCATAGGGGCGATTTGACAACTTTGAAGGACAACTATAACGGTTACTATGGTGCCCGGTATTCGGGAATCTGGCAATACCTGATGATTCCTAACGTTTATTACGCCAGATTGCTTGCTGACTTGCGCAGTACAACATGACAATCAACGTGACTGAGCACCTGGTAACCCTGGTTTAAGGTGTTATATTTAAAGAGCTTGGGGCAGTTAGGTATCTAGGTCACATTTTTTAATGTATTTCGAGAAATCCGTAATGTTGAGTAAATACTAGATCACGTTTCTTGCTTAGTTTGCTGAAAATTCTACAATAGATGTACATTTTGAGAAACAGAGATTTGGTGACGACAAAATCGTAAAAATATAACGCATTTTCGTAAAATAATTTCTTTGTTGAAAAGACTGTGGCTTGATGACGCATTGAACGAGCATAGTGTCCGGCTCCGCTTTGAATATTCGAAACACTATACTCCAGCAGCATTCAGCTTCAATGTTATCTTTATGAAGTTCTAACGTCTAGGCCATGCTGATTAAAAGCTTGAATGAATCAACACTTAACTCTAAATTCCCCACAATTCGGGAAGCTCTACTCAAATTGGCAACACAGCGTATTTGCCTATTATTCTCATTCGTGATACAGGTCTGCGGTTAACGGTAGGAAATATGTACGAATAGCGATGAAAGTAGACGAGCCGATGCGCTGTTGCCAAGAAATGATTTCCCATGTATAACAATGGTTTTTCCTAAGGTGTATAGTACAGTCTAAGTATACCCCTCACTCTAAGGTTAGATCCGCCCCCCAGAGTTTTTATCTGGATACGCCACTGAGTTAGTTTACTATGTTAGGATGCAAATAGGACAATTGCCGACTTTTTCATAAATTATGTGTAATACCATTAGCAACAAAATAGTATCAGTAGAAAAAATTTGGCCCATCTAGACGTAACTGAGTTATGTACTCGTATAATAACCTGCCGAAATTGTATCCGTTAACATGATAAACATTTCGTGGAATAAAAATATGCTAGAATTTGAAATCTTGTCGGCAAATGCTTACACATTTAGAATGTATATAAAAGTAAGTACCATCTTCTTTTTATAGGTCTGGGGACTTTACGTCAAGTAGCTCAAAATCAGGTTCCTGTTCAGTTTTAATAGCTCTTATTGCGGTATCATTCTTAAAATTTGTGATAACTTAATAATTTGATTGTATCATTGTAAAAAATGCAGTTTATTTTCTGGCTTTGATATCTACTTAATTTAATTTTGTATTCTTCATATTGTATATGTTAATGCAGTATTAAATTGTACTTCGAAATCTTTGCAAATTATTTATTTGCTTGTGATAAAAACTTTGTATCGTTAGTTTAGAATAGTAGAGTTGAAATACTCTTATATTGTATGAATATAAGCTCTTAGCTTGAATGATTAAATGTACTTGTTGGTAATATAAGTAAAGTAAAAAATAATATAATAATAATAAAAAAATATTTTTAAATATCAATATTTGAATATAATAGAGATATAGAATCCTTCAATAAAGTGTATCATAGCCTTGTTTAATTCTGTCTAAGCCCCTACTTATAATATTATAAATGAGAAAGTGTGGAAGTTTGTTTTTCCATCATGCAAAATGGCTGAACGGATCTGGCTGACATTTGGTACAGGGATCGAATATATCTTGGAATATTGCAGATGCTACCTTTTATCCCGAAACATAATTTTGTAATATCTATTTCACGGGCTATGGCCCAAATAGTCTTATGGCATTTGACATAAGGTGTGTATCGCGGAAGCGCTCAGTCGCTGGTCTGACCGAAATGAGTAAGGATATATAAATAGGGCATTTGCATCGTGCATTTTATTATAAATGAGGAAGTGTGCATGTACCTTCTGTTGCGAAAAAAACACTTGAAGTGTTTAATATAGGGGGTGAAAGTCACTAAGGGGAAATTATCACTCTTTAAGTTAGAGATGCAGATATGAGCTTTGTACGAGTATACTTGGTTGTCTGATATAAGGTAAATAGGCACACACAAATATATTTTGGAAATTCCACCTCTAAGTGGTGCAGTTGAGGTTAATACACTTGTGACTAAAGGAACCACTGCAGAACCTAGAATATTTCAAATTAGGACAGACTACAAGTAGGAGTATGTTCTGGCTGAAATAAAAATACTAATAAAATATTCCAGAAAATTTCATCATTCAAATAGCGGAGAAAGAGGTTTGGTTAAATATTTCTATGAGGAACCATCTCACTTTTCAAGTGATGTTTTCATAAATTTATCTCGGTAACTTTTTGACCTGTGAACACAAGATTCAGAAGAGAGGTACTTTATGGACAAGACAAGCCAGCTCAGAACGGATTTCACGATATGATTAAGGGGGGCTAGGGACAAAAGTTTTAGAAACAAAGGTTTTTTTAACAATGTAACATTTGATTTAGTCTAATGCGTTAGATTCAACATTTCAGTAATTCGAACAATTTAAGAGTAGAGTAGACAATATTTTTAGAGCCAGGCACCTTTATTATGAGGTTTTATCAAGAGCTTCACATTGAATCATTTCTACTGAATATCCATCCTTTATCAAGAAGTTATTCATTCAGACGCGATTGAAACTAGAATAAATAATCGGCTGATATCGATATTCCAAAGGCCGATATATCGGTGTTATTGGCCCATAAAAGTCATTATTGTCTTTGTATATAATCAGGAAATCAAAAGTGAACACGTTGGACCTTACGTTTGCCGCAACACGTCTATGTAAGTCATAAAATGATCACCACCACCTAGGTGGCCGACTGCTGTATAAAATTTATTAAAAAATAAACATTTAAAATTTATATCTGCGCTAAAGTGTTTTTCAAAAATGATTTTTTTATATTTGATGTTAATATGGTTTGGATGAACATTTATTAAGCCCTCAGGAATTTGATTGAAAAGCCGAGAAATGTTGCATGAAAAACAGGTTTGATGAGATTAAGTGATACGTTCCTCCAAAAACGCAAAATCAATGCGAAAAGCTATTCTATTGAATAAGTATGGTAGTTGCACAAAAAACAAAATTTTGAAAAATTAAAAAAAATTACATGCGCACAATTCACGTTGACATCACATACTCAATCAATCTGCATCAAGTAACTTCTGCGAAACTCTTTGAAACTTGCGTAGAGCGCAAATAAATCTTGCATTCTTTCCAAGTTCCTTTGAGCTGCTTCTGTCAAATAACTGACTTTTGGAAAAACTACTGAGGGATTTTACAGTGTGTTTTGGCTTTTATTGGAGCGCCTTGCATTTTTTCCTACAATTAGTTCGTCATTACTATTTCTCACCTAGTAATGATCCTTTGTCTTTCATCATCCATGAAGAAATTAATATCTGCCCAGCATAACAAACACACAATAGCTTTTCTCTTGGAAGCACGACATCACGTGACCCACTTTTTCTTAACTACCGTTCATTTCCCTTGGTGGCCCCATTTACATTTTTACCTTTGCGTGAAATAACATCGAAATAAATCACACGCCCATATGGTCGTGAACTTTGGTAATTTACAGGTTTTTATTACTAACAGCAACCCTTCTATTTCTCTTCCCTCTTCACCCGGTTTTAATCAAGTTTATTATTAGCGTTCAGAATGTTTAAGTAGATAATTAAATTTCTGTGTTCTTCAGGGTGTTCCGATCTGCTACACTGCTACACTACTGGTACTATGGGAGAGTAAAGAGGAAAAAATAGAGAACGTCAACAAACTTGATATTTTGAATATGTTCAGTGTTGCTGACTATTTTTTGACGTAGTACAACAGTTCACGAGGACCAACAAAATTCGTTATTTGACGTTATTCTACTTTCGGGCCATAGTAGAAATATACATTGTACGAATATTCTGAAACCAGGCACGCCTTCAACGGTTCCACACATCGCTAAGAGCACTTATAATTTCTGTGTAGCTAAGATGACCTTGAGCCTTATTCGATCAATTTGTCAACCTACTTCTTACCATTTTTTTCTATTCAGTTCTCATATGATTCTAGAAAAAGTTTAAATTTCGTTGTTGACACAATATAAGGCCAGTTGAATGACATCAGCTCAGAGCAGCAAGAGACACATCGGTACAAATACAATTTAATCAAAGTATTCGGCTTAATGTAAGCGAATTTTCTGGAACCAGTTGAATTAAAAGTAATAGAATGATTTGCTTGAAAATAGCAAGCCATGGACCTAATTTATTAAACTGTTAAATTAGTTTAGATAATTTAGTTTATGCAGAAAAGGTACATTTAGCCTCTTAATAAAAACCGTTAAACCCTTTATTTGAATCGCGGACTCGGCCCTCCATTCGTGAATGATCGAAAGTATGTATGTTGGTGTATTAGCTGTGAAGTGGATCAATTATGGTGATCAAATGAAATAACCATGGTTAGTACTATATATTTCTCTATGGGAGTCGCTGCTGACGTGACGGAATGGGAAGAACTATGAAATTATATGTTTTAAACTATATTTAGGTGAATGAAGGGCATTTATACCAAACATGTGCTTAACATAGGCTTGATGTGGTTTTCTTTGATATTTCAAAATGTATATATTGGAAGTATTTGAAAATATCCTAGTCTGTTTAAAGTGTCTTCGAATCTATATATATATATATTTTTTTTTTTTGAGACGTGGTCATTGTCGTCTAGACCAGTTAGGTGAAAAATTAAAGCTTCCGCTTTTTGTTGGGTACTTCGACAAAATTTAAGCAAAGAGGACTCTTTATACTTTTTTTAATTCTCTCTAGCTTTCAATGGACTTTGCCATCATCATCAGGAGCTGCAAAAGTCGAAATTTGGGGAGATATAAATCAACAGATATTAAACAACTGAGTGTCATTTACTCATATTTGCTAAACTGCGAAAAATTGGAGAACTTACATATCTCCCCAAATTTCGACTTTTCACAACCATAAATATAATCTGTGTTTTGGCCGATTCCACCAACAAATTTCATTCCACTCAAAATCTAATAATTCTCTTCTCACGATTTATTAATAATTGTTAATTTAAAATTCCCATTAATTAAAATATATTTTATTCAACTGCCTCTGGTCGGTTCAACAATTTCTTACATAACATTCTGAAAATCACATCATCTGATGTGATTTGGCAACGTATTGGCACACGCCCACAATTCGTTCCATCTTTCAACACAGACATTGACAACCTTCGGCCTTCTGTCAAAGGTTCATCTCACTCATTATTCCATGACCACCATTTTGTGCAATCATCAAGTGGCTTCACGACGTAATGCTCTAATGTTTTCTAAATAATTTTTAATCTGTCATTAACTTGTCTTGTCATATTTTATATAATTTTAACCATTGTACCATGTATCCAGCTCTCACCATGTTACTGGACGTTTCCCTCATCCTATACGAAAACAACAATTAGCAACATCCTCACATACTACTGTAAGTTGATTCAATTTAAATTCATTTTACACTTTTGTTGCTACTGTTATCATTGTAATTGCAGCTCCTGATGATGATGGCAAAGTCCATTGAAAGCTAGAGAGAATTAAAAAAAGTATAAAGAGTCCTCTTTGCTTAAATTTTGTCGAAGTACCCAACAAAAAGCGGAAGCTTTAATTTTTCACCTATATATATACGTATATATATATATATATATATATAAATGCGTTGAATGCGGGTGAGTGCAATATCGTTTTATTATTAGAAATAAAATTACAATTCTTGTTCGCATGACCTCATTCAGTTTCAGGTATCAATTTCTCTACTTTCTCAATTGAAAACAAAGAATTGTCTCTAGTTAATGGTGATATATTTGATCTTGTTTCTAGATAAACAGGCAAATAGTTGGTAAAACTAGATCCTATATATAACAAGTTCACAATCAATGAAAATAAAAAGTATCGAATTTTGTTAGGGTCACAAAATTCGGAAGTCCTTATTTTGACTTGAAAACATTAACTATCGATATCAAGTTATACAGCATTCAGTGAAATTCACTTAGTTTTTTAAATTCCAGATGTTATCTAAAGATCCTTTTAAATTTGAATTAAGTAGGCAAACACTTTTACCTAAGCTAGTATGACACAAATATAATTTATATAATTAAATTGTTCTACATACTTGGAGCAGGTAAACTCATTTTATTAAATTGATAATTTTAAATAGATTAGTGTCATTAATCAAAGTAAACGGATTTATAATTTCAATTAAGCGATGGCATTTTGGTTTAATCAAACTGGTTTCATAGATTCAAGTAAACTGTTTTAGCAATCGGAGTTCAGTTAAACTAATTAAACTTCTTAGCTGTCACATATTCAATAAATTTTTTTAATTGGCCTAACTTTTTAATGGTGTAATCGCATGTTAGTCTCAGTGTTCAAATTAATGATATGATCTTACCTTGATGCGACCAACTACGATTTGGTTTAGTACATATATAATGCGTGACCTAGATACGTGGGGATCTCAATATCTGTGGAAGATACCGCTTTGGTCAGATTACGAAAAAGCTGCGTTCTTTGGGGAGTATTTATATGCCGCTGAGAAACGTATAAAAATTTCATGGATTACTGATGTATTTGGGAAAAATAAAATTTGGTCAAATCGTTTTTATCTCTGACTTTATTCTAAGAAATAAAAAAAAACTAATGAAACTTTTTCATTTGCACTTTTTAGGCACTACATGATGTTTTTTTTTAATTTTGTGCCCGACGTTTCGTTTATGAGAAACCATCATCACTATTTTCTTATATGATCCGAAAAACAATTATACCTACCCTGAATAAAATTTTACAAAAGATGGTTAATCTAGTGATATCCAGAATAGCGAATACCTTTTTTTACATTATTTTTATTTGATTCACAATAGGTTGCCATTATTTTCTAAACATAAATATGATCTAACAGTAGAATTCAAAACGTCACGTCACATTTCTAGTGAAATCATACTAAATGCTTCCATTACACATTCTCGTAACTGATGCTCAGTATGCTGATAAACTTGGTTTTTAAATAACCCCAAATAAAAAAGTCCAGAGGAGTTAATCCGAGGAACGCACTGGCCAGAAAATTTCACTGGACTTCCAGTCCACCTTCCAAATCACTAAAAAAGATTATCTCGGACTTACCTAGAGTTATGTGCAGGAGCACCGTCTTGTTGAAACCAACAGATATTAACCTGTGCCAAAAGTTAATTATCCAGGCCAGGCAGTCTTCTAGATCTTGTTGCAACAACAAAAGGTACCCTTTGCAGTTGATGGGTTGTGGTAATAAGTGGACCTGATATTTTGGTCTCTAGAATTCCACACTATACGAGTATATCAACCCCAAAACGTTCTTGATGTCTGGATACTTTTTTAGCCTGTAGATATTCTTGGTCTCAGAAATAAGTATTGTGACGATTAAAGATACCATTATTAGTGACCATACTCTTGTCGGACCATACTATTTTTGAACGGAACACGTTTGTGTGTACCTACCACTAAAAAAATGCTGGCGCTGTTCGCTATCCCCTGGTCTAAGTCCTTGGCAAATCCTAAATTTATAAAAGTGATATACCTAATATCTACTTTTACGCAAAATAAATTGAGCTGTGGATTTGGCTTCTCCTTCATTTCTCTCAATTTGCCGTTCTTAGGTTTGGTGCAGAATTGAATCTCAAACGCCCCTTGGCTACGCCTCTGAACTGCATATTAGAAGTATGGCTTCATTGCTTCACACCAAAAAATACATTATAATAGCATTATATATCTAGGTTGGTATCCTCGCATTAACCTTAAAACATCACGAATTCAAAAACGCCAGTGCAAAGTTTGCATCGCTCGAGGTAGGTACTTCAACGTATTCAAGTTTTATCTAATCTTGCCAGTGCAGTGTAAAGTGGCGTGCGACGTAGTACAGTCAGTCGCAAACAATGGAGGTCGCACCTATTTTGGAAGAATGGGAAGAGCTGCGGGAGGACTACAAGAAATTGGAATGTGCCAATGTGGAATACTTGAAGAAACTGAAAGAGTTGAACGGTGCGCAACAACAATGCCTCAAGCATATCCAACATCAACGCTATAGAATGCAGGTGATGGCCAAAACACTGAGGAAGTTGAAGAAAAACAAAGAAAGCAGCGAGAAGATAAAAGAAATGGAAGACAACTTACTGAAACGAGAAGCAGAGTTACAAACAATCGAAGAACGCCTACCTAAGAAAGGGTCGGTATACTTGAAGCTCATTCTCGGCGATATCGATGTCTCATTCCTGAGCAAAGACGAGAAGTTTAAATACAAAGACGACTATGAAAAATTCAAGCTAATAAACCATGTGATAGCAGTAGTTGCAAACGTAGCAATGCTTTACACAAGCTGCAGAGCTATTGAAATACTCTACCTTGGCTTCTTGGTGTGGTATTATTGCACAATTACCATAAAGGAGGCTATCTTAAGAGCAAATGGTTCAAGAATCAAAGGTTGGTGGAGACTGCATCACATATTATCTACAATTAGTTCAGGAATTCTGTTGATATGGCCAGAAAACGAACCTTGGAGACAATTCAGAGAGCAGTTCATTTGGTACAACTTGTATAGCTGTTTTGTGACGTATCTTCAGTTCAAATACCAGAGAGGTGCATTGTATAGGCTGAAAGCTCTAGGTGAAAGAGATAACATGGATATTACAATTGAAGGGTTCCATTCTTGGATGTGGCGAGGACTAACCTTCCTCTTGCCCTTTCTCTTTATTGGATACTTGTTCCAACTAATACATGCTGTGGTGCTGTATAAACTTAGTTACCATCCTGAGGCTACGTGGCAGGTGTTGACGACCAGTATACTGTTCTTCGTTTTCTTCTTGGGAAATACCGTCACTACGATATTGGTGGTACCAGAAAAGATTAAGCAGAAAGTGATGTTTTCATATAAAGTGATGACCAGGAGAGTGTATAATGTTCTTAGTGATACTGTACGTTCGGGAGGTAGGACAACCACAAATGGAATTCAAAAATGACATTCTTTGGACCGTTTAATATTGAAATTTTGTAAGTAAAAGATTCAAAAGAAGTGGAAGTTGTCTTGGCGATATTTACGTCAACGCAGCTTCTGTTGCAAATTCAAATATTTTGTGAACTAAGACAGAGAAGATTCATGATCTAGATACCATCAATAAATTGTGATACTGCTACGTTTTCCTGAAAAACTGGTAAACGTCATGACTGAATACATTTGGTGTTGTAATTAAAAGCCTTATTCTCAATGTTGCACTGGCTCTTGATTTATAGGTGTTTCTGTTTTGTCTTTACTTCTACTCTAACACCTAAGCAATAGTGAGCAATCTAGGAGCTGGGGAAATTTACCATATACAGGGTGACGGGAAAATAGATGCGGAGCCGGTGGGGGGAGATAGTACAAACCAATCTGAGTCGATTTTATTATAGGAACTGCTGTCCGAAAATTGACCGTTTTCTGATTATACTAATTTTTAAGATCTTATAAAATTAATGTCTTTTATACGTTAACCAAGTAATAAAACTTGAAAATTGGGTGTTTCATTTAATTTTTTTTTGATTTTACAATAAAAATATTCTAAAATACAAAAATTGATACTCAAATATACATTATTGACTCATGCAGTAAGCTTCAAAATAATTCGATTTTTGTTAAAAAAATCTTCGTTCATCTCAAAAGCTTCAGTTTACTAGAACAAGTCGCATACAAATTTTTCATACAAAATAATTGGAAAACATCTACGTTTTATTATCTTTCAAATGAGGTATAAAAATCACAAATCGATTAAGAATTGGCAAAAATATGACTATTATAAGAGGAGGAAGGAAAAAGCAATAAAAATACTACTTTTACAAAATCATACCTTAATACAGGATAATTTGTTTGAAACTACATTTTTTTATTTTTTATGACAGCTGATTTTACTACCGCCGAATTCCTAAGAGAGGCTTGAATTTCTTGTGCTGCATGTATTATCCTGTTTCTGAGGTCTTCTATTCTGGGTACAGGATTTTGATCATAGTATACTAAAGTTTTCATGCGACCCTACACAAAAAAGTCCATAAGTGTAAGATCGGGACTGCGTGCTGGCCATGGGATTGGTCCGCCTTGATTTTTCGACATGACGGGTGCCCAGCACATTTCAGAAATTGGTTAAATGAGCAGTTTCCGAATCGATGGATCGGCAGACCAATCCCATGGCCAGCACGCAGTCCCGATCTCACACCTATGGACTTTTTGTGTGGGGTCGCATAAAAACTTTAGTATACTCTGATCAAAATCCTGTACCCACAATAGAAGAAGTCAGAAACAGGATAATACATGCAGCACAAGAAATTTAGCATCTCTTAGGAATTCGGCGGTAGTAAAATCAGCTGTCATAAGAAGAGAACGTGTGTGCATTAGAAATAGAGGGCGCCATATTGAAAATGTATTATAAAAATAAAAAAAATTTAGTTTCAAACAAATTATCCTTTATTAAGATATGATTTTGTAAGCGTAGTATTTTCATTGCTTTTTCCTTCCTCCTCATATAATAGTCATATTTTTGCTAGTTCTTAATGGATTTGTGATTTTTATACCTCATTTGAAAGGTAATAAAACGTAGATGTTTTTTAATTATTTTGTATGAAAAATTTGTATGGGACTTTTTCTAGTAAACTGAGGCTTTTGAGATGAACGAAGATTTTTTTAACAAAAATCGAACTATTTTGCAGCTTACTGCATGAGATAAATCTTAAAAATTAGTATAATTCGAAAACGACTAATTTTCGGACAATAGTTCCTATAGTAAAATCGACTCAGATTGGCTTTTACTATCTCCGCCCACCGGCTCCGCATCTATTTTCCCGTCACCCTGTATACTTTTTCTCAGTACACACACGTTTTTTAGCCTTTTTTGATTATTCTAAGCAAAAAAGGTTCTCGGTAGTCAAAATAACTTGTCCCTCTCTGAAATTTCAATAAAAAACATTGCCCGGTGCGAAAAAAAAATGTTTGTCATTTGAATTGAAAATTTGCCCTAGGTTTGGACGAGCGTTCTTAGAAATTTAATCCACGCGCGATCAACATTCGCAAAAATTCATCATGAAAATGGGA
This sequence comes from Acanthoscelides obtectus, assembly GCA_963669975.1. Classification (NCBI taxonomy): domain Eukaryota; kingdom Metazoa; phylum Arthropoda; class Insecta; order Coleoptera; family Chrysomelidae; genus Acanthoscelides; species Acanthoscelides obtectus. The sequence goes on along the minus strand of CAVLJG010000005.1, from coordinate 49,601,247 downwards.
AAATCATGACCCCAATTTAGAAAGAAGGTTAAATGAAATCATCTGGTTAACCTTTACTGTCAATGAACTAGCACCAAAATTTAAATATTTGATGTTCATCTCTAGGTTAGTGTTTATATGTATAAATATCAAGATCATATATTATCTATATGCGAAGATTTTTCCACATCTATAAAAGTGATGCTAAAATGATATGGGCTATTATTCTTACTAGTGAACTTAGATACACAGGTCAAGGATCACTAATAACAAATAGACATGAGTAGTTGTTTTAAAATATAGATAATTACGATGAAATGTTACATGATGAATTGTACTTTATACCGTGTATAATTTTGATCGTATTGATATTTGTGGTTTCAGATTTCATTACAACATTCTAAAAACAATTTTTATCCATTTTTACTTCCTATGCCACTGGCGAGGACGTATTAAATCACGAAAAGTTCCGAAAATGAAACATTATGTTATTTGGATGTTATATGACATGTATATCACAAAAAAACATATCACCTATTTGTGCCGATCTATCTGCTTGTCGGTCTGTCTGTCAGTCTCTCTGTCCGCTAATCCTTGGTCCGTGTATACTTTGGGACGTACTGCTCGGATTTGGATAATACTTTCACACATGCTTACTACTTTGCCAAGAACGAAAAAGCCTCGCAGTTTTTGAAAGTCAGCAGCAGCGACGGAGCTGGGAGTAAAGATTACAAAAAAATCGCCAAATCTTCATTTTTTGACGTTTCAGAGGGTCCTGATCATATTCAGAAACATTTCTGTAAGGGTTAAAGTTTTCGGGTTGGGGATTGCGAGCGGTGAGAGACGGTATATCTCAATATTGATATATTTATACGCTCCCAACCCCAGTAGCTCTACGAACCTTTTAGTTTTAGAGATTCTTGCTTATTTTCAAATGGTTGTAAATTGTTGCATACCTGGTGTCAGTGAAAGACCTTCCATTGTTAAAACGCTGGTAATTTCAGTGGTACTATGCACCTATTAGACAAAAAGTCACACATATTTTCCCTACATTTGTCAAGGAGACAGAAATATGATAGATTTGCTTCATATAGTTTGATATGTGGAGGTCGAAGACTAATCGTACCTAAGTGAACCTACCTAATCACGATTCGGTTTCGCCTTTTGAAACGATTTGACTCATCCTTTTTCTATGAAACCTCCAACGAAGGCGCAGAAAGTATAGAGTCAATCTACTTGCCGCCATTTTTTATGTTGGAAACAAGTTCTACATTTACTAACATTGTCAAATGAAGATGAATCCTTTAGTTATAATCTGAACTCTCATTCAGAGTTGATCTTTACAACAAGCTAGAAGTGTACGGATAGGCAAGTCAGTATCTATTTGTGTTGGCATGGTCAAGTCAGCTCTTCCGTACATAACTCTACATGTATGTATATTTTACAGAAATGTTGCATTTCAAAAAGGGAGTGCTTATTAGAATTAAGTCTATTTTTAGCAGTTACGTGTTAACATGAGTGGATAGAGCATTTTTGTCCAGATATCGATTTCCCAGACGAACAAACCCTTTACATTATGTAAAATGTAAATAGCTTCGAGAAAAGCTTTAAGGCCTTGATTTCCATTAAGATTGCTAGAATTGCTTCAATAGAGGCGTGCTAAATATGAATTCTATTGCGGACTCAAGCAACTAATCATTTTGCATGACAAAGGGCGTATTAGAATTTAATAGAACAACGTGAAGTCAAGTTAATAGCAACAAGAAGTTTCTGCTACGGTGTCAAACAAAGTCGCCCGGGCAAATTCATAATATAATGATGTCTAACTGCGTGCTGAACTCTACGGGGAAAACAAATTTGTCTGACGGCTTGAGTTCAATGTGTACGAGAAGCGCGAGAAGTGTGAATCAACACATGTTAGAAAGCGCTAGAAGACGATATCACCACATTGCCTAGCAACGGTGACGCAGAAGGTCGTGTAATCTGCCGCGTTGCCGATATGTTTCCCAAGAAAATGTTCGCACAGGCTGCTACAATAAATTAGGTTACTGTCACACCCATGATGGAGGTCTGTACGAAGATTTAATTTAATACGATTTTTTCATTTTGATTAGACTTATTTATTTATTTTGATGCGACTTAGTGTTTTAATTTACTTTAGAATTATCTTTGATTTCTACCAATGGTGATAAAATCAACACAACCTGAGTTATTGCTACATTTTCGACAGCGCTGCGACATGAAAATGTAACAAATAACGTTACGCAATACAAAGTTTTACTGCCTGCGTGTATGCAGGTGAAAGCCATTTCGAAGCAGGACGATACTCTAATACGAGCGCTAGATGCGTACTGACCAAAATCGCTCAACTATGATCATGGAGGTGGAAACCTTGCATTAGATTGTATAAGATGCGGTGTTATTAAACGAACCAATGATGCAATGTTGCAGAATTAGTGGCGATCCTTACCTTTCACGACTTAAAATGGAGCGCCGTTAGGACCGATCGGAAATCAATCCTAAACAGATCCAACACAATTCAAAAATAAAACCATTATTTGGCGTAAAGTTAAAATGAACAGCATCAAATATGTTAGTGCTATTAAAAAAATAACGAAAAGGAACTTAATGACACTCTCATATCCGAGAAATTTTGCAAGTTAGCGGAACACTTTGAAGGCGACGGCCCATCAATATGTACATCACGAAACCTCGCAGTATCATCAATTTTCTACGAGGATGTCACCAATGAAGATATCGTGCAAGTAATCAGAAGCCTGTAGTACTGGCACCACCGCTCTTCATTGTATATATGAATTGAAGTTGTCTGGCTTCATGGTTAACTATGCGAATGACACATGTAGTCGTCAGTGCCATGACACCGCAGGATCTTCTTCAACTCATTGAGAAGGTCAAAAGTGAAATGAGCGAGTTGTGCCGGTCGAACCGACTTATCTTGTATGAAGATAAAAAAAACTGTACAAGTTCATTTCTTCGACTAGAAACTACGCATGGATATTGCTAGTTTTACAGATCTAACAATTAAGTAACCTTTGCAATAAAACTAACAGTGGTTAGTTTGAAATCTTAAAATTAAAACCCAACATTCATCAAAACTCACTCTTAGGCCGGCACTAGACTATAAAATTTCTTTGACAAAGATCTTTTATAAATTACTTTTACAAAAGTTATACATAAAAGAAGTGTTGTTGTTGCCAAACAGCCTATTACACTAAATGATTTTATAAACTATTTTAAGAAGGTAGTGCAAATACAGCTGTGGACGATGACGTTCAGGTTGCTGCCATAGCTAGTTTCACTTCGGCAGTCATTGTAGTGGGTTTAACAACGAAAACTGTAGATAAAACCGTGGATTGCCCGCCTTGAGTTGAAGACGATCTACAGTAAGTTGGTCCAAGAACTGGCAGTGGAAGATCAGAGAAGTTATGTTAACTTTTTGAGATTGGATGATGATGACACATTTATGAAACCCTATCAGCACTGAGGAGCGGCTCATGGTGACATTGCAATTTCTAGCCACCGGAGAGAGTTACACTAGCCTCCAGTACGCCACACACCATCTGTTTTCCCCCATCTTGACACAACTATGAAAAATCTTTTATCAAATGTAGAATGAAGAGGCTAAATAAAATAAAAGAACTTTTATAAAAGTTTCCTTTTATAAAAGTTGACCTATTACACTATCACATTTCTTTTCCAACGTCTTTTATCAAACATCTTTGTCAAAGAACTTTTATAGTGTAATGCCGGCCTTAGATATGTATTACGAGCTTGTCTATTCACTAGCAATATAATCATATGGAGACAGGCAACAATGATTAACAGATTATTTATTCTGCAGAAACGAGTAATTCGATTGGTTTATAATATTAATAAGAGGAACTCTTGTAAAGGAACCTTTTGATACTATAATCTGCTTACATTAACTTCCATCTATGTTTACAAATGCACCATCTTTGCATCTGATTGCAGCAATAAATTTGTTCGTAACAACGCCATATAATACTCGTACTAGAACAGGGCATGATCTGAGTATACCGATACATAACTTCTATTCCAAAAATCTCCTATACCAGCTTGCACTAAGATATATAATAATTTGACCTTGACCGTGAGCTCCGAAGGTCAAGATTTAAGAAAGGTAGAGACCATATTTGAACGTAAAATTTTCCGTTCTAACCATTCAAAAATAGGGGGTTCCGTTTAAAAAAATCAACGTGATCTTCAATGATGTTCACACATTTTCGTGGGCTTCCGAAACCTTTCAGACATCCTATATACGTAGATAATATCGCGTCCACCTCGTTTTTTGCCTGTATTTTCGACGCGTCTGGATCGATTTTCGAAAACTACAAAGCTTTTTCGCCCTTCTCAAAATCGTTAGAAAAGTTTATTGGAGGCACGCTGATTGCAAGTTTTCTAATATGAACGATTACACTAATTCAACGGTGAAAATTGGTTTTAAGAGCGGAGGTGAGTAGCTGCATGCTTAAGCAGCAGTATTATAGCAAAAAAAGGTGGGGAGCAATGCCTCCCATGTCTCGCCTAATTCCGCCTATGACCTTCCTTCAGACTTTCAAAATCCGATAGGTACTTACTCTCCAAGGTATAGACGGACTGACTGATCAACAGACAGAAAGATTGACCAAAATTAGTGTCGAGTAACATCCAAAAGCCATAATACCTGATTTTCGTATTTTTTCGCGGTTACAATGCTTCCTCGCCAGTGGCATGGCAAGTAAAAAAGGTGACCATGCTTTTTTAACTACCCTCATATATGTTGGTGGTACGACCGTTTTCCATTTTTTTACCAAAGACGGAACTCTCAGACACTATTACGGCAGGATGTAATTTTGGCAATCGATTTGAATCGTTTTCAAAGCAACATTTTACATCTCATTTAAAAATCTACCAAAGAGTGCTGGAACCCTATATGACCTTGTATTATGTCCATGAGCGGCTGCGGAGGGGTGCCCTAGGGGCCTCCAGTCGGTGAGCAGCCAACTGTTGAAAATTCTTGCAGGCGCCCAAGATTCGGTTGACTACACGTTAAGTTAACAAAATGTGGAACATTCTGTCTGAAGAGGTTTTCCTGATTTACCAACCTTAGATAAGTTAAAAATCAGTTCAATAAGATATCCTTACCTTCTTTATACCACTATAAAAAGACTGATTTACATGGTTATTCGATTTTCAAGTCATCTCCGATTTTTTCAGTAGACCAAAATTCAGTTTTCCCAAATTCCTTAGATATTAGAGATAATTACCCGCTTAACTTGTTGTGAATTGGGTAGAAATATAAAACATCAGATAAATTTTATGATTTATTTTGTCTCCTGAATATTGTAATTACATCTAAGATATACAAATCTAAAGTAAAATAAAAAATGTCTGATAGTATTACTATTCTACAAGTGATATTCCTTTTTGTATCATTCTTATACCCGTGTATATCTTTACTGGAATGTAAGGTAAGTTTTGCACTACACGATTTAATACAATTAAATAACACAAACAAACATTTTCAATTTACCATATTTACCAATTAACATTCAGTTTCAGTCCTACCATATAGTATATAAAAACGTAAATACTGACTTGCATAACTCATTTCCTATAAAATAAACAACGAATTTAATATTAATGTGGTTAAATAATACCTAATTATTGTATGTATTATACTTATATGTCATAAGGTTCTATGGTATATAAATTATCAATAGAAAAAACTAAGATTACTCATTCAAGAGAACAAGTAACTACTAAATGTAGATCCTGATGCTTCACTCTTTATTCTTCACAACCGATGCCATCCAACACGCCAAAATTATGCCCACGATCTAAGAGATAGAAAATAAGAGCTTAGCAATCATTGAATAGTATGATTCAAAAGGTACTCCGTAGAAAATAGTCAACTATTTTCGAAGTGAGAATGAAAACGTTTTGTACAAATTGGTTAATGGATTCCCCAAAAATGATGCTTCTAGATCACGACCAACGTAACTTTTACTAGTTTTCCGAACTCTGCAAATATTAGAAGAATTTTAGTAAACCCATGTCAAAGAAAACATAACACCCAATAAAAATGGCGTTTAATAGGTTTACTTTGCACTAGAAATATAATTAGTCCAGAGACATTCTTTCCCTGACCTACCATTCCACATCTTCGCGGCATCGCTGCATCGAGTTACCTTCATTTCGTGCATGGTCCTTGATGTTTGTGTATGTTGTTTGCGCTGCAGTATGGATAGATTAGTCAGCCGAACCGGTTCGCCGGTTTCGGGACCCTTTCGCACCGGCACCGGCGGGCCGTCAGCGATCCAGCTCTGTTCTACCGCTACGCCAATGGACTTTGCTCCTCAGAGCAGAGTCGGTTAAATAGGGGCAAAGCTCCGAATTTAGGTAACTAAGAAAAAGACACAGTTTCGCAATTCCGAATATTTCCGGAGATAGACGAAACAAGCAGAATTTCCCCAAAATCGTTTTATTTTTTCCTGCCTTTCTTTGAAATGGGATTTAAAAATAAAAGGTATATTAACATTGCCACTTTATCTCTTCTACAAGCTGGCATGATTAGAATTTCAATAAGACGTTTCGTCTCTTCTTGTCGTCAGTCATCAACTATATTTTTTCTTAAAGAGGTATTGGATTTTTGCGCAGGTGAATAGAGTTTTTGATTCTGATTTCAAAATGTATAATGTCATAAATTAACATTGATAAAGAAACGGAATTTCTTAATTAGACCTTGAAATTATCAGATAATCAGTTCGTCGGTCTCCGCACGTAGAGGCGTAAATGACAAAAAAAATCTTGAATCGAGTTACGCCGTAATTTCACATATTGTTTGTTGTCTCTCACCTCATGAAGTGTCGTAACTGTATATTATTTCGCTGCTTGGAGATAAGATTCTTAAAAAATTGCGATACAATTCCGAAAACAATGTTCACGTACCGGCTTAAATAGATTTACTCCTCTGCGTTAAAACTCGTTTTCTGTATTTGACCAATAATTATATAGCACGTACCGGCGCATGGGTCCCTTTATTCCCTCCCAGTAACATCCTGTAATACGTTTTGCTAGATCTAAACAGCCCTATACCGTCATTCCAATGAATTATATATTTTCATAATGCAATTTGTATTTTCGGTTAAACTTACTCTAGGATTTACTTTTTATTTGCACTTATAATATTATGTAAAGAATAAAACAATTTGTATTTATGGAACAGTATTTTCGATACTTTGATACCCATATCCAGTTTTAAATTGTTGGCGTAACTAACCAATAAAAGAAACAAGAGTCGTAACGAAGTGACGTAAATGTACAAAAAATATATTTTTTAAAACTCATTCTACTGTAACAAAATTGAACCATCCTTAAACAAAGTTCTACATAATTTTATTTTAACAAAAAAAAAAACAGCAACGTGCAGACTAAAAAATCAGTATGTCATTTTCAATCTTATTGCTGATTTTCGTTTTATAGCTCTCCTGTAAAATTTGTTAGTTAACGCCGGTACGTGCGGAGATCGACAATTTGTTTCATAATATTATCTGCCAAGCATTTATTTAGTTTTTATGAATTATGCATAGGTAATATTGATGATGTGATATTTTACAGATCACGACATCCGTTGATATTATAAATCAAATGGTTACAAAAGTAATAGAATAGTAATAATAGTAAAAAATATCGATCTTACCATTTGAAAACGTCTTACCTCAATAAAGGCGATTCCAATTCCAACCCCAATAAGCACCTTAGATCCAGATTCCGCTTTGTTCTCAAGTTCATAGATACAACCGTAAGAATAGAGGTACTCGTCATTTGGCTGCGCCTTACGGCATTGATCCTGATTGGGGGTAGGGGCGTTGTCCCTAGGGGCGAAACAACATGATGCTGGACGTCTGTCACCCCAGTCGTTAGGCCCCTCGACACCACAACATTCCAACTGAAACGAAAAAATGGTATCAATCAATAAAGCATTATTATTGTAAGAAAAGAAATGATGTATAGCATAAAAAAGGAAATAAATGGATCAAATGAGCTAAACATGCCTATAAAATTAGTTGTATCTGGCCAAGGGTGCTGAAAGCGTTTCTTCACAAGTTCATTCCAAGGGTTGGGTCTACAAGTAAGGTAACATAACTCGTATCACCTTTTAATAAAAACCCTCCTAGGACCAGGATCCTCTAAAACGTCAACAACGAAGTTTAAGCGATTTTTTTTGTCTTTTTGTTTTTCACTCCGCCGCCACTGGACCGATTTCTAAAATCTACAAACTTTTTTCATCTTTGGCATAGTAGTTAGGTCAGGTTTCTTGTGAGTGCATCAATAACGATTCTCCACTGCGACTATGGTCTATTGTGGCGCTAGCATAGTAGTAATCTAGTGTAGTATTTAATCCAAATCCGAACTATGCATTCCAAGTTATAGACGGGTGAAAGGCAGGCGGATAGACCGATCTACAGAAAGATGGAAATGAGCTACATGGTTTTTTGGGATTTTATAATTGGGTGCTTGGAAAATACTTAGAAACTTTGGCAGCATTAAAATTTTAGTTTTGGAGTGGAAAATATATTTCGCACTTTTCTAAACATTATATATTGAAAACTATCAGCTTTAGCCAATAATCGATAAGTCTTCTTGACAACATTATATATTCATGTACTGTTGTATATTATGTATAAATACAGACCCTGCTTTGGATGTTATCCCAGGCAACTTTGTCTGCTTTGCTCTTTTCATAGTTATTCAACGACGTCATCATCACGTCTCTAAGGGCTGATCTGAACTCGTTCTTATACGTAGCTGCTGCTATACCTACTGCGAATTCTACGATGAATATGACGAGAAGGCATAAGGCAAACTGGAAGAAGAAACATGCTCCGTTAGATTGACTATAAAACCAGTTACATGAGCATGTTTATCAAAAACCCCAAAATATGTCTCTTTTATGTTTGAGGGTTACAACTGAAGAATTTTCGATTGGGCTTCAGACACACTATTTGAAAAATGCCTTTACTGGCTACTAAATAGTGTTTTCAGATGTACTGTAATAAATCTCCATTTAGATATGTTTAATGATCCGTTTTATGAACCTCATCTCCAACATATGAAATTCCAATATATTAGAGTCACAGGTAAAAATAAATGCATATAATGAGCAGCGTTCTAAACGAAGTGAATTGTCCTGATTTTTGTTACACACACAAATATAAACGAAACTTTTTCATGAAATTTAACAAGGTTCATGACTGTCAGTAGTCAGTACTGTCAAATTACTACGATACACTATAGTGGTCATGCAAACTCTGGTTTTTCCAAACCATCCTTATTAGCTCTTACTTTCAAACATAAGGTACACGTAACGGAAGATTCGTTATATTTGTCGCATTAAAAACTCTCTATTATATCTGTTGAATAGATAATAAATGGACATTTCGCATGACTTGTCACAAGCTTCTACTCCCCATTTAAAAATTCAGCGGTTGCGACTCACACTCTTAGGATATTATATTTACAGACAAATTTTTCACGCAATAGATACTTACTGAGTCTGAGATTGAGATTTTTCATAAATACACACAATATTCTTAATCAGTCTCTAATAATCAGGTATCTTACCGCCATAAGCATATAGTAAGACTCTCTAATAACCCCGTAGCACCCCAGGGTGGCTACGAGAAATACTATGACTCCTGCAACAATGAGCACAACTGGAGGTGCTAGAATTCGGCCCTCTAAGAAGTGGCCAAATTCACCTATGTCTGAGAGGACTACGGCTCCTGCTATGATCAGACCCAAACCGGACAACTGGAATAGAATGAAATAGAATTGTAGATATCATGGATCATTGGACTGGGCACCAATATGGTGCAAGGTAAAAAATCTGAGGTTCTTGTAAAGAATTCGTCTTAATGTAGCTGACTGCCAAAATAGTGTCAAGTCTTCTGCATATCTTAGGATGTCAACTCATAATACGTCTTATAGTAACTATTGTAACGCCCTCATAATTGGAACTCGGAGCAACAATGAGAAACCTTCGTAAGGTCGACGGTTAGGCAACCAGATTTACGCGATCACCCATCGAGAAACATCGCAATCTAACAGGCTTCTCGTTTCGTCCACGATACACATACACTGAAGATAGGATATTGCGCATGTGGGCGGAGCTTCGTGACGTCATCCGGTGAGTTGTCGGCTCGTGGTTACCAGTGGCAGGATTGTCGTATCGTTACTGCAGTTCACGTGTATCGTGGTTAATACTAAATAGTGCGATTTGTTGGTGTTTTAGCAAAAAATGGTTACATCTTACAAAAAGAAAACACAAAGTCAATGTAAAAAGCGTTAGGGTTTGCTCGAAGCATTTTTGTGAAAGTGCCTATAAGGTCAATTTAAAACATACCTTTTTGGGTTACACCCCTAAAATATACCGTGCTCTAAAAGATGATGCCATTCCTATGGAAAATTTACCCAAGTCTCTATCATCACCTGGACCATCTACAGCTGTTGATGGGGAAAAGCGGAAAAGTGCTTACGAAAAAAGGCAAAGGGCTCAACTTATCCCCTAGAGGTTAAGTATAGAATAAGGTCATATATTTTGGGGCGAAACGAAGGCGCATACTCAGAGTATTGCAGAGTAGAGGAAGAGGATACTCCGGACATTCCACTAACCGCATCATTAATGAATAAACTGAATGCGCCTGAAGTATCAGCTGACTATAACGAGGAAGTTTTAGTGGAAGAAATGGATGAGCTCGAGTATGATGGACTGAAAAATTTGGCCGGCTTTGTTTGCCATAAATTGCAGGATGAGAGGTTGAAAAGTTCCTCAAATGAAACTAACTTCTGGATAGACCATCTTAGTGAGAGTGGATTATCAAAACTTTAAACACCTTTCATGAATCAAATTCAGAAGCTTAATAAGGTGTTTACTACATTCAATGGGGACGGAATAGTGACCGAAAAGTAATATTTTATAGGCGAACTTCTGATGAAGAGCAGCAACATTGACAGAACTGAAAAAGCCTTTTATTTATTTTTCAGGTCAACGATGTTCTTCTGGATCAAAGAACTGAATACAAGTTTGAAAGACCAGAAAAATCGTGAAAGGAAATGGAGAAAAATTTGGGGCTTAGACTAAGTCATTTCCATTTATTGCTATATCGTCAGCTTACTGCAAAAAGATGATAACTCCATTTTTCTACTTTTCGAGTTGCGTACATTTTCACACTTGCATGTAGTTAGTACTTAGGATGTTCTGTGAAATAAGGATGAATAAATGTAGTGCAGTATTAACGTCATGAGCATGTTAACCCTGCTCCACAGAATATACTAAAATATAGGTAATGTCGAAAAATCTTGTTTTTACAGTAAAGTGACGATACACGCTCTATTGTCTAGCTAGAAAGCCGTTTAAGCTATAGCCTGTGAGATAACAATTACAAGGTTGAAATCTTTTATTTAAATACGCCTTTTTGTTTTGTATAAAATTTTAATGTAGATTGTGTCACTCGCACGGCTAAGACGAATCCAACGACACTTCATATGTGAAAATCCGTCCAGCCGTTCGGCCTGTAGGTGAAAATATACACGTTATCCATATCAACCCAAATGATAATCACTCTCCGCATGACGTCATGCGCGCCGGCGGACGAAAATCGAACAGCGGAGCATCCGGCACTGCGTTTCGTCGACTTGAAATTACATACACGCGTCGAGAACGGGCAGGGGGAGTCGAGAGGGAATGAGTCAGCAGCGCGAAACGCGATAGTCTAGTCGACATGGTCATACATTTGTAATAAATTAGTGTGCGTATAATAAATAAGTGTCGAAATAGTACAAATAGTGTTTACGTTACACTATTATAATTTTTGTCGTCTAAAGTTTACATTTTTATTCTCGGTGTCGACAAAAAGCAAACGACTTGTATTAGGTCATGAAGTAGGTAATTTTTTCCTACTATTTTTGCAACAGTAATTTTTTTGGCGGCACTGCTAGATGATGGCTTCCTAGTGATTCGTTCAAATTGGCGTCATGGTAGGGTTGGAACATTTGCCGCCATTTTGGTAAGCGGGTTTGATCGAAATTCTCGAAAATCAACAATCCTAAGAAAATGACAGAAGCAATTTAGTAGGGAATCACACGCTTCATAATTTTGCGGTATAGTGAACAGGTTACGAGAAATTTAAGGGTAAGGTACACGTAATGATATTTTGGCTATTAACAGTTAAACTAACAAACTTAGCGTATAGGGTTACTATTAATAGAACATTATATTTCTTACAGAAAAAACACACTTAGATTTTTTCGACAGTTGATGGCTCTTGAAGTATAGGAGGGAAAGTTGAAAATTCGTATACAGTCCCACGATATACTTCGCACACTACGTATGTTGGCCACGTATCAGCATACAACATATAGTCACGTGGAAATAACGTCACAAATCATTATCTATTTTAAAAAATACCATTTTAAAGTGAATCTATTTTTTTCTTGCCACGCGTAGGTATGAAACTTGTACTATTCTTCAATGATTTGTGATTATGAGAATGTGTCTCGCTTCCATCAGTGTACTTATTTCGGTCATGTCACTGCACAATTGCAGTAACAGTTAGATGAAGATTCGGTTCATAAACCTTTGAAAATAAAAATCCGTTATACGTTTTTTTTTTAAATTCGGAATGTCTAGTTTGAATACCTTCGGTACTAGAAGCAACAATACTAACAGCAAAAACCAAGTTGAAAACAAGCAAAAACCAAGTTGAAAACAAACAAAACCATTTTGATCAGATTCAACCTGCAACATTACAATTCATACCAAAATCACGATACATTCCAAAATTCCCGCAAAAAACTGAAAATCGCCACCCTCCCACTTCCCTTTAAGATGCACCATTATGCGATAATTAACCCTTGCATAGATAAAGACGCTTTATCAAGAAAAAAATAAATAAGTCAATACTTTGAAGATTTTTTCATATTATTATTTTTAGAAGGTCAAGTTTAATACCCAAAACTAAGGTTGAATTTCATTTTTGCTTTGGATAATGAATGTAACAAATAGATAGCAATTAGAGTAACTAGCTAAAAATAAATCTTATTTGTAAAGAAAAATTGAACACGCATTTCAGTAGGTGGCGCCGCAGTAGTTACTTAAAGCACATGTATCCAATTCATCATGGAGCGCTACACGATCCCACAAGGCGTCCATATTGTTAAAACGTTTTACTTAAATAATGACTCGATTGTTGCAACGATTCGGAAGCTACGAAAAGAGTTCGGTCGAAATAATGTGCGCACTATCAACACCACTCGTCAGTTGGTTTTTTGAACAAAGAGGTGAAGTTAAAGACTTACCAAGGTCTGTTCGTACTCCAGAAAATATCGAGAGACTTCGTGAAAGTGTAGTGGAGCGCCCTGAGACGTCTACCAGACATCGTTCTCAAGGACTGAGTATTCTTCGCAGTCATTATGCACTATCTTAAAAAAGACTTGCATTTGCGGTTATACAAAATTCAGTTAACAAAAGAACTACAGAATAGTGACCATGAAAGTCGCCGACAATACAGTCATACAATATTGTAGCTTAATACCCAAAATAACGATTTTTACCGACAACTGATAATGAGCGATGAAGTCCACTTCGATATGAACGGATTTGTTAATACGCAGAATTGTCATATCTGGGCATTAGAGAACCTTCGTGTTATCGATCAGCGACCACTACATCCTCGTCGAGTCACAGTTTAGTGCGGTGTTTGGTATGGAGATGTCATTGGACCTTACTTCTTTGAAGACGCTGCAGGCAATTCTCTTACTGTCACTGGGGGGCGGTACCATGATATGGTGCAAAACTTTCTCGCTCCTCAAATACAACAATTTAACCTGCAAAACATGTGGTTCCAGCTAGAGAAACAATAAATCTTTTGCGTACAATATTTCCGGGACGTTTAATTTCTCGATTTGTTGATGTCAACTGGTCACCAAGGTCGCTGGATTTAACGGCTCCTGACTTTTTTAATGTAGATTTTTGAAAAATAAGGTTCACGTAATCAAACCAAATATGTACTGTATAGCAGCTAAAGAACAATATAACGGTAGCGCTTGAAAATATTCCTCCCGAAACCTACCAAAAAGTTATGGAAAATGTAATCAAGAGCTTAGGTTTGCGCGGCTTCTAGAGGCGGACATTTTTCTGATAGTTTTTTTCATACATAATTTGTAAGTTACAATTAAAGATTACGAAAAAATGAACGTATTTTATTTCATTTCACAAATATTCAAGATATAAACCAGTCAGTTACATATCGGCCTCCCTGTATTTATAGCGTCGGCGGTAAATGAGTAGGGTCCTTATCTAGAGCTACAAAAAAGGGCTGGATAAATTTCTGATTAAATTTCACATTTGGCAAACTCACTTTCTAGTGTATACTAAGAAATCTGTAAATATTGGTATAAGACTATTTTTCTCAAAAAATTTGCAAAAATAGTGAGTATTTTTGAACGAAACTTCCTGGACGCTGCATAGCGTAAAAACTTTAACTTCTATTTATTATTCCAAATTTATTTAAAAAAATTGAACCCTCCAGCAAAATTTACATATTTATGATTTTGAAGGCTTTTTCATACTATAAAACTCTTCAATAAACCATTTATAGTTATCTAGTTCCTTTAAAGGCAATATTGTTATTTTTCGAAGTTTGTCGTTTGATAATATAGTCAATTATCTTCAGATAAGGACCCGGTTTATAACCCTTCAAAAACAAAGACTCTGTTATGGAATCCTAGTACAGATTTTTTCGGAAATTCGAAATACGTCGGTAGAAAAACCTTGGTACTATAATCAACAATACTAACTGCAAAAACTAAGTTGAAAATCAACAAGGCAGATTCAACTCATTGTTCCTCATGTTTCACACCAAAATCATGACACATTCGACTAATTGGAAGTCCCAAAAAAGAAACTGAAAATTGACACCCTACCACTTTCTTTACGACGCACCCTTACGGGGCAATTAACCTTTGCCTAGATAAAAACGCTGACAATTGGCTATCTCAAAAAAAGCCAAAACCTATTTCTTTGAGGATATTTTTCTAAATATTGCTTTTAGAAGTAGAGTAAGTTTGATTCCCAAAAATACAAAATCTTTCAAAAAGACGACTATAAAGATTATCAAGGCAGAGGCGTAGCTACTGTGGGTGGCACCCGGTGCGGAAGTTGGTGGTGTCCCCCATTGAAAGTCTAAAGCAATACATTTTATATGATTTATAAACGTCATGGATCATTTAATATTCATATCAAAAATATTGAACAAATAACAAAACCCAATACAGACTAAGACAGAAAAAATATTTTTATCTTACAATTAAAATCTTTTCTTTCTAACTTTGACAGCAGCAAACTCAGAAATACCTGCATCAAAATTTATATTTTGTATTTCCTCGTGTTCGATGGCTAATATACTCAAATTGCTAAGCCGCGATTGGGACATTGTTGTCCGCAAATAGTTTTGTATTGATTTTAGTTTACTGAAACTACTTTCAAAGGAAGCTACGGACACGCAAAACGTCATGAACAATTTTAGTGCAATCATAAGATTTGGAAGGGATTCTGTAAAACCTCATTCTACAATAAGCTTTAAAAATCTAGAGATACCCAATCAGAAACTGTAACGTGAGCGGGTGTTAAGTGTCTTCGCAGTATTGCTATCTCCAAAAGTAATTCTGTTTCTGAGACCTCATCATAAAAATCAGTAAATATGAATGTATCTAATTTCAGTTCTTTAGTATTCGCCAGAAGCGAAGTATGTATTTGTTTGTACGATCTCGAACAGTGAACCTAGGTCTTGACGAGACTTCGATTTTCTCTGGAGTTCAACTCTGAATCGGTCGAGACATTCCAAAATATCTTTTTAAAGTTCTTCTTTCAGTGTGAGTCCTGCATCACTGGCGATCTCACCAACCACCTGTTTTTTTACGACGAAGTCGTCTTTCTGTTGGAATATCGTAGTCTTCTGATTTTGAGCAAATCCCCGAATTATACATAGAGCTGAACTAGTGCTTGTGGAGGAATCACCGAAGAAGACAATGTGCTAGCGATTTAATTTTTATATGTTTGTACATTGTTCTTAAAGTAGAGTCACCACCCCAAAAAAGGCAACACCCGGTACGGACCGCCCCCGCCGCCCCCCTTGTTACGCCACTGCTAGATAGTATATGTAAGTCAAAACTGGCTTAAAAATTTTTTGATCAAAACTCAAATTTGGAATAATCACGTTTTCCCGTATAATATGAAATCTGTGAAATATTGGTAGAAGTAGCCTAGAAAAAAGTCGTACGAGATGAAATAAAGCCTTATATGTTAAATTTGTCAAAGCAACTTAGTCAAGGAAGATCAATTTTCAAAAAATTAGGAAATTTGCAAAAATAATGAGTATTTTTGAATGAAGCTTCCTGGATGCTACATACCATAAAAGCTTTAACTTTAATTTATTATTTCAAATTTAATAAAAGATTAAACGCTCCATCTAAATTGAACATATTTGTAGTAATACTTACAGTTTGTTTAATATACGCAAAATTATTTTTTGTCGTTTAATACAAAAGTGGATTATTCTTAGATGAATACCTGTTTCATAACCCTTGAAAAAATTCCGTTATCTAATTCTCCTACGCTTTTTTTCAGAAATTCGAAGTACCTAGTTGGAATATCTTCGGAACTACAATCAACAATACTAACCGCAAAAACCAAGTTGAAAACAAACAAAACCGTTTTGATCAGATTTAATTCGCACCCCTTCATGTTTCACACGAAAATCACGACACATTCGACTCCTTGAAACTCCCGCAAAAAAACTGAATATCGCCACCCTACCACTTTCCTTTAAGACGCAACCTTACGCGGTAATTAACCCTTGCCTAGAGAAAGACGCTGACCATTGGCTATCGCATTGTTTGAATACACGTTGGCATGGAGACGTACATTCTTTGCTTTGCCGTGATTCTCCCTAATTTTGACCGCTTGACATTCCTAAGAATAATTATATGTGTCACTCGCGTTTAATGACATCACTTTTACTATGTGGACCATGGTAGTTAAGTCTTATATGGATCACAGAAACAGGCAGACAACATTCAGATATTTTAGCTGTAGGAGTTCTTTTCCGGTTGCTTTCTCTTCGAATTGATGTTTTACCTGTTGATGTTTTACTTCGTACTACGGTTGACCAGATGTCATTGTAATCGCAAACAGTTGTGAAAAGAAAAGATGGGTCTTCTGTTAGTCTGTCCGTTAATTCCTACCCTTTCTATCGGAAAGCACCGCTCCGATTTTGATGAAATTTTGACACAAAGTTTCTGCTATCACAAGGACAGTGCCGGCAGAGCTATGGATATAAAAACAAAATACAAACACTCAAACTTTGTTCTATGACGTTTCAGAGATTCCTGTTCATTCTTAGAAAAAATATTTTGGATTTATCAATATTGGATGTTGGTGGCTGTCGGATGCAGAAACTAGCAATTGTTGCTTTTATGGTTTGACTGAAAGACATATTATTAAGAATATTCTGATCTACATAATATTACACACCTGTTAGAGATAATAATCATATTTATTTTCTATACATTTGCCACTAAAACAAATTATTATGATTATATTCCATGTGAATCTTTTGATTAGACTTTTTTTGTTTGAGTTGCTTTGATGCCCGAATATAATAATAATAATAATAATAAATGGGCTTTATTTCGTACCTAGGTAAAAGTACAAAAAAGGCGAAGTGCCGCTAAGATTAGCGTTTTTCAACTTAACCTTAACCTCAACAAAAAAAATATATATATATATATATATAAATATAATAAAACATTCTACCAACAAAAATGTATCCATAATTCTCAATAATTACTAAATAATTAACACAGAACAATTACAAGAATAGTCCATATTTCTAGCATTTCGTACTCATCATCAGACCTCGACTTGTAGTTTTAGTTTAAGCCTCTTTTTAAAATTAAATAACGAATAGTTTTGGAATGTAACAGGCAGATCATTATATAATTTAATAGCATTGTAGCTGAATGATGTTTTGTAGACAGCCTTAGAATCTAAGGGTATCACTAAGATATTCCTATTCCTAGTATTCAGTTGATTTATGTCACTACATCGTGTTAATTTATTATGCAAATATTGTGGTTGTTTGGTAGCTAAGACCTTATGTGTGAGTGTCAATAAGTGAAGCTTTTGCATGACTTTAATCTGCAGAATACCAAGTTCCTTAAATTTATGAGAAATATGATCAAACTTTCGTATTCCGCAAGAAACTCTGATGCACGAATTCTGAATACGCTGTAATTTGCTTTGTTCACTATATGATAGAGCTGCGCCATATATACTGTCACAATAACTGATCTTTGATATAATTAATGTTTCACACAGTTTCAGCTTTACTGAAGTAGATATTATTTGCCTATGTGGATAAAACTGTTTCAAAATGCGGTATGATGCACTACATAACGAATTTACGTGTTTTTTGTACATATTTTAGTTCTGTGTCAATCCAGAATCCCAGGTTTTTACACTCATTTATTATAGGAAGCCGACAATCATAGATTTTAAGGTTAATTTCCGTTTCGATCAATGTTCTTTTGTTTTTTGAGCCGAAAACCATAACTGAAGATTTAGATGGATTAATTTTTAGGTTATGCGAGCACAAGATGTCTACTAGCCTTGTTAATAACTGATCGATTTGATCAAAAATTAATTACCTTTTATCTTCTTATAAACTAATACTTGTCACTAGAGGTAATATGTTGATGACCTCCAGAAAATCTTAACGCTTAACAATACACAAGTTCATATGGCTTGATTCTCTTCAATCGTCGACAAACCGAGGTGATTAACCATGTTCCTCAGAACTATTTGGGAATCTTTGAATAATTTCAATGCTCGAAATCTTGGAGCAGTCCCATATTTGGAAACCATACAGCCTTTAAGATCAGATTATAGATCGTGATTTCGTTAAGGAGGGATTGCAGCGTCGTTTTTTTGTCTTTTTACTTCCCACGCCTATTGGCGAGGAAACATTGCAATAGCAAAATTTTTCGAAAATGAGATATGCCTTTTGGATGTAATGTGATATGTGCATCACGACAAAAGTCGGTCTGTCTGACGGTCAGTTACACAGTATTACTAATATACCAAGGAAGCAACAGCTTTGTAGTTTTTGAAAAGCGGATCAGTGGCGACAGAAAAAGAGTTCTAAAACGAAAAAAGTAAAAATCGCTCAAACATCGTTTTTAGAAGTTTCAGAGAAATCTGATTAAATTAGAGGTAAAAAAACTTGGGGGTGGAGGTTGTAAGGGGGTGAGGAGGGTTTATTTTAAATTTTTGATGCTGGTACATTTATACGCTCCCCCCTACTTGACGTCATTTTCCTTTTTACACTGTGCGATTATAGCTATCATGATTGTATTAATTTGTATTTTTGACTCCAATGTTATCGTTTCTTCATGGTTGTTATTTACCATTGTCTGTTATATTTGTACTGTCTGTATATTTTGATTCTATTTGTATACTTTTTTCGACTTTTCCTATACTATGTTCATAGTATTTAAAAATAGAACTATTCTACTCTATTCTAGGATCTTCCCAATAGTATTGCTCGTAGTGGTGGTTCAGACCTTTACTCTTTTTTTGATATGATGCTTCCACTTGAGCCTAGTGTCAAGGACTACACTCAGGTATGTAGTGTTTGGTTCCAATGGTATGATGGTGCATTTAACACTTATTTGAGCTAGACTTGGCAAGCTTTGATTCGCTTAGTTTGATTTCCTACCTCTGAGTCATTTCACAAAATTACACCACTCAACACTGAAAATCACCATCAAAAGTTGAGATTAGTTCTGCTCTTCAAGATATTGAGCCTACTTGGGTATTAAAACCTCACTACGCACTGTAGTCTGAAAGTCGTTTTCACCGCGGCAAGGAATGAAAATTTAGAGAACTATAAATGCCAAATAAACCCTTTTTAATTGACCTGATGTCCGTTTAGTTTTGTGACTGTTATGGATGAACAATATTTTGATGTAAACGTATTAAGTTATTTTTCAGATATGTAAAAAAAATGTTTCCCATTGTTGCTTACATGATTAATATTTGAATACATGGTTTTATTCAATCTTCTCATCTTGACTCAAGTATCAACTATTTAATCACCCAAACAGATGATTCATGTTTTCTGTTTCGGATCAGAATGCCACGGAAATGTGTCAATGCCATCGGCCACTCGGCTCATTCCCCATTCGGCTGATCTGCCAATTCTAAAAACCGCCTCAAAATTATGCAAGAAAAAGCAGTCGTTAGGACAGTGCCCCAGATTTTAAGGCTGAAGGTTTGAGTGAGCCCCGCATACTAAGTCAGAAAGAATTGAGTGATCTCATAAGAGATCTTGACTTATCGAAGGAGAAGTAGTGGTATCTACTCCAACCAATCCACAGTGACTGGAACCAATACACAGTGATCTGTAGTATATCTTAAAAACAGGACCTAATGCAACATTTTTATGGCAATATTCGTTTTTCTCGACAAAGAATTAGTGAGATTTGATTACTTAGAACTACGAAACAGACATACATTTTTGTTGGTCAGTGTTATTGGTAGCAGTCTGAATAGACTTGACATATTCTTTTTTGTCATCAGTATGCGGAGACCGTTGACCTTATTTCTCATATGCAATTGCTTTATTCGATTTTTTAATGATAGCTCATATATCGTTAGGTTTGTAAATAAACCAAAAAGAATCTGATAACAGGATTATGTTAAATTATCTGAAATTAGTTTGAAGTTTCTCTTCTTCATCCAAAAATTAAAGCCCGGGTATTCCCTAGGGAACTGGTCTTGGTTGACGTTCTTTCGTTAAACAAAAATTATATTGTCAAAAAAAACCTAATATATTCAGCTTAACATCCAGACACATGAATTAGCAATTTTTTTGAACTGTCAGCTTAAAAAAAACACCGACGGCATGCGCTTTCTTGGTAAAAATTAACATAGCTAATAGTTATTCCTCGGAATTATTTAATAAATAACGTATTCTGACACAAAATCGATGCTTAACATTTAACACGCTCCTCCGCTTTTTGACGAGGCATAGGAAACTCTATAATATTCAACATACAACTTCATATTTATAGTTGTATCAATACCCGATAATGATTCATTCAAAATAGACTCGTCGTTGTGTTTACTTATATGGTCATTAGCTTTTTACTTCGCACGCCAAAGGCGCGAAGATACCTAACCCAGTTGAAAGACGCACAGTGGTCTGAACCCAACGACATGTTATTTAGGTTTGTCCAAATCAGTGGTCAATTGGCCACTTTGGGGGCATATTAAGGTCACTTCAAGATCACTTCAAGGACAAACTCAAAACAAATCTAGCATTCGAGTCCAGACGTGTCTCAGATGTGTTTATATGGTCGTTGAATTTACTCAAAGATCAGTTCGTCTATTCGAAAGCATTTTAAGGTCATTATAAGACCAATTAAAGGAAAAATTGAAAAATGTTGCCAAATAAGCACGCACGGTTATTACGTATCTTGAAAAGGGACATGTTTTCGTTTTTTGACATTTTGCTGAATTTCAAAAATCAAGGAGATAAGAAAAGAAAATCCCTGGTTGATGAAGTGACAGGTGGGAAAATATGCTGCAGCAGGAATATTTCTGGAAGTGAAAAGGTTACTACATTATTTTTTATTTCTAATCATTTAAATTTTATAGAAATTTATTTTGCGATGTCAATAGAAAATACAAATTACCGCCTATATGTGAGCCACTGCGAAATCGTTTGATGTGTGATGCGTCATTCCTAATTTTTTTCCGCAGGCGCAGTGGTAATTTTTCTTAATGCTCCTCAAAGTTTTTGGAAACATAAAAAAATGGGAAATATCGTAGTGTTCTTTAGAAAGGACAACATATAAATAACCCGTCGGGCACAGCTAATATATATGTATACTTCATTGGTAGCATGTCCAGTAATAATTTTCTTACATATGCAAATATCACTGATTTTATACACAGGCAGACCAATTATCCAGATGCAATCTTGCTTCTCAACCAACTTTCAATCTCTCATATCTTCTCATAGATAAACACTAGGTACAGACTACTCGGCTTCACAAAACATATAAACTCGGCTTTCCGTAACCAACAATGCATGCTTTAGCATGTCGTGTCGTTGAGTCATTCCTCCATAGGTGGACGCTCACAGCGAGCAAACGAGGAATGAACTATTTGCACACAAAAAACGATCTAGTCTGCAAGATGTCTGTTTGTTTTTTACATTTTTTATTTTTTTTACATAATACCCCTATCGGTCTAGTTTAACGTAATTAACGTATTCTACCTGACGATGACCAGCCTAATGCTATATTTCTGCGTTAAGAAGTCAATTCGATGGTAAAGTGAGATACCGTAGCGTCATCTTTGAAAATTTGTAACAGCTGTTTCTCTATTTACTTCATATACTTTGAAAATGTGAGTATATCACAGATGATAATATCTATATGATCATATTCAGGCATATGAGTAGCAACAGCACCATCTATGAGACACCAACCATTTTAAGTATACAAGTTGTCCAAATAGTTATTATTAAAGTTGTTGAAACAAGTTTTAGGCAGAGCTAAGGGCTACAACCTGAAATTATTTTTAGCTATACAAGGTGACACATGAATTAGTGACAATATAAACTTTTTTAAATAGGATGCCCTGTATTTCTGTAGATTTTTGGAAGCGCCTTGTCTTGGCCCTTCTGCCAATGTATGGCTTTGGGGGTTTGTACTGGGTATTTCGGAATACATGGACACTCTTTCGTTAAAATCATTGTACATTTGTCTTCCCGTATCTTAAACACACTTTAAATAAAATCTTTTATCATACTGAGTGATGGAAACAGTGGTGGACAGTGGACACTAATATCAAATGTTTTTTATGTACATGTTTCATCCGAGGCATACAAGGTGAGTCAGAACGGAAAGACGTAATTTTCTCACAAAATTTTAATGCAACATCTTGTACATGGTATCTCTCTTCAACGAGTCTTTTGATGATTTTTCAGTTTTGTTAAGTATTCCCTATACCTAAACCTAGTATTTTTTAAGATATTCCATGTTTTATATGTCAAAACCATAATAAAATTGGAATTATTTGGAAAACTGCAGTAGTAAAGTTTTGCTTGTATTAGTTT
This sequence comes from Acanthoscelides obtectus, assembly GCA_963669975.1. Classification (NCBI taxonomy): domain Eukaryota; kingdom Metazoa; phylum Arthropoda; class Insecta; order Coleoptera; family Chrysomelidae; genus Acanthoscelides; species Acanthoscelides obtectus. The sequence continues at coordinate 49,577,995 of CAVLJG010000005.1, read as the reverse complement.
CGCTTAGAAATAAAATAAAATTTTCAACACAAGAAATGGTTGATATGATTTATGCGCCAGGAGCAAGTGACAAGAATTCTTCATTAACAATAAGATTGTATAATCAACGTCACCCAGACAGAAGACAACCGTATAGGATAAATCTCGATAATACTATAGATCGTTTCGAGCATACAGGAAGTGTGGCATATGAGAAGAAATATGGGTGAAACCAGTCTTACAGGAAGATAATGTGTTTCAAGTTATGCTCCGCGTAACTGAAGATCCCCATGTAAGTTTTCGGCGTATCTAAAAAGATTTAGGGCCGTATCGTCAGTCGTTCCTACAATTGTAGGACGCCTTTATGGCCTCCTTGATTTACATAGTTTTCTACTGTTCCGTGTCAGCGCTCTATTGTGAGGTTGTTACAAATATCTATTTGCATCAAATTGTAATTTATACCATCTGTTATATCGACGTGAAATGTCTTTCAATTCAAAAAGAAAACATAGCCTATCTAACAAGACATAGATGTATACCAGAACGTGTAAGTGAGAGAATGTGGATCCTTCATGACGGAGCTCCTCCAAACAATAAATAATTATTTAAATACTGAATTCCCTCAGAGGTGGTTAGGACGAGCAGGGCCAGTCAAATGGTTACCCACCTTGACGAAAATAGCCTATTTTCTTTGGGGTTACGTTAAAGAAGAGGTCTATAAGACTCCACCTACGACAAGAGCTAATATGCAAAACAGGATACGGGAAGCTTTTCAGAGCATTAACCACCAAATGTTAAGAAATGTTGCCGGATGATTTAAACGTCAGTTGCAGGCCTGTATTTAGGTGGGAACAATTAATTAAGTAGATAAATAGATTTAGTTTGCTATCATTGTCATAATTGTTACAGAGTTGTTGTTACTTTTAATTATTAAGGATCTTTAGCAGATATAATTATTGTGTTTTTTATAGTAGCCGTTGTATGTAAGCGTTTAATTACATTTTTTCAAACAATCAGCGACATATTTTAATTTTTTTGTTTTATTAATATCATGACGATATTTTCTTTATAATTCCAAAATTATGGTTTTCACTTCTAAAGCATGGAATACCTCAGAAAATACTAGGTTTGGGTATAGGCAATGTTTTATAATACTGGAAAAGCACTACGAGACGCATTGAATAGAATTATAACATACAGGATGTTTGATTTGAATTTTTCGAGAAAATTACATCTTTCCGTTTTGACTCATCCTGTATGTGTATGTGTATGAAATAAGTACAGAAAAAACGTTGTATGTGAATGTCCACCATTGTTTCCATCACTTAGTATAATAAAACATCTAAAGTGTTGTTTAAGATACGAGAAGTCCAAATGTATAATGATTTTAACGAAAAAGTGGCGATATATCACGAAATACCCACTAAAAACCCCCGAAACCATACATGGATAGAATGGCCAAGAATAGACGCTTATGAAAATCAACAAAAATACAGTGTGTTCCATTTAAGAAACTACAGGTTTATATTGCCACTAATTTATGTGACACTCTGTAAAGCTAAAAATTATTTTAGGTTATACCACTTAGCTCTGCCTATATCTTTTGTATATAACTTTTTTCTGCAACTCCAATAGTGACGGAGACATCGAGCTTTGACACCCTGTAAGGACACCCTATTTGGACACCCTGTTTATATTAAATATAGAGCGCAGACAAATTTTTATATATGACGCTGTGGTATCTCATTTTATGTCGGATAATTTTTGGACGCGGGTCCAGGTATCTTCAGGTAGAATACGTTAATCAATGCAAGTTTGTAAACTTGCTGACACTAAATTTCATCCAGCGGTACTTCAAGCTATTTTACACTGAGTAGAAACAACGTTTTATACAAATCCAGTGCAGACTACTTATTATGACGTCTGGTAAAGTTGTCAAGAAATATAGCGTGTTAAAGGCTGAATAAGTATATTGATTTTGCTTCTCATCAAAGGTGGTTGCTCAATAATTTCGAAGGAAAACTGTACTTCTACTGACTGTTAACTGTTGCCCGGTTCCGATGTCGTGCCTGATGAATATTTGATATAGTCAACTGCAAAGGCTTCATGATTTGGGTGTGTTGATATTGAGTAGCGTGAGACATTCTTCAACAAATTACTCCTAATGCAATGCAAATTGGACATGATATGTTCAGGTTCAGATACGCCCTAACATAAAAAAGTTATCAAGACTTGATAAATCTCTACCAGAAGATCGCGAAAGAGAATATGTGCCGACAATCAAACGAAATCCTGTTATTCGAGATGTTGTTTTTTGTATGTTGTATGACATGTATATCACGAAAAAGCTTGTCACTCATTTCCATCGATCTATCTGGCTGAATGTCGATCTGTCCGCTAATCTTATAACCCCCTATAACTTGATAAGTATCGGTCAGATTTTGATGAATTTTTACCCAATATTACTAATATGCCAAGGACGCAAAAGCTTTGTAGTTTTTAAAAGTCGGTCTAGTAGCGTAGGAGAAAACTGTGAAAAGCAAAAAAAAGCTCAAACTTCTTTTTTTTGATGTTTCAGACAATCCTGATAATTGTCAGAAATTTTTTGTAGGGCTTAGGTTGCAGGGGGTGGGTGAGGGTATATCTCAATTTTTGACGTTGGTATATTTATACATCTCCGACTCCAGTAATTCAACGCACATAGGCATATTTCACTCATTATACATGACCCCGTACATTTACCCTTGAAACTAAAGAAATATCTATAACATTTGGGTCTCAATACGTGCGAGGTGGTTCACCGATGGACAACCGTGGTCGATGGTCGTACGTCACAGGTCACAGTCAACAATCGCTTCCGCACCGCTGTGTGCTGAGGTGTGTAAACTATGCATGGTGAAGGCCAAAACCGTCATTCACGCGGGATTGGTCATCGCATAGATCATGTAGGCCTCCAGGAATTCCTGTCAGAGGGTGGAGGAAGGTCACTTAATTTTTTGTTGTACATGATAGTAGCTACATTTTGCCATAGAAGGGCTAACTTAAACATAATACTTTACGATCTGATTGACAGCGTTGCGTAGTAAGTGCAGAGTCAACTTACTTGACGCCATTCTTTTGTGATAAAAACGCTGTATATGTATATCTTATAAGCTTCTCACCGTTTTCTATCTAGTGCTTTTGATACTATCGTCTTGTACGCGATTTAACTATTTAAATATTATGATTTTTTCTGTAGCGTATTGTTTCACAACCATCTTTTATCGTCACAATCGAACTGTATTGTATACCTATACTTTCTTTCCTCTCCATATCTGCTAGCACGCATATATGACTTTTTGTGGGATGATGGCAATTCTTATGTCATGTCAAATGATCCACAAGACAATAAAGTATCAAGTGTCAAGTAATTATCGTTAGTTAGCTTAATTAGATACATACCGGCTTCAAACTGTATAAATTCTTTGTTCAAATGGGCATGACATAAATCAATATGACCGCTACGCTGTTACGTATCTGTATACCAACTTCATAAAACCCAAACTTTGTATCCCTCATTAAACTATAAAACCCTTTTTATTAGTCTACAGGTCATTACCCTTTGCCCTGGAATTCTTGTAAGTATGATCGCCATCGTTTTGTTCCACAATCAATATTTCCAGAATACAATTTACCCAGTTTTTAAACAAACCTTACATAACCCTCTTTGGAAAATCACATAATATTCTAGCGTGACCTAAAACTGTAAATGCAGTACGATATGCTAATATGCTTGGGCATTTTGGACAGTTCATGATGACGGGACGGAGGACAGACATGTAGGAAAATATGGTTTTCGCAAAACTATAGTAAGTTGTCGGCTAGGGAAGTTCAAAAAAAGTATTTTTAGACAATAGGTAACTAGATATTTTAAAGTATTTATAAAATCGAAATCAAACACTTTGTGGTTAGTAGTGAAAAAAGTCATATACCTCGTATGAAAAGGTTACGCACCTCAGGTTATAAAAGTGCTGGCACACTTCTGAAACCAGATATGTGTATGTAATACACTGTTAAGCAAGCCGCCGAGAATAAGCATCATGACATGGGGTAGCTCCTTCAAAAGTGACCGAGTCCACTGCTCAGAAATGATTGATGAGAATAATATTTAACCTAAAGCCTACCGAATCTTGCACAGAGGTTTTTAAGCGGAGCAACATTCTCATACTTTTTTTCTTTCTATTCTCATATGTGTTACTTTTTTAAGAAAAAACTATAATCTATTTCACTCTACCTCATACATCAAGAAATCTCCCTTCCACAATTGTGTCATATTCAGATTTTTACCTATTTGAGCTCAATGTTTCGAGTTTTTGCAATAGACCTTCCCATTTCATCTGTCTCCACGACTAGACCTAAGACCTATGCCGCATTGATAGGTTGCTAATAAGCACGAATCAGCACTGGGGTTGCGGCTTAGTAATGGTTACAAGATACGGAAATCCGTATTAGACTGTTTTTAGCCCATTTAGATTATGAAACAATCTGCTTGAAGGTGCCTGCTCCTATTATTTTTAGATTCAAAATAAGTAGATTGGACATGATTTATCTCTATGCTTCGTTTGTCCGTTAGAGCGCGTTAAAGTTTTCTTTTTAAATAACTTTTTTTCTAGAATCGATAGTCCTATTTGAATAAGATTTGGAACATATTTGTTTTGCTAGACGTCCTAATATTTGAGCCGAAAAGGGTTGGAGGGGGTGCACCCAACGATTTAAAAGCTCCTTTATTTACTTTATTTTTTGTATTTTATAAAAATCTTCATCTTGCATAGTTTTCGAGAAAAACATGTTTTAATGTAGTAGGCATCTATTTGTCAAAAATATGGGATGTTATGTCAGCGTTATATTATTATTGACAATAAGCTTCAGAAAGTTTAAATTAATAACTATAATGTTTGAGCTTATTCTTGAGTGTTATTGTTTGTTCTTCATAAATTTTAAATTAATTAAAGTTTGAGATTATTTTTGGTTAAGTTGTTGTTGTTGCTTGTTTTTCTCCTGAATATGGAACATTCTTTCGGCAGTCTGATATTCTGTTAGTACTTGGTTTGTGCGAAGGTAATTCCAGAAAAATTGTTCGCGTGTATCAAGAGAGATGCCCGATTCGACGAATTCCAAATCGTCAAACTTTGGCAAGTATAGAACGCCGACTTCGAGGAATTGGTCGACCCCAACCTCTACAAGTCAACACTGGAAAACCAAATACTTTGTCTGCAATTACTTTCGCAGAAACCGAGTACTAACAATACATCAGTCTGTTCGTCAAAAGAGTATTCCATATTCACGTGAAAATGATCAACAACAACAACTTAACAAAAAGTAATCTCAAACTTTTAAAATTTATGAAGAACAAATAATAAATTAACAATCGAAAAAAAATCTAACATTACTTATTAATTTAAACTTTATGAAGCTTGTTGTCTCCGCCACCGACATAACATCCCCTATTTCCGTCAACTAGATAGGTACCTACTAGATTTTATCACTCAATGTAATGAGAATTTTTTTTTGAAACCAGATCTGAAGAACTTTTTTTCTTGCGAGATCACCCATTTATATGAGTCAAGAAATGAAGTAAATAAAAGGTTCTTTTAAAAGGTTACGAAAAAAAATTGCTATAATTTATGTTGGGGTGGGGTTTTACCCTTTTTGTACTCTTTTGGTTTTTGTGCAAGTCAAATATTAGGACGTCTAGCAAGACACATGTGTTCCAAATAATAATAATAATAATAATAATAATAATAATAATAATAATAATAATAATAATAATAATAATAATAATAATAATAATAATAATAATAATAATAATAATAATAATAATAATAATAATAATAATAATAATCCGGATTTATTTATACAAAGTATAAAAAGGCGAAGTGTCGCTAAAAAGCGTTTTTCAACTTAACCCAAATTTCATTCAAATCGGACTATCAGCTCCAAAAATATCTCAAAAAGGTGTGTTAAAGAAAGAAAACTTGGACGCTCTCTAACGGGCAAACAAAGCACCTTTGCATAGAGGTGAATTATGTTCAATGGACTTATTTTGAGTCTAAAAAATACGTGGTACTTCTATGTCCACGAAATATTGGGACACCCTGTATATCTTTAACTTCTTTATAGAAGGTGGGTAACCTCGGTATTTGTCATGGTCTCCCCAAGGCAGCTTCAGTGTGGAACAGAATAATCATCATAAGCAATAATATAATATCTAGCATTTAATTAATTTAGATAACAATGCTATCTACTCATGCACATTTTATTCAGCTAATTTACTAGGTAGATGTTCGATCCTTCAGGATAAGGTCAACGCTCACGTTATAAAAAGAGACAAAATATGACATGTCACGAGGGCGTTCACATTAATTTGCTTTACTAAGTGAGACCTTATGTCGGTATTAACAATTTCTGGGTGCTATAGCAACTAATAGCTTTTTTTAAAGCTGCCGGTAACGCGTCAATTCCTCTTGGTAACGAATATGGTGTACCTACATGCGCTTACAGCTTAGCAGGTTTTTTTTCTGAAAAGGGTGGACATAACTGACTGAACTTTCCGACAGAAACTGTACTGTTTTGAGGAAATTCATCTTACGATACTTTTGAAATAGTAAAGTATCTTCTATGTTTACACTGAGAAAATGTGGTCAATTAAACAATTGTTCTGGAAAATTTTCATTACCCGTAATATTTTTTTTATCACTAAAATAACTAAATTATGTGGTTTAATTGATCTGAATTTTCTGGAACCAATTGAATTGAAAGCAATATACTATTAAACAAATTTTCTTGAAGAAAGCAAACTATGTACCTGTTTTACCCAATTTTTAATTGGTTATGTAACTTAAATTATGTATAAAAGTACATTTAGAACAATTAAACACATTAATAAAAACAGTTAAACTGTTTATTTGAATCGGGGACTCGACAGGACTCCGCCCTTATTCGTGAATGATATTGAGTATGCGAGAGATGCAGTACCGGTGTTGCGCTTCAATCTACTCAGTTTCATTAGTGATTTTCGCCAGAAGCTTCCCATTCGAATGTTGCCGTATTGGTGTTTTAGCTGTGGGGTGGATTAATTACTGTGACCAAGTGAAATACTGGAGCATAAGTCGGTTTAGTGCCCCTTACCATGGTTAGAATATTTCTCGCTCCAAATGAAACACTACTGACGTGAAGAATAAGGAGAACTTTGAAATTTTATTTATGCAGCTATATTTACGTCACTGGTGGGCATTTAAAAACAAGCATGTGCTTAACATCGATGCGCTTTTTCATATTGTATAATGTATATTTTACATAGGAAGCGGAGCTTCCCGTTGGTCTAGACTTTGTAGTAACATATTTGAAAATATCCTAATTTGTTCAAAGTGCTGTCGAATTTATTTATACATATAAATGCTTTGAATGTGGGTGAGTGCAATATTCTTTTATTATTAGATATAAAAGTACAATTTTTGTACACATGGTCTTTCTGGAATTTAAAATAAAGATTTGCCTGTAATGAATGGTGATATATTTATATAGGGTCTTCATTTGAAAACTTCCCACCACGGATTTATCGAAAACCACTGAAAAAACGCCGAGACATGTCAAAAGATTTGTCAAGGGGGAAAACTTTTTAATCAAAAACTACTTCACCCCCTTTTCACCCTCAGCCCTCCAGGGTCATTCCCTTAAAAATTTTAAATGACAAGGGGTATCGAATAATAACTTGTTTGAAAGGCATTTTGAAGTCCTTTATTTTGACGTTTAAGTTTTTTTAAATCGGTCTTTACCGGGATGTTAAGCTCCTCAAAATCAATCAAACCTGAACAAAAACCTAATCGGGTCCTGTACCTCAATCAGATCAAACGTGAAGACGTACGACTCAATCTAGCCGCTGGCCGCATTTGTAAACAAAACCTTCACACATCGGTTCTAAAAATGGCAAACCCTTATAACAATATCGAAGTTATCCATATTATCTTAATTTACGGTGAGTGCCTTAAAAATGCTACCGAGGCTTCGCGAGTGGATGCAGATCGTGTTACAAGGTCGTTCGTGATTTCTTCGTTTGCTTAGAGCGAAATGAAATGTTTAGTGTATACAACTGATGAGAACACGGTTGACGAACCACGTCAGTTGAGCACATACATGTGCCTATGAATTTATCGCAATAGAAGGGGCAAAAGACCGGTCCGAAAAAAAAGTTTTAAATCCTATATAAATAAGTTTTCCCTCAGAGGTATTGAAAAATAGTTTTGTAGCTTGTTTTCAGTCGATGAATAAACTGGAGAGTATATTGTTCTGCGTCTTGTATCTTTGGTGGTCGATTTATGAGGGTTTTATTTACGCTACATGAGAATCGATAACTGCAAATATTTACAGAAGCATAAACAATTTATTCTTTATAGTCACACAATTTTGCGAAATGATGGAATTTCAACTTTTTTCGATAATTGTATGAGAACTGAATAGGAACAATTGGAACCAAAATTGATTACATATGGCTCAGATACATTTTAGTTACACAGAAATTCTAAGCTTTATTAGAGATATATGCAACTACAGAAGACCTATATGCCTGGTTTCAGAATTTTGTTTCTACTATGGCCCTAAATAAGCAGAAAGTAGAAAAACGATAAATTATAAATTTTCGCATTTTTAAACTTTTGTACTACGTCAAAAAAAAAATAGCAACTCTGAAAAAACTCAAAAAATTAAATTTGTTAAAGTCCTCAAAAATTTTATTTTTCACTTGCTACTACACCACCATTGGCGAAAATATTTAAGGAGTGCTGTCATACTAATTCCTTTGTGACAAAATTGTAGTAGAATCCGAGCTATAGGAATAGAGGACCTCGTAGCTTATTCGCCGATGTTGTTCGGATTTAAAACAATCATCCACATATTTCATAATGTTTTCAAGCACTTGAACGATGAAAAATGTACAGGTCAAGGCAGCTAGCAGCGTTCAAAACACAGAGACTCTGTACCGCTGTGTCTCTGGCCATATACTGTTCCAACTACAATAGGTGTATTATCACAACTGGTCGGTACGACTACCCCTTCGTTCCTAGGGTGTCGAGATTGTGGAACAGATTTCTTTTTGAACGCCAGAATACAGAATATGGTTGGATGAATTCAGGTAGAAGACGTTACTGAATAGTTAAACTCAAGGCTCGTGCGAAGAAAATAAAAAAGATGATCTTGCGTCTCACAGTACATTCAACACTTCGGAAGACTGCGCAGTTTACCGACGTCCGTTCATCCACAAGAGCGCTCCTTGGTGTTTACACCCGTCAACTCCGTCAGTTGGAAGTTTCCCGCCTAAATAAGTGTGTGCGTGTGCTATCAAAAACTCTAAACTGCCTATCGTCAAAATGGAGTCGTGCGGAATGAGTTTCATTAAATATCTTTTGTTTATATTCAATCTGTTTTTTGCTGTAAGTATCGTTTGGAGTTTGTACTTGAATTATTGAATTCTTGAAGTCGAAAGTTATGACTCATTGTCATTCCTGCGCCATATAGAGTGTGGGAATTTTTATTGGCATCAAATCACTTTCATTTCGACAAAAAAAAGTGTATGTATATAATGTTGTTTAAATCCATAACAGGTCCAAGTCCGTTTTTCACGATTTAAGTTTATTTATAGTGACATTTGAAACTTATCCTGTGGTTTTCAAGCTGATAATGCCCCTCGTTTGTCTCCAAATCAAACCACATATATGTTTAAGCTTTCTCTTTATTATACAACGTTCTGGTCCTGACGGTGACCTTTTTCAAAAACACTTGATACTTTTGACAATACATTTTGTTTATCTGTATTCCAGGTGAAACTTCGTTTGTTTTTCTTCCATGTACACATTCATAGAACTACCTGGTGTATGTGTTCCCGGTCTCAAAAGTACGTTCAGCCGTCCAAAGCGACAAGCGAGCACGAGGTTATCTGTCGTTTTTTAATGAACCGAAAACGCCAAAAGCCCATCAAAATACGCGAAAAACCCAACCAGTGTGCATTGTTTATGGAACTGAAATACAAGAAATTGTACTTCGACATCTAAAAGGAACCATGTTGTTTGTCTGGTGACGAAATAATATAACGCATCAGTTTGTCCTTGAGATGGCGAATTAAGATACAAACCAACAATTTATGTTTTATAAATGCCTAACATGGTTTACAGAACTATTTTTATAGAATAACAATGTCGTTATGAATGTTTATACAACGCTCATAAACCCAAAAAGGGCGCACTCTTGTGTGTGTGTGTGTGTGTGTTGTTTGCTTTTTTTTATTATAGCTCACACAGCTTTTACCGTATAATTTTAAACTTTTTCAAAATAATTATAAAACATAGTATGTATACAACAATTATAAAACAGTTTTATCGCAAACAGTTATAGGGCTAGAGTAAAACAGTTTTATAAAAGTTGTATTGTATTGATGCAATACTTTTGTTGCTTATGTATCTAGTTAAAGTGCGCCTGCTGAAACTAATTTGTTTTTTAATGATCCTTGATAAAATAAAAACGTAAATATTAGATCTTTATAGTAAATAAAATATGTTTGAGTAATTAAATCAGCAATGTTGCATTTATTTAATACATTTTATAATTGCAATAAGCGATATCAGAAAAGAAAATATTTTTAATTTTTTTTAAAAAAAGTTTCATATAGCGCTAATAAAACAATTTTATTAATAATAATAATAATAATAATAATAAAATGTCTTTATTAGGCACATTATATACACTACCACATAATGTGACCTCTACGTAGGCGAAGTCTAGCTCTTGGCTACTCTACTTAACCTACCCAAATACTCAATTGAAACACTCAATCAAAAGAAACTTTGATAAGCAAAAGACGCTTCAAAACAACGAGCTTGATAGCTTCCTAGCATACATATATACACACATATATTACGTAAACTAAAATTAAATGTAAGAATTAAAAACTAACTTTTCCAAAATTACTATAATGACAAATAAATCTGTTTCACATGCTTACGAAATCTGTTTACTGGCCAATCCTTTATATTGTCATCTAATTCGTTATAAATCAGGATAGCATTGTAAGTGTATGAACTACGAAATAAAGTTGTTTTATACATAGGGATCTCTAGTCTTTTTTTGTGTCTGAAATCAATGTCTGAATTATTTCGTCTGAAAACAAATTTCTCATAAAGATACAAGGGGGATCTAGAAGATATGATCTTATGTGTAAACACTGCTAGATGGTACTTGCAAGCATTTTCTATACACATCCAACCAAGCTGAAATCTCTTTAAGGAAACATGATCATACTTCTTGAGATTAAATACAAATCGACAACAAGTATTTTGGAGTTTTTGGAGTCTTGCTTTTGTGATAGAATCAAGACAATGATAGAACACAGTGCTACAGTAAAATAAGCTTGGAAATATAATAGCCTCACATAACTTTTTTCTAACTTTAAAATTCAAAATAGAGCGATTGACATAAAAACACTTCAACGTTGCATAACATTTTTCAAGATAGACGAGACATGCTCCTTAAACCGTAAAGTATAATCAATAATCAACCCTAAATTTTTTGTAGTATTTACGACAGCTAGACGCTCCTTGTCGATTTTTACATCAAGAGAATTCAATACAGTGTTACGTTTGACAGCAGGACAAAAAAGCATCACTGAGCACTTATCCTTATTGAGCTTAAGATTATTACCATTTGAGTATCCTACTATTGCCTCCAAATCATCATTAAGCTCATTGATTGAAGTATGCAAAGTGTTACTATTAAAGCTTTTATATATCTGTGTATCATCGGCATAGCACATCACAGAAGAGTTTTTCACAGAGCTACCCAAGTCTATAGTATAAATTAAGTACAACAAGGGCCCTAAAACTGAACCCTGAGGGACACTTGATGTTATATCAATCGGACTAGATATAGTGTTGTCTATCTCTACTACTTGTTTACGATTTGAAAGATATGTTATAAAAAACATTAGAGGTATGTCTGAAAAACCAAAAAACTCCAATTTAGCACATAAAAGCTCATGATCTATTTTATCGAACGCCTTAGAATAATCTAATGATACAAGTGCTGAAGCATCTCCCTTATCAAGCGAAGCAATGATGTCATCTAAAACCCTTGCTAAAGCTGTAGTTGTACTAAAACCACTGCGGAAACCAGATTGACACTTGGGAAAGAAATCATTATTAGAGAAATAATGATAAACCTGATGTTTAATCAATTTCTCCAATATCTTCGATATAACAGGAATCAAAGTTATAGGTCTTAAGTCTGAGAGACATTTTGGATTTTTACATTTAGGCAAGGGCTTGACAAGAGATAGTTTCCAAGCATCAGGGAAATACCCAGCCTCCAGGCAACAGTTCAATAAATGCGTCAGGGGTAGTAATACTCGAGGCAAGCAAAGCTTCAGCATTGAGACTGTTATACCATCCGAACCTGCTGCATTAGATTTTAGGGACAGAATAATGTCTAGCACATTTTGTGGGGTAGCAAAACTAAATTCAAATCTAGCACTTTCATTAATTTTGGTACTATTAAATTTATCAACTAGATCCTTGCAATTGCCCGAAGGCGTGAAAACGGAAGAAAAATAATTGTTTACTTCATCGGCATTCTTCAACTGTGTAGGTAAAGATCTATCTACATTAGTTTTGAGTTTCAATGAATGTACAGCTTTCCAGAGATGCTTGTTACTATTTAGTTGTTCATTGAAGCTTAGATATGCTGCTTTCTCCCGCCTAATAGCGGAAATGACATCATTTCTTAATTTCTGGTAATATTCGAGACTAGCTGGACTTTTTAAAATCTGATATTTTCTAAAGGCTTTATTTCTCTCGGAGATCAAAAATTTTATGCCACCTGTGAGCCATGGAGCATAAGGTTTAGTAATACGTGATGAAATAACAGGAGCATGGACATCAAACAAATCCAAAATATGATTAGAAAAAAACGTAGCTTTATCCTCTAAGTTAGTGATGTAATATATATCGTCCCATGGGATTTTATCCAAATCCACCAAAAACTGATCTTTACAACAGTGTTTAAAATCTCTATATTTGACAGTCTTTTGAAAATTCTTAGGCCGTGTGATGTTGAAGTCACATCTGACTACATTATGATCTGACAAATTCGGAACAGGTACAGAGCTAGTTGAAATTAATGATTCAGCTAAGTTATTTGTTGTACAAATGACATCTATGGAGGTTGCCGTGGTTAAAGTTATCCTAGTTGGTTGGGTGATGTGAGATACCATATCGTAGCACGCAATGCAATCTAGAAAAGAATGGTCAGTAATTTGATCAACGTTTATATCACCCAGCAAGCATATATTATCATACTGAGGAGACACAAATGAGAGAAAGTTGTCTATATGATCAATAAAACTTGATAATCTGCTCGAAGGAGCTCTGTAGATAACACAAACCAAAATTTTTAGATTATTCAACACTATTTCAGCACAAACCTGCTCCATACCATCTGGACATAAAAAATCTTGCAATACCAGCTTACCTCTCAGTGAATCCCTTAAATAAACACCAACTCCTCCTCCACGTCCTACTCGATCAGTATGGAAAAAAGTGTACTCAGGAATATTTACTATATTTGCTGTAAAATCATTATTAATCCATGTTTCGGAGATACCCATAATATCATAGTTATCAGTAGTCAACAAATCTACAAAGGAATCAAAGCCAGCAAACAGAGATCTTACATTCAGGTGTCCAACAACAAAATGGTTATAAGTTTTTGTGCAATTATTCATAAGCAATCTGCATTTTCAAATGATCGATCTTCATTTTGTAATAACTGCAAGAGGTATCACTTGCAACATGCTTTGTACACCAGTTAGTTTTATATCTATCATTATGAAACTTACAGTTAGGACAACAAGAATCATCAGCTTTACAATCTCTAAATTCATGAAAACCTGAGCACTTAGAACAGACAACATCCTTGCTTCGGCAATCTTTCTTACCATGACCAAATTTACAACATTTGTAACAACGTAGCAAGTATAAATTTTCCCTGACAGTACATCTCACCCAGTATAAATCTATTACAAAACAAATTTGATCAGTAAGCTCAAATGTCGTATAAAATTGTTATGTAAGACATTTATAAAACAATGCTAAAATTTGTCGTAACTGCTTTGTATTTTTGCTCTAAAAGCAGGGACAGTTAAACATTATAAAATATATTTAGTAGTCATTGATATTGGCAACGACAAGTTAGGCAATGGCAATGATATATATATATATATATATATATATTTTTTACCTTTTGTTGGGTACTTCGACAAAATTTATTATTTATTATTTATTAATTTTGTCGAAGTACCCAACAAAAGGCGGAAGCTTTAATTTTTCACCTAACTGGTCTAGACGACAATGACCACGTCTCAAGTTATATATATATATATATATGGTTTGTTTAGGTCAAAAAAACATGGGAGCTTATTAGTAAACTATAGATCGACGTATCACTTTATTTAATGCGGAAGAATAAGTTACCACATGTTTTTTCTGTACATTTTTCCCTACAAAGAAATATGAAAGAATACCTAGAATTCAAGTCATAACTTTTGGTTGTTAAGGGCGATTATAACGCAGAAGCTTTACTCGTCATTGGTGGTGATCAAGCGAACTTTCCGAAAGCTGTATGTAACAATGCACTTGTTTCAGCTTCGGTCAAAAAAAGGACAGAAAAATCAACCTCAAAACATAACTAAGCCGTAGGCTATTAAGGGTACGAATTCCAAAATATTATTTAGCTAAAAGGCCACAATCAAATTTTAATCCATAGGAACGTGTCAGGACTGATTTTCAACCCTTTAGTGGGCCATTTTGTGGTATGAAGCATCCACTCCTACTTTAGATTTTCGGATACAAATGTGCATTTTTAACCACAATGAGTTTTAGCTCAGTCCAAAAATGGTCAGAAACTCAGAAACATGAGAGAACGAGATTTGGGAAAGATCGGAAACTTTCAGTTTTTCGCTCATAGGACTGCCGCCACTAAATCAATTCTCAAAAGCTGCAAAGCTCTTACGATCTACTAATCTTGTAGTGACAGACAGACTGACGAATTCTTACTCGGTTTTTCATAATAATCTACATGACGCGTAACATACAAACAATATAATATTTCTATTTCGAAATTTTGCGATTACAATACTTTCCCCCGCCAATTCTGCAAAAAATATGACTGAATTGGCAGCTTTAGTGAAGCGCGTATTTAAAATGCCTGGTCTATTTATATCAGTGTTAGGCTCCGCTCAAAAACTGATTGAGGACTAAAACATAATCGCTTGCCTATATTGTATAGTGGTTTCTAAAATATTTCTGTTTTAACGACAAATGTACTGAAATAATGTGTAGGTATGTAGTGGTACCGAGATTAGAAGGTACTTCACCGATACCAAAGATTTTGCGCTTACAACATCAACCCCCTACAACCGTACTCCCCAGTTTTCAAATCCATCAAAAAAATTTCAAAATGAGCAGGAACCTCTGACACATCAAAAGTTTTAATCAATATTCTAAATTCACAAATACGCCAGGTCCCTGAAGTTAGCTTCATATTCAAATTCGAATATGATGAAATTACGGTCGACGAGTTCAGTAGTGAGCTCAAAACGCCGATAAGCTAGAAAACACATTTTCAGCTACTGAGGGTTACTTTATGTTAAATAAGGCTTTTACACAAATTATTCTAGATAATATCCCAAAATTCGATATTACCAGTGGTGGAGTGAACGGGAAAACGAGAACAGGAAACAGGAAAAATAGCAAAAATGATTTCTTACATGACTACTATTATTAGTCCTATTTGTACTGCCGCTGTAATTACTGCATACATCTTAAACTAAATTAGGGTTATACAGGGTGAGTTCGACAAACGACTCGTTTATGTCGGGAGTACATATAAAACTAAAAAAATCGCAGAACCCAAACGAAGAATTGTGCCACCAAGAAACTCATGTATGTTGTAGAGATCTTAAAGGAGTACATCTTTATGGCATAGTTTTGCAAAAAATCAGAGGACTGCAGAGTGATTCTGCGCGTACATGGCTTCACTGCTTATAACAGAAAAAATCGTATAACCCAAACAAACAATTGTGCCACCTACAGACTCATATATGTTGTAGATACCTCATAAGACTACGTCTTTATGGCATAGCTTTGCGAAAAGTCAGGGGACTTCAGAGTGATTTTGCGCATACAAAGATTGACCCCTCAAACCGGAGAAACATCGCGGAACCCAAACGAAGAACTGTGCCACCAACAAACTCATATATGTTGTAAAGACCTCATAGGAGTACATCTTTATGACACAGCTTTGCGAAAAATCGGGGGACTACAGGGTGATTCTGTGCATACAATGCTTCACTGCATAAAACAAGAAAAAATGGCAGAACCCAAAAGCAGGATTGTGCCACCAACAGACTCATACATGTTCTAGAGACCTCATAAGAGTACATCTTTATGGCATAGCTCTGCGGAAGATCAGGGGCTACAGGGTGAATCTGGGCATACAAGGATTGATTCCTCAAAACAGAAAAAAAATCGCAGAACCTAAGCGAAGAATTGTACCACCAACAGACTCATACATGCTGTAGAGACCTCATAGGAGTACATATTTATAGCATAGCTCTGCGGAAGATCAGGGGTTACAGGGTGAATCTGGGCATACAAGGGTTGATTCCTCAAAACAGAAAAAAAAAACGCAGAACCCAAACGAAGAATTGTACCACCAACAGATTCATACATGTTGTAGAGACCTCATAGGAGTACATCTTTATAGCATAGCTCTGCGGAAGATCAGGGGTTACAGGGTGAATCTGGGCATACAAGGGTTGATTCCTCAAAACAGAAAAAAAATCGCAGAACCCAAACGAAGAATTGTGCCACCAACAGACTCATACATGTTGTAGAGACTACATACGTAAAAGTCTTATAGTCCTCTTTAAAAAAAATAATAATAATCAGCTTATTGCTAATTGCATATCCGCAGATACCGTATTGACGATGATCTACCATTCTGTGTATATTGTACGTACTGAAACTACACACTAAAACTAATGCAAAATACAGATCGATATGACTGAAGTGGGGGAAGCGCAGCAACGGATGCGCATAACATAATAATTGATATGCAATCCAATACTACGTCTTTCGAATGTCCGGTTGCCAAAATATGTACGATTTGTATGGGGCATAAAACCGACAAATCAGTAGGTTCGGCAAAACTATCCACCACCAAGTTGAAATATGTAATGGTGTAGCAAATGTACCAGTATAAAACTGAATATCCCTTGATTTTGACGTGAATTTTATGTCGCCTTTGTTCCGTATTGATCGATTCTTACATATCACGACAAGTCCTAATTTCACTTTGATTTGATACGTATTAATTAAGTATTTCTCGAACTCTTTTATCATTTTTCTATCCTTGTACTCAAGGATCCCGTACCACAATATTCTAGACTCATGATTCACATAATGGCTTGTGTAAGTAAACAAACCCATTGAAGGGAAGCACGCACACAAAAGATACTAATATGGGCGCGAAAGCAAGGAAGAATCAATAATCAACCGTGCCCTGATACCTATTTTACAGCTTTTTTCTGGGTTAACGATAACCATCACGCAGAGTTGTTAAGCAGCGTTGCAACTAAGAACAGCGCATATAGCCCAACGAAATGTAGGTTGACCTTTTCAGGAATAGCGACATCGCCTTGATACTAGGTATCTCCGTTGAAGATGTATATAAGATAGCCACGATAAAAAAATAAACTTCAAATCATCTATTTATAATCGTGGTCTCGTCAACAAAGGTTGTTGATTATTCACTATATAAGTCAAACATATTATTAGGTAGGAAAGTATCAATATTTTCGTGATTCCTATATAATATGTTCCTAATAAGGCAGTTGCGTCCCAGTGATACCAAACGTCATTTTCTTATACTTGTATACGTGCCGAAATACCGCGGCACCGCGGTTGCTATGAAGACATTAAAGAAACTTTGTTAATCCGATTTTTGGACCTCCTAAGGGTAGTAAAACTGGGAAAAGCTTTCTCAGGCAGACTGATCCACAATGGCGGTACCATAGAGACAAAGGAGCGGTCGTATCGGCCAGTTCTGAATGTAAGAAGTTTGACACGGTTAGGCAGGCGGGTCTGTCTGGCTAACTGAAATGAATGGCTTGGCTATCAAAACCTTGGTTGCTACAAACTCGTTCAGATAACGTGTTCAAGCATTTTTGGTAGAAAAATGTTATTATTCAGTTAATGACTTTGCATCGATTTTGTCGTAATTTTGGGTTTAAGTGTCCATAATCGTACCTTGTATTTTGATTATAATTACTGTAACCTGCATTTTGACGTTTCATATCCGCGAACATGAATAAACGTTTAGATGTCGCCTTGAAAATTCGACGTCTTCTATCCATTTTATACTACAATGTGTAGGTTGGCTCTTGTTGGAGACTTCATGTGTCATTTTTTTTCTCCCTCTCCATTTTCGTTTCCTCAAGTTACACCCGTGTCCGGATGTATGGGCATGTGTATCTAGTTTTGTGGTTGCGTATGTGCATTCATTTCGGGCCTGATGAAGCCAACAAGCAGAAATCCGTATTGCTCGGGTTACCTATCCTATTTTCAGCTAGAACCCACTTTCTATTTTTGCGGATTTTGCCCATCATTTTCCTATTTTTTGTTATATACCTTTATCCGCATGATAATTTTTCCTTTATATATATATATATACATATACAGGGTGACTTTGAATTTGAGTCATTAATTTTCAGATAATGATTGTAGAAGGAAGATAAACCAAAATATGTGTGTAAAAATAAAAAAAAAATAAAAAAAAGTTTACCTTGTTTTATAAAGTATCCTCCCGACAAGTATTTCAGTGCGAACCTGTATTTGATCGTGAGGTCTTGGAGCACCGGCATGTCGTCACCTGATTCACGAGCCCGTTGTACTACGTTAACAAAGGCACGAGGGGTTGGTTGCACTCGATTGGGAAACCGATCCGCATAAACATGTGCCATTTTTTATTTCGTTTGAGCCACGCAACAGACACCACTATTCACTGACACTGACTGTATACAAATGAATAAAATAATTGTAAAAACATCGTTCCAAATTCTTTCGCTTTTTTGTTTCCGATGCGATGAACCGATACGGCGGATTATATCCGTTGTCGCCAAACACGAGCACATAATATTATTATTGAGACAGGGCGGTACTCAAACTTCCAAAGGGCTATAACTTTGTTACTTTAATTTTACCAGAAAAATGGTAAAGGAAAAAAACATTTCTTTTGATCAGATCTACTCACTGTTAAAATAAATGACTCAACTTCGAAGTCACCCTGTATATATATATATATATATATATATATGTATACTATATAGAGTCAAATTCAAACTAAAACAATACACGTCGAGCACAATAATGGTCGTGCGTACATGTTACAAGCTGTCAAATTCCAATCACTTATGTATTATTGAAGATTTGCCGAAATTTTTATGTACAATCAACAGTGTTAGGCATGTCGGATAATAAGGGGCGCCGCGTCGGATTAGACTGGGTCTGGATTACCACACGGGTCCACTGTATTATATATTTAATGGATTATATCGTAACGTACTAGATCTATCTGATGTCTGTAATAATCAATCTTGTATTATTTTCCAGATGTCGGGGCTCGGAATAATCATAGCAGGAGCCTTGGTATTAGCAGATGTCTCAGACTTCAGCCACTTCGTCACAAGTGACCTAGTTGGTCCTCCCATTGTACTTATAGTAATGGGAGCTATAATATTCCTAGTCGCATCCTTGGGATGCTATGGTGCTATCAGAGAGAACTATAAAATGCTCGTTGCTGTAAGTAACAAATGACACCAAGTAGGTTGAGCCTGAGCTGCCTACGCAACGCTTTCATCAGCTCATAAAGGATTATGTTCGGCATAAATAATCGCCTTCCATAAAAAAGCATACGAACATGACAAAAAAATAAATGGATTTAATAAGCCAAACTGACTCATGCAATTAAAATTTGCAAAGGACGGGGCACAAACCTTACAGAAATCAGTTACCGATGAACCTTGCCTAACTTTGGGAATAATTTCTCCAGGCCTCTTAACAATCCTATTATACATGGTATCCGAGGGCACATTTCTATAATACTCACAGTTATACAGGGTGTCCCAATTTTGCCCTATATCAAACATATTTTTTTAAATGGAATGCCATCCTTTCTATTACACACCCAGATAGGCCCTTTTAAACGAGGAAGATTGATATAATCTACTTATGAGTGTTGATTATTAGTTATTGGGCCATATTGGGTATTTTATCTGAAAAAAAAACCACCAAAGTTTGACAACCTGCATAAACCCTATTTCACGAGTATCACGTTTTGACGTCTAACTACATGATCAAACGAACTTACCTGTAAGTGATGTTGGGTCTTAATTATGTGAAGTCCTCGTCGAAGTAAATATTTAGAATACATATCGTAGTAACCTCGTAGTTGTACCCAACCGCCGGGAGCCGAGGCATCATGATAAAGTTGCTGTACAGTGACAAATAAATGCTTTGCACAGATATTTGGGCCATATTGGGTATTTTATCTGAAAAAAAAACACCAAAGTTTGACAACCTGCATAAACCCTATTTCACTAGTATCACGTTTTGACGTCTAACTACATGATCAAAGGAATCTTAATTATGTGAAGTCCTCGTCGAAGTAAATATTTAGAATACCTATCGTTGTAACCTCGTAGTAGTACCCAACCGCCGGGAGCCGAGGCATCATGATAAAGTTGCTGTACAGTGACAAATAAATGCTTTACACAGATATTTGGGCGTAAAATACGGTAAAACTTAAGTGGTGGCCACATGAGTGACCCCGAGACTTTTAAAAACTCAGAAATCCCAATTTCAGTATTATTCAACCCAGTCCGGATGCGGTCTGTTTCATTTAGTTTGCACACTCTGGCCTGAGGTTAGAGCTAGCAGTGTTGCTGATTTCCTCATCCAAATATCTACAGAGCTTATCAGTAACCCCTTTGGTAGGTTGAGAACAACCACAGTATCTATATGTCAGTTGAGATCGCCTCAGCTTGTAAATGCCTTTCAAAAACCATCTTATGTCTGCATTGTTAGTAACATTTTGTGTAAAAGACTGATAGCTCAAACAATTATATCTTGATCTCTTATCACCTGTAAGGTAAGAAATTTCAAGGTAGGAAACCAGACATGCATTTCTTCCCGACAAACGTCCTACCGTAATGTAAGCCCACAATACATGATGGATTATCGATGTTGACTGGAATGACAGCTTTCCAGTGACGATAACCAGGGTAAGCTTACGAATTAGTGGGAGCAGCGTCCTGTGTCCCTCCATCAGGTCCTTACGTTACTTCTATAAGCGAAATTTCAGAAACCCAGAATACTTGAGCCAAAATCGGGACGGTGACAGGTGCAGCTCCCACTCCGTTT
The DNA here is from genome assembly GCA_963669975.1 of Acanthoscelides obtectus. Classification (NCBI taxonomy): domain Eukaryota; kingdom Metazoa; phylum Arthropoda; class Insecta; order Coleoptera; family Chrysomelidae; genus Acanthoscelides; species Acanthoscelides obtectus. Next base: position 49,556,459 of record CAVLJG010000005.1, on the reverse strand, counting down.
CTACGTCCCACTGACGCAAAAGCTCATTTGTACCAGTATTACTCCTAGATTTTATATTTGACGCGAGGGTAGTAAGATTGCTCTCTTTGCAGAAACTCTCCATTCCATTCATGTAGGATAGGGTATAATATGCGACAGCCCGTCAATTCAGTTGCAAAGCATTCACCACCGAAGAAAACTACCAGTTGTTCTTGATGATTTGCATGCGGGATCTTCTCGGGTTAGCAAAAACTAGAGACTCCTCCCTGGCCAACGAATGTCCCAGTCCGAGAAATTATACAACAAAAAATTGGATAATTGAGCCCCAGCCGAGGTAGACCTTAAGTTTTATTATCTCAGTGGCATAGTAGCATTAAAATTCCCTTGAGAATTTTACAAGACAAGAAATTTCACTCGTCAGTGTATAGTCGGCTGTAATGAAATGAAAGACAAGCTGACACCAAGATCCCGATGTTCACCGCAAAGTTTCGGACTTTGTCTTGGTTGCTGTCCATTATTGCCCTTACTAGGTTTAGTAATGTCTGCATCGTTCGCTCAAGTAAAGTTACTTTCTTTCTGTCACAATTTAATACTGAGTCTGAAAGTACTGAATTTTTTCGTAAGGTAGTATATAAATGGTTTTATTAGCTTTGTGAACTCATAAGGGGTATAATTTACCCTAAACGGTACAGCATTGTATTGGAAGAGATTTCCCTTGAATATGAATCTGAAATATATTTCACCTAACCCTAACGGGTACCAAAATCCCTGCATATTCCAAATCCAGATTCGTTAAGAAAGTCTGATCCAAGTTCAATAGCCTAGACTTAAGTCTTATATCCCTTTAAGCAAACAGTCTTGAGGTAAGAAATCAAACGTGTTAACCCATCAGACTTGGGGGCAAGAAAAAGTTGGATAGGTGCTGATTTTTAGTTAGCTCAACTTTTTTGCGTCATCTATTGAAACAGACTACATGGCCTTCAAGACAACACAATCCAGAGCGCCCTGCTGTTCGAGTTTCACCTATGCAAAATGTAACGTTAATCGGGCATGAATGAATCTTGAATTTAGAGGCATCCCGGCCACCATAAGGAGCCAGTGCATAGGCCGCTTAAGCGGGCCCTTATGCACCTCTACAATACTTAAAACACAAGCCTCGCCCTTTTAGCGAAGTTGAGAATCGCCTTGAGTCCAAGCTCCTTTACGTCCTGAGGGTCCAAAGTAATGGACCCCAGTATAGTCTGCCTATAGTAGCTCAGAGCTTCACAGCGACACAAAACGTGCGCCGAGGTCTCTTCCTCTACTCCGCAGCGTTCGCACAAGGGATCCTCTGCCACCCCCATCACGTGCAGGTGCCCCCTTAACGTGTTATGGCCAGACAACAGTCCCACCAGCAACCTTAGGTTGGCTCTACCCAGAGATAGGCAGAAGCGTCCATCCTTAGCACTGGGCCCTTCAATGAGCTCTCGTGCCTGGCGGAGATGTCTAGAGATACTTCTCCATTTCTGAGAGTGTTGTCTTGCAACCCACGTCTCCATTTTCCTCCTAGCTTTATGCGCGGTTACTCCTAGAGCTGGCTCAGGACCAACGAGCTTGCTGGCTGATCCTGTTTTCGCCAGAGTGTCCGCCGTCTCATTGCCCCTTATCCCAGCGTGCCCCGGTACCCATATTAACGATACCGGATGCCTCGCTGCGAGGCAATCCAGAGCCTCCCTGCATTGCAATACAAGACTCGAAGTAATCTTACATGCACTTAGTGCTTTCAGTGCAGCCTGGCTGTCGGATAAGATTGTTATTCTTCTCCTAGGCCCACCCTCCTCCAGAATGTGAGATACACAAGCCAGAATCGCAAAGATTTCCGCCTGGAAAATGGTGGTGTACTCACCGAGAGGCAGAGATAGCCTAGTTCTAGGTCCAGAGACCCCAGCACCTGAGCCCTCTTCGGTGACCGAGCCGTCCGTGTACCAGACCTGCCCGCTCACTTCGGAGAGTCCTCGGCTACCGGCGTCCCACTCCTCCCTCGTTGGGTACTCCACAATAAACTTGCGGTTGCAGCGATATTTAGGGGTAATACGATCACCCCTGCTTAGAAGGACGGGGTCCTCCCTTTCTAATTCGACTAATATGGCAGTATGCCCCTTGACCGGATTCAAGAAAGCCCAGCTGCCCTGACTCCACAGTCGATGAGCGACTACTCTCGCTTCACCGCGAATCACCAGATCCAACGGTGGGAGATCCAACAGAGCTTCCATTGCACTCAATGGCGTTGTTCGCACTGCGCTTGTAATGCTAATACAGGCCAAACGCTGAATTTTATTGAGTTTGGCCTTAGTTGACTCAGTTCTAATGCAAGGCCACCAGACCAGGGAGCCGTACAAGAGAGATGGACGTACTATCGTCGTGTAGAGCCAGTATACCACTTTGGGTTTAAGCCCCCACCTTATACCGACAACACGTCTACAAGCCCACATCGAATTGCGAGCCTTGCTAACCTTGTGTTCCACATGCTCTCTCCAGTTCAGTTTGCAGTCCAGGATAATTCCCAGATATTTCACTGACTGGGACAAAACTAATCTAGTCCCAAAGAAGGTCGGCATGACCAGTCCGTCAAGCCTTCTTCTCCTAGTGAATAGGATCAGCTCGGTCTTTTCAGCATTAACAGAAAGATCGACTTCCCTACACCACGATTCCACGGAGCGCAGAGCGCCCTGCATAATTTCCGAGACTGTTCTACAGAAACGCCCCCTAACCACTATGCTTACGTCATCAGCATAGGCTTGCGCGTAGACACCCATACTGCTGAGCCTAACGAGCAGTTCGTTCACCACGACACACCACAGTAGGGGTGACAGAACTCCGCCCTGAGGGCAGCCTCTAGCTACGTTCACGCTGCAGCTTACGTTATTCAGCATAGCTGTTGTTACCCGACCCTCCAGAGTAGAGAGGACCCAGTCTATTAGGATTGATCCAACCCCGTGTCTAACCAAGGCCTGTCTGATAGAGTCGGTTGTGGTGCAATTAAATGCACCTTCAATATCCAAGAAGACCACGAGTGCCACTTCTCGCTGATCTAGAGTCTTCTCCAGCCTCCCGACCAGATTGTGTAAGGCCAGATCAGTCGATTTTCCAGCTTGGTATGCAAACTGATTTGCATGAATGACACACCTTTCCAGTGGGCCATCCCTTAGGTATCTATCAACTATCCTTTCCAGGGTCTTAAGCACAAAAGATGAAAGAGTAATCGGTCGAAAATCCTTCGGGCCAGTATATCTAGCTCTGCCCGGTTTAGGAATGAATACCACTTTAGCCTGCCGCCAGCTTCTAGGTGTGAAGCCCGTGGCCACACATGCTCGAAACACCTTCAACAGGTAAGGAACAACCGAAATCCGTCCCTGCTGTAACATGGCCGGAAATACGCCGTCCAGACCTGGACTTTTGTATGGGGCAAACGAATCTACTGCCCATACCGTCCTTTCGAAGGTGACAATCTCCCTTGCCGTGCGCCAGTCCTCCCTTGAGGGCCTGCGCAACTGCATGCACTCTGTGATTGATCGCGCTACTGTGGAACCGGGAAAGTGCGTATCCATCAGAAGCCTCAGAGTATCTTCCTCGGAAGTAGTGTTCCCCCCCGAGGGATCATGCAGAGATCCCAATCTTGCTTTAATGTCTTTGCATAGGACTCTGTGTATTCTTGCAGTAGCAGGAATATCATTTATGGACTGACAGAAGTGCCTCCAGGATTCTCTGGAGGCCCTTCTAATCTCCTTTTTGTACTCCTGCAATGCCTTTTTGTATTCTTCCCATAGAGGAGAACCTCTCCTGTGCTTAACTCTGCTAAGAAGTTTGTGCACCGCTCGTTTTCTATCCTCTAAATCTTTGGTCCAGAAGGTTGCCTTGCCCTTACCTTGTACTTTGCGTAACGGGCAGTTTTCCTCATATGCAGCCGTCAAGTCCCTGCTCAGAGACTCGACAGCTGCTTCTATGTCAGAGCCCCTGCCAAGCCTGTATGGGACCGCTCCAAGCTTACTGTCAATGTCTGCCCTAAAGGACCCCCATCTAGTATGCCTGGGATTCCGAGCATATTTATCCGGAATCTCTCCATCAGTCTTGAACAGTATATACCTGTGATCCGATAGAGAGGGTGTTAGAGACACTTTCCAGTCCCTGATGTCCTGAGCTAAGTTAAGCGTGCTCAGTGTTACGTCCATAACCTCTTCTCTTACACTATTGCTGAAAGTGGGCATGTTACCGACATTCAGAACCTCAAGGTTCGATGCCCCAAGAAACTCCATTAGGTCTTCGCCCCGTCTGTTGGTGTTCGAGCTGCCCCACGTAACGTGATGGGCATTACTGTCGCATCCAATTACAAGGTCGAGTCCAGAATCCCTACAGAATGCGACAAGGTCCCCCATTTCCTTAGACGGAGGAGGGTCTCTTGAATCGTAAGGAAGGTAAGCCGAACATACAACCAAGTCCCTGTCACTGCCTTCCTTCTTATATCTAATTCTGACTGCAACTAAGTCTCTGAATGTAAATTCTTTAAGTTGCCATGAGTTGACGCAAGTCATTAAGCAAGCTCTGGGCTTAGTGTCCGGAGTATCGCTAAAAAGCGTATAGCCCGGTATACTAAGCCCGTTTACTGAACCGTTTCTCAGCCAGGGTTCCTGGATGAGAGCCACGTCATGTCGGCCTCGAGTGATCTCCTGAGTAAGGGCCCTCGAAGCCGCTATGCAGTGTTGTAAGTTAATTTGGATGAAATTAAAACTTACCATGGATGTTGAGAGGCCCTTCCTACACCTTCCCGAATGACGGTATGTAACCCCTATTCGGGCGTACCGCCGTCGCCGCCGCAGTCTTCGCTGCCACAGCCGCCTTCATCTCCGCTTCCACGGAGAAGTTCTCGGACTCGGTTCAGGATTCCATCCTCGTCCGAGTCGCTATCGTTTCCCTCAGGGACCAGATCCATCGCAGGGTCCGCCACGATGTTTTCTGCGGATATCCCGCTTGGACCCGCCGCCTCCACGTCCGTAGCCTCCGGTAGTTCCAGCGAGAGCTGACCCGGCCGACCCATCCCCTGTGAAGGAGCCTGGTCTACCGCCACAGCTCCCGTCGGTCTGGGCTGGTCCGACTCCTGGTTTGGAGCCAGGCCAGTTCCAGCAGGTGTCGCTCCACTGCTCTTCTTCTTGCTCAGGAGCGTAAACACCCCCGAACTTCCACCGCAACACAGCCTGTTGCCGTTACCTACAATGACCTTCCAGCTTATGGAATCAACTGAGAGGACAAGTCAGATACCTATCGGCTCTTCCTTCCTCTCAAGTAGCCTCCACGCGCTGGGAAAAGTCCCAGGATTGTGCCTCCTGAGTCTCCTCGTGATGACCTCGTTGTCCAGGTTGGGACCCGGAAACCAGGCCATCACGGGGTGGTATATGGGAAGGTCTCCAAAGCTCATCGTAATGAGCCTTGCGCCTTCCCACGGCCGCAGATCCCCCACGTGGGCCTCCAACCATGCCCTAGAGGATTCGTCCTCGCAGACAAAGATGGCTGCCCCTCGAGAGAGGTAGCAGTCAATGTACCTGGGAAGGGCCACCTCATCTGGGATCCCATCTATCAGCACACTGACCGCCTCCTGGACCTGCTGCACCTGTACGTTAGTAAGTTGAGTCCCAGGATAACCGTCGGACACGACGGCCACCCTAAGACCCGCTTGGGATGCTCGCGCATAACTAATTTGCGCATGCGTCGCAGTGCGAGGCTTCTTCCGCGAGGATGCGCCCTCCGGTGTCCCACCGGCAGACCTCTGCCGCTTCCCGTCACCGGGCCGCTTTAGGGCCTCCGCTGACACACCGGATTGCGCACCGTCTAGCTCAGATGGCGGTTGGGTCCGTCCAGCCGGGGTCCCAGAAGTGGTGCCCCGACCTTCCGAGCCCTCCGTCATCTGCGCCTCTCTCCGCTTCCGAGCCCTTTTCCTTTCGGAACCTGGCCGAGACTTCTTCTTAATCTTTAGAGAGCCCACCCTTTCCGCTAGCTCTCTCGCTAAGCTTCTGACAGATTCCTCTGTCAGAGTACGATCAGGGTCCCCTGGTGAGGGGCCGCCTGGATGTTCGGGGTCCCCTGTAGGGGGGGCCTCGGGTTTTTTATTATTTTTGTTATCGTTCGGTTCCATAATGTTCCCACGAGTATAGGGGAAGTGGTGATCGACGTCCGCGGTGCCCCTACACGGACGCAAGGCTGGATACTCTGGGAGGTCGCCCGGTGTCCCAGAGGCTCCGTTTAAGACGGTGCATCTCCACCGCCACGCACCCCTCGGCACGGAATCGCTTAACACCTTGGGTTGGGTAACGTACCATTGCCCATGATGACCGTTGAGCTGCAGGCATCCCAGATATACATCCGAGACACCTGTGGCTCAACGAATCATTCGATTGGCCGGGCTACCGGCTTTCCGGCGGGTCTCCTCAAAAACTAATCGAGGCGGTCCACCGCAAGACCGGCACCCCGTTGCCCCCCCTACACGGTCGCACACGGTTCAGCGCCCAAGGCCGCCCCGCAGAACGAACTCGAGTACGTACGGGTTGGATTTTGTAGGGGTAATCGGGCATAGTGATATTTAACCCTTAACAGGAAACGTGAATTTTTGGAACACAAAAGGAAACATACCGTCTCTCAGACTGCGAACTTCAGGATGTTCAAAAAATTAGAGTAAGGCGAAAAGCAATCAATAACTTCGCTGAAACTGATACTGGATGTTTATTTTATGTGTTTAATACGTAAGATGCTCATTTCAAAATGATACAAGTACATAAAAGAAACATTTTTATTAACTATGCTAAAACCATACAAAAATAACGCTGTTGTTGCAACATTCAGAAACTAAATTAAAACTATGGAAAAGTCTCAATATTTTTCTATTTTCTAGTTAAGTAATGAACAAGGAAAGTATATTATAGTCAATAAATACAAAAAGAACACAATCAAAATTCACTGCAAGTCTCAAACATTGCCTATATATGCAGCTAATACATTTGGGTTTGGAGCATTGAAGACATACAGGCTTCCTATATTGTACACACAAAAATTTGGTCATCCGATGGGTCGTTCGGTGACATAAAAAGCAGGCTTTCCTTTTTTCCAAAACCAAATTTTCAGCTTCTGTTGTTGGATGTTCACATTTGCCAAGGATGCGATTTATCGTAAGTCGCAAATCCCGAGGTAAACGGGGACTCTCTAGTCGCTTTTCCATATGCTCACGGACCAGGTTAGCGGCCAACATCTTAGCAAATACCGATTTTTCCTTCTGCAATTCATTTTTCTTATAGCACTGGTGTAAAATATACGAGTTCACTACCGATATATCCAATAGTCGGTAGAAAATAACCAGTGGCCACCTACGCGAACGGCGACTTGAGGTACTCTTCGAACATTTTTCATCAAGAGAATCAACTCCACCTTTATTAGCATTGTAATAGGCTATTATTTCCGGTTTCTGTGTTTCCGGATCACAATATTTTCTGTGGTGCATAGAAGATATGAGTATTGTGGCTTTATTTTTTTTGCTTACATGAGACACAATAGTGGAATCTTCTCGAAATCCGTACATTGTTGATCCGACTTCTCTTGATTTGTTGGGTAAAAATGCCGGAGGAATTTCTCTTTTATTTTTCTTCATTGTACCCACATAGGTCAGTTTGTTCTTCAATAGGACATCCATTAATTCTATTGACGTAAACCAGTTGTCCGCTGTAATGTTGCGATTAGTTACAAACAGAGGCTTCGCGAGACGTAGAACTGATTGTGTGGGTTTGGAATACCGCTTGTGTTCCTCAGGAAGTTCGAAACTATCGGAATCTTTACCGCAGTATATATATATGCGTTATAGAGGTAGCTATTCCTTGCATCCGTCAATGCCATAATTTTTATGCCATATTTGCAAGGTTTCGCAGGCATATACATTTTAAATCGACATCTTCCTCTGAAACTCACGAGCATTTCATCGACAGTGACAGACTGGCCAACTCCGTACACATCTTGACAGTTCTTTATAAAACTATTAAAAATGAAAGATATTGGTGCTACTGGATCTAGCTTCTTTCTTTCATTCCTGTCATCTGGGTTATCAAACCTTAAGGCTGACAGGAGAATACCAAATCGTTTTATGTTCATGACAGCTCTGAATATATCTCTTCCAGAGCCATCGGTGGCAAAAAGTGTTTCAATGTTCTCGTGGTTGCTGTTGAACACCGATGTATATACTAAGAGACCCAATAGTGCCTTTATTTCGACTAAATCAGTGTCGTTTAGGTTGCTGGTTTGATTTTTGTATCTCTTTCGCATTTCTTTGAGCTTGTGATTGGTCCACTTAACGATATGTACCAACATGTCGTCAGTGAACAAAAGCTGCCAAACCGTCAACGGAGCTGCTTCTTCTCCATATTCATGAGCTTTTCCTCTTAGAGTTGGTACTTTAATGACTATATTGTGCTTCCCTGTACGTGATGATGGTACAACTTCCGAAATATTCCACCTATGACGATTTTTTCCATAGAAATAATTCTGAGCTGGTAAATCCTCTTCATTTCCTTCGGCTCCGTCTTCTGATAACTCACTATCACTTGTATGATCTGATTCCATGTATTCGTCTTCTGAGGCACTGTCTATATCACTAAAGTCACTTCCTTCATCCTCAAACCATTTTAGAACGGTTTCTTCGAACTCCGGATCATCGTATCGTACACGTTTAGAAGGTCCCGCCATACTCGCAAACGCACCTATTCAACACAAATAGCAAACGGGAACGGAAACGTGCCGTCTGACAGACTGCAACAAACTAAAATTGGTCCATATTTTAAGGCACGTTTTGGCTAGACTCGTGTGAATGGGGGTGGGCGATGGTCACTAATAGCTTATGGATTAGATGGGTTTTTACGTCTGTTAGAGGTGCAATAAAAAAAGATACGCTCAGGTATAGAAACGCCGCAGTCTCACAGACGGCACCTTTCCGGTTAAGGGTTAACTTCCGTTATTACTGAATATTAGAACTTTGGTGGTTTCCTAACCGGAGATGTTCATACGTACAGTCCTGTTCTATGGTTATCACCAGCCATGTGGAATTTGCTATATGTTGTTAACAAAAAATAGTACTTCAGCTGTTTCGTAACCTGTCATGGGCATATTATTGACCTGTTCGATGGCCATTCCAAACCATATGGAATTTGCTATCACAAGCAAAATGTAACGCTAGTCTCGGATAGATAAAACCTAATCTCTATCTGTTATTAATGAAAATGGTACTTTAGTGGTTTCCTAAACTGTCATGTGCGTTCTGACAAAGATATTCCAAGGTCATCACAAACCAAATGAAATTTGCTATCACAGGCAAAATGTAACGCTAACCTCGCATAAAGTGCCTATTCTTTAACCGGTGATAAGAAAAAGATATACATTGGCGGATTTCTAACCTGACATGTTCATACTTACATACCTGTTCCACGGTTATCACAAACCACGTGGAATTTGCTATCACGAGCAAAATGTAACGCTAGTCTCGCATAGATGTACCTAATTTCTGTCGTTCATTAATGAAAAATGGTATTTCGACTTCTTCCTAACTTCTCATGTGCGTCCTTACAATAATACTGTTCCGTAGGTATCACAAACCAGATAGAATTTGCTATCCCAAGCAAAATGTACCGCTCTAGTCACACATAAATGTATCCAATTTTTATTTGTTATAAATGAAAAATGCTATATTGCTACATTGCTATTACAAGCTAGATGGGATTTGCTATCTCAAACAAAATGTAACGCTAGTCTCGCATATAAGAACCTAATCTCTATTTGTTATTAATGAAAAATGGTACTTCGGCAGTTTCCTAAACTGTCTTGTGCATTCTTATTATGCTGTTCCAGGGTTATCACAAACCAGATGAAATTTGCCATCACAAGCAAAATGTAACGCTAACCTCACATAACATACCTAATCTCTATCTGGTAATAAGGAAAAAATATATCTTAACAACTTCCTAGCCTGCCACGTTCAAACTTACAGTCCTGTTCCATGGTTATCACAAACCAGATGAAATTTACTATCACAAGCAAAAGAGAAAATATTGTTGACCATACCTTGTTGCTACGTTGTCCCAAACGCTTTCTGTGTTGTTATTTGTGCAACGAAGTTCAGTATTGAGTCATTTTTCCAAACATCTTCATTGGACCTTGGTGTGGACTATCACAAGCTAGGTCCATGTTGCTATCCCAAGCAACCGAGTCCAATGTTACAACGTTATCCCAAATATCTTTGTCCATCCTTGGTGTGGAGCTGACTATCCCAAGCCCGGTCCACGTTGCTATCGCAAGCAACCGAGTCTAATGCTTCCACGTTATCCGAAACGTCTTCGTTCGTCCTTGGTGTGGAGCTGACTATTCTAAGCCAGGTCCACGTTGCTATCCCAAGTAACCGAGTAAAATGTTTCAGCGTAATCCTAAACGTCTTTGTCCGTCCTAGGTATGAAGTTGGCTATTACAAGCTAGGCCCGGGTTGCTATCCCAAGCAAGAGTGTCAGAACGTTATCCCAAACGTCATGCTAAGCACAATTTGCAGCGCCAGTGAGGCATCCATACTAATATTCATTTAACTTGCACCTAAAACAGATCGGTTCGTTGACAGTTACCTGATGGTGATGCCCCTTCAGAAAAAGAGGCCTGCACGCCACTTTCTAATTTTAGTCGGCGACGAAAGCAATCTTCAGACGACCGTCGCGTCGGTCGGTATCTCGTTCGACAATACACATCTATCGGCCAACCTTCTCTCCTGTTTTCTAATTCTAAATGTTCAGCGGATCCTCCACACTGCAGTGCACGTAAACGAGGCACGCCGATTAACGTCTTGACGGTCGGGCACGAGAACAAGGAATGATGGTTTATTGGCGGCCAGAGGGGAGAAAGGTAGGGGGAAGAGGCGTGGTACCGCTTTCCTTCCCTGCGTGCGCGCTTTGAAATCGTGGCGGTTGGGTACTACTACGAGGTTACTACGATATGTATTCTAAATATTTACTTCGACGAGGACGGAACATAATGAAGTGTATAGCTCATCAGCAAGAGGCATCTTTGTATTAGGCTGTAACGTTGGCAATAATGAATCGGGTGTAAATCTTGACCGTATTCAGAGCTTTTATTCACATATCTAGATACTTGTTGTGACGTGAAGTACAAGCAGAAAAATGTTTATTAGAAACTTATTCTAGTACGAACTAAGTCAACACACTGTGTTGCCATTTTCAGTAGCTGTAATTTTACAAGCAAAATAATATAGGTACCTCTTTCTGGTTAATTGTTCGTCATAAGTGTAACGTAATTCAAATATGGCTTTTTCATTGCTCTTTAAAATCATGTGGTGTTTTAAGATCTAAGATGTAGATATGATTAACAAAGTCAAAAACTGTTTATTTCTTTTCATTCCTATCTGACTTATAATGAAGTAATAATCATTAGCAGTCATTTTGCTTATAGCGTTTTTTGTATGCGAACAAACTCTTCTAAATAAAAGAGCTGTTAGCAAGTACAAAATGATTACGTAGCGTACAAAAAAAAATTACAAAATAAGGCCCTGTTTACGTGTCGTTGACGGATCTGTCCGAGTTGAGTAGCAGTTGTCGCTATGGAGAATTTTTAGAATTTTGAAATATTACTAGATAATCAGCTGTTATTTTACTCGTGAATAAGCCATTATCTGCTGTCTTGGCAGTTTACAACAGTATAGGCATATATGTCAATATATTGATGAAAAGAAAACATAGTTACAATTTCACAAATTTGACCATGACCTTTACTGTCATGTCAAGGTCAAGTCACTTTTTTAGACACTCCATTTTTCATTACGGAAATAAAACGAGTGGAATATTCCACATTGAAATATCTACATTGAGCCATGAACATTGCCAATAATAAATCTTGACCATGACCTTTAAGGTCACGTCATGATCAAGTGAAGTACTATCTTGAAAACAATTGACTTGACTTGAAATTCGTGAACATGATTGACTCACTTTTATCGTTTCAAGGGCCAAAAAAATATTGACTTGTCCTTAACGGTCATGGTCTAGATTTTTTTAATGGCAAAGACCATGGGCCATTCGACTATTGAAGGTCAATGTGAAATATCCCACTCTTTTTTTCCTTATTTACGTAATCAAGAATGGAGTGTATCATCAAAACCTTGGCATGACCTTGAAGGTTATGATTGTGGTCAAATCTGCGAAATTCTAACTGCCCATATTTTCCTTTCATCACTATATTATAATGTATGTCTACACTATTGCAAACTGTCAAGACATCTGTTATGCAGGTTGTCAAACTTTGTTGTTCTTAGATTAAATGTCCAATAGCCCAATAACTAATAATCAAAAGTAGCTTATATCAATCTTCTTCCTTTAAAAGGTCCTATCCAAGTGTGTAATAAAAACTAGGGCTTTTCATTTAAAACAAATATTTTCAAAGTGAGGCCAAATTGGAGCACCTGGTATAATTGTGGGTATTTTAGAAATGTGCTCTCAGATACTATGTATAATAACCCATAAATATTTTTTTCTTTCATAAGTTTCTACTTATACTCCCGTACTCGCTTGCATATCACGGAAACGCTTCATACGATTGTTAAGGGCACATGACAACTCTTGATCGGGATGATCTGGAGAGCTCATTCCCAAAGTTTGAGCAAGATTCACCGGAGACTGATTTTCGTAAGGTTTGTGCCCCCTCCTTTAGCTTGCTTTTCTTTACAATTTTTGGGGTTCTTTCGGATTTGGCCTCCTGAGAAAATATGCTACCCATCGCTCTTTGAAAAATTTTGGAGATATGTATACGTATATGAACGTGCTCATCACGCATTGAATACGCGCTATGTATTAGTTTGGTTTAATGTTTCTCTTGGATAAATAGACATTAGTAATATTTAATTACAGTTACTTATCTATTGTTATATTTTTAGTTTGCAGTATTCCTGATAATTATTTTCATAGTGGAATTCGCAGTGGGCATTACAGCGGCCGTATATAAAGCAGATTTTCAAGAGACACTCAAGAAATCAATGAAGAAGTCGCTAGAACAGTATGAGAGTTCAAGTAACAACAACATTGAAAAAGCTGCATGGGACAACGTACAACAAAAGGTTTGATTAAAGAGTTTTTAGTGCAGCGAGAATAACGAATTGTTATGCGTTATCTTTGGCAACGGCAAAAAATAAGGATGGTTGGAAGAGTATTTATGACCACTAAAGTAGTGGGTGTAGTTGGCGAACGTACTAGTTGACTCAAACGATTCATTCCTTGAAAAACCTCACACAGTCGTTCACTACGAATACTGGTGTTACAGGATTCCGATGATCCAATCGAACTAGTTGTGAGTAAATGAATGATAACGAGATAGGAGAAAGGAGACGGAACACAACCGTAAGCAGAAGGTTTTATAACTGGTTGCCTGGAAGCCTGAAAAAGACGATAAATGTTATTAGTTATAAAGGCTGAAAAAAATAAAAATCACCTAACTTTTATTAAAAAAAATCACTCATTGCGGTACATAAAGAAATGAAAACTGAACTTAAATGGAAATGGAAATTAACTACAAACTTCCAATTATAAACATTATTTCTTTAGCTTCATTGGCTTCTAGTCTATTTCTGCTGACAAGACTGCTTGCTCAGCCTGCAAAAAAGCCGCTCCCTTGGCACAGATGGCAGATACCAACGTTTTTTTAACCATCTTAACTAATCTGGGATAGATTTTGATCGCTGCTGGCAACACTGCAGGTGGAAAAAAGCATAATGAAAATATTTATCTCGTTCGTTAATGCCTGCTGCGACTGGATTTTAAACTGTGCAAAGACATGTTACCTCAAGGTCAGAGTCGTCCAAAAGTTCTGATACTGTTTTCTTCTTCTTCAGTTCATTTTCCGCTTGGCTTTTGTCTGCAATACCTAGGTTTGTGTTATTGATTGAAAACCTTCTGAACTGGTGGAATGAGATTGTTAGAAAACGTGTATATCTCATAGATACATCTACTATATTAGCGACAGTTTACGTGTAGTATTTGAATTTGAAACATTTAGATTTACAAAAAAATTAAACACAAAAAAAACAATACGAGGTGTTCCGAAGCGGCTCCCCTTCTAAATTCTAGCCGCGCCTGACGCTGCTTAAGTTCGGAGATCGGATGGAAGATCGAGAGGCGCCGCTTTCACTGACATTATTCTTGTGCAAAATAGTTCGTTTTAGTGAGCACGACCTATTGAACTAGTTCACCGAAATTACCAAGAAAGCACATTACTATTGTCTACTGACTGTCATGATAGGTTGCTCATTTTTTTTCGATTTGACGTGATGCTAACCCCAAAATTTCAAAACCTTCTGTAATATTTGTGTCAAAACGGCGGGGTTATTACATAAAAAAACCTATATAATATGAAAAAACCGACAAAATGTCAACTAGATTAATATACGTAGACAACTCTAGTTTGAAAATACTTCATTCCGTGTTGCATGCGTTGTTGGTTGCAAAATGTCGAGATAGTCTGTAGGGTACATCTCTGAGAAGATATGACAGAAAGACAATTGGTCGAGTAGCAAGATCGCATCTGGATGATTGTGTGTATTGGTCTGCGTGTATAAAATCAGTGATATTTGCTATGTGAGAGAATTATTACTGAATATGCTACCCATGAAGTATATCTTTTAGCTGAACCAGACGGGTTATTTGTGTTATTCCTTCTGAAAGAGGTTATGTTGAAGGTTATAAATTATGATTTTTCCTGGTTTCTTGCGTTTTAAAAAATTTTGGCTAGCATTACAGAAAATCATCACCGCGCCTGCGTTGTGTGTCATTAAGCCACATCATAGGAAAATTAGAAATGACGCATCACACACAAAACATTTTCGCAGTGCCTCACATCTAGGCACTGATTTGTATTTTCTACTTGACATCGCAAAATAAATTTCTATAACATTTAAATCACACTTTAACTAATATAAATTGTAACTTTTTCACGTTTCATAAATATTCCTGTCTGTAGCAAATTTTCTCACCTGTTAGTTGTAATATATATACACGCATCACACACAAAACATTTTCGCAGTGCCTCACATCTAGGCACTGATTTGTATTTTCTACTTGACATCGCAAAATAGATTTCTATAACATTTAAATCACACTTTAACTAATATAAATTGTAACTTTTTCACGTTTCATAAATATTCCTGTCTGTAGCAAATTTTCTCACCTGTTAGTTGTAATATATATACTTCACCAACCAGGCATTTTTTCTTATCTCTCATTTTTGGATCTCAGTAAATTTGCGTATTTAATTTCCTGGATGAATGAGAGAAAGTGGATGCGCAAACTGATATCTAACTGTGCATACATCTCAAGTAAATGTAATTGAGACAAGAAAACCAATGGAATTATCACCGACACAAATTATTAGCAAAGAAATCTTCACTATGTACCTAAGCACTGCGGTTTCCCTCCAACTATAATATACAACCTACAGCTTAGACCTTCGATAATGCCTTCTTAAGCAGATGCTACTTCACATTGAGCCAAACATTGGTAGCTGAAGTGTCATGGCGTCTAGGTAACACGTACAGCTACAGAACGAGTGCACATCAAGTAAACAACAGCTAGTTCTAAGTTGACATCTTGTAGAAAATTCTAAATAAATTCACAAAAAACCTATACAGTGATATTCAAATTTGACTGACGTTGTAATGTGCGCCGATGGCGTCCGTGGCCTCGAACTCGGAATGCTAGGCAACGAGGTGCTTCTATCTCTTTCTAACACACGTATCGCACGCTTCTCGCATTTCTCTTTCGTACACATTGCGACGTCAGTTCGTATTTGGTTTTCAATAGATAATGTCAAAAAACCGACATAATGTCAGTTTTCAAGATACGTAATACAAGAAATGACCTATGTTCAGAATCAAAGAACCCCAGAACGACAAGTGTCCACAAAACCAGCAATACTACAAGGCCGCCTTGCTACATTTTGCATACAGGCTGTTTCAAATTCGACCCTCACTATTGGGATCTCGAAAAGAGATACGAAGTCGCTTAAATGGGGGCAAAGTTGCGTGTTTAGGTAACCAACAAAATACTGCTTAGAAAGTTTCAGAGAGAAAGAGAGAGATTCAAAGCAGTTCCGTAAGGGTATTACGCATCTTTAAAAGTGAAATTTCGTTTGTTTTTTTTTTATATTTCGTAGGTTTTTTGTGACCTAACGTAGTTTTTTCTACAAAATGTTAACTTGCTATGAACTCGTTTTGTAGCTGTACGTGTTGCTTAAACGTCAGCGAACAGCGATTAATGCGAGCAAACGTGAAACGAACTATTTGCACTCTGAAAGCTGCCTAGTCTGCAAGGTGACATTTTGTCGGTATTTGTTTCACGTTTTTTACACAATACCCACGCCGGAAGGAGACAGAAAAAAACCATTTTCCCCAGAATCGTTTTCATTTACTGCTGACTTTAATTGTAGTGGGATTTCAAAGAAATTGCACACTAACATTGATACCTTTTCATATTAGAATTATGCGCAGATTAATAGACTCTTTAATACTGATTTCAAAAATGTGTAATATGTCATATATTGACATTGCCAACCATTAGTTATTCCAGAAAAACAGAGTTTCTTAGGTAACAAATTCATGGCCAACAATACATCACTGAATTTAGGACTGAAAAGTCCATTTAAATGTACAAAATTAGAATGTATCGTCCCTATGAAGGAAGAAAGATGGTTGTGGAAGTTAAAAGAAAAAATGTCGAATTGAAAATTTGACTACGCCGTCTTGTAGAGGATAATAAGTAAAACTGACAATAAAACGATTTCGGAAAAATTCGAAACTTTCTAATAATTGTCTCGCTACTGGGCAATCGAAATTACTATTTTTTAGGTAAAATGCTGTGGAGTAAATGGAAAAAGCGACTGGTCTTCTACACCGATGTCTTGCTGCTACAAGGATAAAATGGACGAATCTGATCAACCTGAGGAGTTTTGCGTATCTGGCGGACGAAACTATATTTACAAAGAAGGATGTTATAAGAGGTTACAAATGAAAATAGAATCGAATACAAAGATCTTGATTGGCGTTGGAATTGGTATCGCATTTGTACAGGTGGGATTTCTGGGTCACTTTTCCCCTCTATTTTGAATTTGGATGGAGCTTAGAGTTGAATAATACTATTAATATACTTATTCTTTCTTTTAGGTTGTGGGAATGTTTTTAGCATTCTGGCTAGCATACACAATCAAAAAAGAGGATGAATCCAAATGAAATGAGCTGAACTAAGTCTTGCCATCGATATCAAGAAGCAAGAGTATGCAATATTTCACCTACTTTGAATGTAATACATTTTTGCTTCGCCGTAACAAAATGTGTGTCATGTCGTATGAGTTTTCATGGTTTGGTAGAAATAACACATAATATATACTATCTACTTGACTGCAGATTTATACATTTCATGTTACCTTTATAAGCAGAAAAATGTTAAATCAAGCCATACATCTAAAACTAAAAGCAATACTTTTATTTTGTTATTACGTTTAAAGTTTCTATAAATAAAATAAAATCCATTTAGTAAGTTTGATAGATGTTGACTTGATTTGATTGCTTGTACATGTAAATTGATGATTTCTTTCTGTAACTGTGACTTAAATCCAGAAATTAAAGATTTATACAAAACTTTCGTATTTTTTCTTTATTCTTGTCACTAAAACCACCAAGAAACTTCTTACTTCTAAAATGAAATGGTTCTACCTTTTTTATTATTCCGCATTTACCACTACGTTACCGAGAAAATATTGATCAACCCTCGTACACTCTACTTATACGTGGTTTCTCCATCTGACCAATCCATAATCTGGTTTCTGTATTCTTGTTCTGTGCTCTGTTCCGTAAACCGTCAGTCTTGTGCCGTAAACCCTGTTTTGTGTCAATAGCAGTGCAAAATGTCAAAAGTATTATTTTTATTGAAATCATAACAAATGCTTATTATAAGCCGAAAATTATAATTAAATGAAGAATATGATGAAAAACGAGCATATTCAACACTTTTATGCTGAAGTTTAACTTTACACACAAAGTAAGAAATACTAATGACCCACTTTCACACTGAGAATCAGTGTACTACATCTTAACATTTCAGACGATAATCATGGAAGAAAATTGCGAGATGTCCTTTCATTGTGCTGAATTGAGTACGACAATGTTCCAGAAACTATTTGAACAGAAAAAAGCCAGTAGATTTTGCGACATCACTCTTTTTGTAAACAACAAAGTCATTAAGGCACATCGTAATGTTCTGGCCTGCAGTTCGCCTTATTTTGACTCTATCCTCAAACACCACAAGATTACTAGAGAGCAGCTCACAATATCTTGCTTAGACAGCAGCATTTTCAATTCTTTATTAAACTTTATGTATACTGGGGACATAACAATAGGCTATTCTAATGTTGAAGAGTTATTAAAATTAGCTGATCATTTTATACTAACCAAAGTTATAGAATACTGTATAGAGTTCTTAAGTGCTAAACTACAACTAGATAACTGTCTTTTTACATATACTTTAACTCAAAGGTTTAAGTTGAAACACTTGGGGACTGTTGTTGAAAACTGGATTTCTAGTCATATTGAAGATGTTTGTAAGGGAGATGAGATTCTTGAACTGAGTCATAATAAATTAGCAAATTTTCTTAAAAATAAGGTGAGTGCGAACAAATAATTATTCAATAACCAGGCTTGTTGCTTAAGCTACTAATTAATGCATTCTTCCTGACAAATCTAACCATATATTATATTTTGGCATTCAAAATGGGATCATAAAGGTACTAGTGCCATCTGTGAGACTGCAATGGACTACAAAAGTGGGTTTAGGAATCTACTTTGAAAAAAGAAAATGTTTGGTTTAGCTGATGTCTCATAGAAAGTGCGTTCAGATCCCTTTAGTAGTACCAACATATAAATAGACGACAGGCAAGGTGAATAAAATTAACATAGCATCTACAAAACACCTGATGGTACCTAAACATGTGCTGTGCACATTTAGCCAGAGATAAATATGGTGTTGCCAGGTAGATAATCCAGTTTGGATGAATTTGTTGATCATTACATAAAGTAAATGCATTGTTCAAATATCCTTTTGTTACATTTCTATATGGTAGAGATATTTATCATATGTTCCCAGCCTACAAAATATATTTTTCATTCATGAAGTTATGTGTGACATTCTCCAAACCTTTAAGTTATTGTGTAGCTATACAACTTTCAGGACCTTATGTGGAATATTAGATTTCCTTTAGTACCCAAAGAGGCAGGACAGCTTGAAATTTAAAAGCTTCCTAACCTCAAATTGCTTATTTGACCAATCATCTATTTGACATGGTTGCCAGTCATCTAGACAGCCTGTCCTTAAGATGATATGTTTACTAATTTTGTATGACATTTTGATGTTACCACTAAAAACCGTGAAAAGAACTGAACTGCATGAAGCTTAGAATTATTGTAGCCTTTTCTTAACATTTTATGAGAGTTTGACAACACTGCCTTGGTATATGTAAGAGCCATCCATAAGGGGATCGCCAAAGCAAAGATGGCCATGAAGTGTCTTCTCTTTGGTACCTATATGGTTGGCTATCTTGAGAAGGAATATGTTAATCAATGCTTATGCTTAGAAAAACTGACTAAAAATTACCAAAACCCATAATTGGCTAAATATGGGAGTAAAAGCAAACCATATTTACCAATTATTGTTTATCAATAGCTGTTTTTAAAAAATTCTTTAAATTCGGTGCTCTTATATTGTTTATGTGATAGGGTTAAAGGAAGTTCCATTGTATTTAGATTGATATAATACAAAAGATTTGCTTGAATTTATATATCGAATCCTTTACAAATAATACAAAACTTATTCATAAAAACAATACATAACACATCTTTGCAATATCCCTCCAAACTGCTGTTAATAGAATTAAAACTTTTGTATATAAAAAAATAAATTTTGGTATAATATATATTAGAATTTTATAAAAACAAACATTCAACCAATTATAAAAATTATCAATATGATATTGGAAATAAAAATAAACAAATAAATATTGCAAAACCAAAAAATTATACCATAACTTACCAATAAATATTAGAAAAATTCCAATATCTTTATAAAAAAAAACTCCATGATATATAAATATGTTTTCCGTATGACTGATCTATAACACAAAATGACTGTATTACATTTATATTGTATTGATTTTTTCTGATCCTTATTAATCCCATATACCATTTTTTACTACTTTACTATATGTTGTACCGGGTGCGCCAGCTTTTATGTCGGTTTTGTAACATCGAATGACTTTGATATTTACCAACCGAGTGATTTGGTTATACGTATTTCTGAAACGTCAATTTACTACAATTTTAGTCATGAATCGCTTTACACCGAGACACGCGCCGAAATAGTCACAATGTACATAGAAAATCGTTGTTCAGTTGTGTTAACGCAACGTTGAAAATGTCGTGGCAAACAGGCACCGTCTGACAACACTATCCGTCGTTTGGTTTCGAGTTTTCTTGAGTACAGGACAGAGGGAGATCGTCAACATACCGTTCATCAACGACCAACACGTTCCAATGAATTATTTGAAGCGGTCAGAGACAGCGTTGCCCAGAATCCAAAAGTGCCGTATCGTCACCGCGCTCAGCATTTTGGCATCAGTGGAACCATGTTGCGGCAAATTTTGAAGGATGATTTGCATTTGTTTCCTTATAAGGTGCAGTTAACACAAAAAATATTGCCAACTGACCGTCCACGTCGCTTGGAATACGCCCAAACAGTCGCTCGCATGGTTGATGGAGAACCTGTTTTTTGTAAGTAAATTGTGATGGCCGACGAGGCCCATTTCACGCTCTCTGGCGGCGTTAATAAGCAAAACTGCCGCATTTGGGGGACGGAAAATCCACGAAATGCCGTTGCATGACCGAAAAGTGACTGTTTGGGCCGGCGTTTGCGCCAAAACCATCATTGGGGCATTTTTCTTCAACGAAAACGAAACAGTCGATGGAAATCGATATCGCTGGATGTTGGCTCATTATGTCTGCCCACAAATGCGTGAAAAAGGTCTTGATGGTTACTGGTTTCAACAAGACGGTGCGCCAATACCACACTGCAAATGAAACAATCTAGTTTCTGCAACGAAAATTCCCTGGACGTCTGATATCAAAAAGAGGTGACATTGACTGGCCACCCAGGTCTCCAGATTTGACCCCACCGGACTTCTTCTTGTGGGGTTATTTGGAAAGTCAAGTGTATGCCAGCAAGCCCCAGACCACTGAAGAACTCGAGGCAAACATTCGTACCGCAATCGCCGCTATAGCACCAGAGATGGTCGAAAAAGTAATGGAAAACGCAGCAATACGGGCACATTTTGTTTTGGGCAATAAAATTTACCACTTGATAGATGTTGTGTTCAAAAACTAGTCCCAATAAATTGTAAAGGACCATATTTAATAAAAATTATTTTATTTATATATATATATATATATATATATATATATATATATTTATATTTTTATTTCATGTTTAAATACCGACATAAAAGATGGCGCACCCTGTATATACAATACCCACTTACAAGGATATTTTCCTTCTGTGGAATATCAGTTTATTTGAAGTGTATGCTTAAAATGGATAAATATTATTTTAGAATTTTGCCTTAACTACTGGCAAGTCACTGAACATATTATCTCAATGGGTTCTGAACGATTTAGATAAGAGAGAAAAATATTTTGAAAGTCTTTTGAAATACTTCCCACCTGATAGTTTGGACTCGGGAGAAGTTTTTAAGCATCTTGAAACATCTATATTATATGCCAAAAGTGAACTATGTCTTTATACATTCCTTGATTATCTGCCAAGAGACAACTGGACATTCACAAACTTCAAAACAAGATATGATGTATTGCAAGCAAAATATGGACAGGTAAGTATTGATTCAAGACCTATGTTTGGCACTACTTTAGTAGGAAGTGTTACTTAAGTATTGAGTCTGACTTAAGTTACTCTTAAGTATCACCTATGTGGTGATTTTAAATTTGCACTTGAATCATTCAAGGTTTGTGCTGTACACTGATTTCTATTGAAGTTTTTTTGAACCCTATGTAACTGTTTTTTTATATTAGGTCCAATCAGATGAAAAGGAGTCTGAAGCAGATTCTGATGATCACAAAATAGTGGTCACAGAAAAAATTGTCGCTAGTCCGCCAAATTGTGCAGGTAATGGAGTCACAGTGAAAACAAAGTTGAAAAATCAGAAGCAAATGATTTTGAAGAAACTTATGTTACTAGGTTTGAAACCTAGTTTGAGAATGGCTGCCTTAAGAGTTTTAACTTGTAAAAAGAAACGTATCACTATGCCAGCAGAAAATGGGAATCATTCTGAGGAAGGTAGTAATTTTATATAATTTATCCTGTAGTTACTTTTAAGATAGCTACAGGATAAATTTCTGAAATTATAAATAAGGTGTTCATGTTATATACGTGTTTTAGTATAACAAGCATAGGTATTTTTATGCACTGTCAATATAAAACAATTTTTTGGAATTTGTTTTATTAATTAACCTCATTTTGTTTCTTAGTATGCTTTTAAAATTTTTTCGTGAACCGGCTACATACTTAAAACTGTTTTCAGCTGAAGATTCTGATGAAAAAGTTGGTATAAAGTGTCCAATATGCTTCAACCACATTAATGACAGTCTTCTACTAGAACAACACTTAGCCTTGAGTCATGCCAAAGATGTCACATATAAATGTGGACTATGTTCGTTTGTCTGTCAGTATCACGGGGACTATTTGAATCATATGAAGATGCATTTTTCTGGGCCACCCTTCAAGTGTGATTTTTGTAAGTATGCCATTTACACATTTTCAAAAGCTGAGCTTCAAGGGATGTATAACAATATGAAATATGAAAATGGTTAACAAATGAACAAACATTTCAAGACAACTTTAAAGTTTTTCTACTAAAAATTTCATTGTTCATTCTTTTCTTATGACCACCTTGTAATATTTGTTATCCAAATTTGGAATAACGTCTATGTATGGAATGGATAAAAATATGTATTTGATTCATTTGTCATTTATTACGTAATTCAAAAATGGATAGACTTTGGGAGAGGATGAAATCACAAAATGTAAACGCGTCAAATAATGAAGGTTGGTATCTAGGAAAAAAAACAACAGTTACTAGAATTCCCCAAAAAACTGACGGAAAATCAGAATCTGGAAATTTATTCATGAATTTATTGTTGTGAAGAAATTGACAGCAACTTTTACGTTTTCACGGTCCAACTTCTTCAAGGTTGAACAATTGTTCAATTTATTGTGTAAGTCAGCTCAGTTTAGCCTTGAGATGGCGAAGCAAAACATCGACCTGTTTATGATCCAACAACAAACCATGAGAAAAACCAGGATCATGATCCATCAGTTTGGTTGGAGAATATCAATTACATATATCTTTAAGGATATTCAACCAAATTGGGTCACAGTCGACAAAAGCATTAGGAAGAAAATATTGTATAATTTCATATAGGCTGACTCTTATCTTCCTTTTGTAATTACAAAAACCTATAAAATATATAATCATATATAGGAATATGAATATGAAAAGAAAAACAAAGTTTCACCTAGAAGATAGATAAATAAAATATATTGTCAAAGACATTGTACTGAAGAAGGTCACAATTGCGAAACATTTACAATAAAGAAGGTACAGCATTCTATTTTGGGGTAAATCTCGATTTTTATGAAGAGTACTTATATTGCAAAAAAGAGGAATTAGGTACATGTTTGGTTTATTGTCGTGGTTTAAACATGAAAAATTACTCACTCTACCATCATTTTATAATACGACATACGACTGGACTGATAATATATGCAAAACAAAACTTAAATGAGTTTGTTACACATGCTGATTTACACAGCTATGAAACTAACAGACACCCTAGTTTTGTCTATTCACAATTTGCCACTGTTTGAAAAGTCTCCAAATTATGTGGCAACTAAGTTATATAATAAGTTAGATGCAATATATATAGAAAAAGAGGACTATATAAGTATTTTGAGCAAAACGCAATTTATGATGCAATGGAATTCTTCGATATGTATTTTGATTTGTCTGTATATGTGATAATGATTTAATCTAGTTGTACATGTGCTACCTATTTCTTAATATTTACATGCTTTAAATTTGTATTTGCGACGTTTCCAGTACTCTTGTACACTGGAATAAATATTATTATAATGATAATAAAAAAATAACAACATCAAGCAGGTCATCCATTACATATTCTGCCAAAATTGGAGATAAAACAGAGCCCATGGGGCAGCCATGTGTTTGTGAAAACACTTTGTTATTAAAGGTAAAATAATTGTTCTGGAAAAGGTACTCTACGATACTGATGAAAAAATCCAGAGTTAGATTTGTGTGGACATTTTGGGAAAATCTATTTATGGCATGACATTTGAGGGCACATTTCTAAAATATTGGCAATTGTACAGGATGTCCCAATTTTGACCTGCATATCAAAGTTGTAATTTTTTAAACGGAATGCCTCAAATTTTATTGGATAGTTGGATAAACCAATTCAAAAGAAGAAGATTGATTTAACATACTATGGGGTTTTGGTAACTAGCTACTGAGATGTAAGGTGTTTTGTCCAGAAAAACCGTCCACCTCGGCAACGCCTCAATCCGACATTTTGAAATTTGGAGTGCTGAATTTTGTATCAACAAAAACTTACACACCTCAGCTTTTATCTTATTTGTTAATTTTTCGAATTTTCATTTTTGCTCATACAGGGTGGTCAAAAACGCGAATTGTACTTTTTCTAAAAAAAATCAAATGCATCACCCTACATACTTGTGCAGGTTTGGATTCAATTTTTTATAAGCTTTTTTTTTGTATAACCTTTGATTCAGATAAAATAACTAGATTTTGAGATATTGAGCTTTTAATAGAACAACACACCAAAATTAAGGAAAAAAATCGCATCATCCATGGAAACAAAAGACAAACAGTGTGCTAGTTTCATATTGCCACTAAGAGTACAGATTTGACGTAAAAACTAATAACAATCAGAACAGTATAAATCAGCTTCAAGCGTAATAGAGAAAATAAACTATAACAACAACATAAACAAACAACTATCTCTACTCATGGCCTAATCTACTAAAACTGCTCGAAAATATCTCCACCATGTTGAATACACAGCCGTAGCCTTTGGATAAATGACTGTTGCACATCCCTCGGAATGTGTTCCCTTATGTTCAGAAAAGCATCCTTAATCCTTCCTTCATATTTTCCGGGGTAGACGGTGGATATCTATAAACCTCTTGCTTAACGTAGCCCCATAGAAAGAAGTACATCGGTGTCATATCTGGTGATCTAGGAGGCCAAGATATAGGCCCATCACGACCGATCCAGATAGTTACGCACACGATTATGATAATGTGCAGGTGCACCGTCATGTTGGAAGTACATATGCATCCGAGTTTGCAGGTCGACATCCTCCAAAAGCAAAGACAAATGCTTGATCAAAAAATTCAAGTATTCTGTACCAGTTAATCTGTTGTCGAAAAAGAAAGACCCGATAACTTGTATTCCAATAACTCCTCCCCAAGCATTCAGGCTCCATGTATTTTGGAAATCTATTTGCCTAACCCGGTAAGGGTTTTCCGACGCATAATAGTGCATGTTGTGCCTGTTGATAACACCAATGCTGTTAAAAGTTGCCTCGTCGCTAAAAAGAACCTTATCCAGGAAAATAGTGTCTTTCTTCACTCACTTTATTTAGCATTATTCTACTAAACTCCATTCGAGCTGCGAAATCCTGAGGACGAAGGCGTTGATGCAAGCATAGGTGATATGGATGGTACCTAGGCTTATGAATAATCCTTTGGACAGAAGTTCTGCATATATCAGTTTCTGCTCCAATTTGCTGTGCATTTAAATGGGGATTTTCCTGCAACTTTAATAGAACCTCCAACTAATTAGCCTCATTGTTGATTATTTATACATTTTTTACTATATTCCACTGCTCCACTTGATGCAAAACGTTCTCGTAGTGAACGAACACCATATTCACCATTTCTTCTTTAGAAAAATTCATTTTCAAACACGTTTTTATTATAATGCTCACAAAGCTAATTTTGACAGTTTGTAACTAATCAACAATTTATTTGTTTCCAAGGATGATGCGATATTTTAGGGAATTATGCCGTTCCATAAAAAACGTGCTAATACCCTTATGTCTAGTATGAAAAAAGTTTACAAAAAATTGAATCCAAGCTTGCACATATATACAGGGTGATGCATTTGAAATTTTTGAGAAAAACTACAATTCGCGTTTTTGACCACCCTGTATGAGCAAAAATTAAAATTCAAAAAAGTAACAAATGAGATAAAAGTTGAGATGTGTAAGTTTTTTTATACAAAATTCAGCACTCCAAATTCCAAAATGGCGGACTGAGGGCTAGCCGAAGTGGGGAGTTTTTCTAGACAAAACACCTTATATCTAGCTAATTACCAAAACCCCATAGTATGTTATATAAATTTTCTTCTTTTGAATTGGGTTATCCAAATATGCAATAAAATTTGAGGCATTCCATTTGAAAAATCACAACTTTGATATGTAGGTCGAAATTGGGACACCCTGTATAACGGCCAATATTTATAAAATCCCATAAATAGATTTTCCCAAAATCTATTTGTTTATGAGTAATATTGTGTCCACACATGGATGGGCCACCCTGTATATACATAATAATTATTATTATTCAATAATAATAATAATAATAATAAATATTATGTATATATATATATAATGTATGCGTATATATGCGTGTATTGTGTGTAAGTGTTTTTCAAAATTTCATTTGAAATACCTTTTGTAATGCTTTTAACATTTACGTTGACCGAAACCCAAGAATTTTTATTCTATAAGTTATACTGTCGGGAATATAATGAATAGTCAGCGTTTCGAGTAATCGATTGTTACAATTCTACGTGGGACACCATGTATAATGAACTATAACTCTTGTCCAGGTGACTATACATCTGATCAGATCTCAAAGTTGATATCCCATCGAGCACACCATCTAGAAGAAAACATCTACCAATGCACATTTTGCTCTTTCAAATGTCGCCAGAAGCAGAACTACATCTCGCACATGAAACTTCACACGCCCGAGAAAACTTACAAATGCGATCAATGTTCGAAGGAGTTCAGGTTCAAACAGAACTTGGACAGCCACATGATGAACCACAATGCCGATAAGAATCTTGTGTGCGACGCGTGCGGGTTTCATACGAAGTTTCTCAGTCATATGATCGCACATAAGAGGATACATGCAGGTATGAGATTTACGCGACGTTACACAATGTTGCCAGCAGAATTGGAGAGCTGATTCAGTACGTTAAAATACGGAAAGCTTTATATAAGGAACCAGCGTCTATAAGCGGTAGCTTAAGGTTCGGTCGCTTAAATCAGTATTTCTTTTTTCATCATGATGCATAGCTTTTATGAATATTATGGTAGTATAGGGTGTCCAGCGGGAGTTTTTTAAGTTTACATGGCAACTATGGAAATACTAACTGGGTAAGGCAGGAGGGCGGGCTGTCATTCGAAGCGACGGAGTGGCAGAATTCTTAGTCGCCATGAGTCAATTTTCGGAGGCAGACCGCGAGTTCACAGTCGAGCAATATTTGAAGTGCGGTGAATCATTGGTTCGCGCACGTTGCGCTTTTTGTACTCATTTCAATATTCAAAGATTAAGTGATGGACCGAGCACGCAGCTTATCTGGTCGTGGGTGAAAAGATTCAGACAAAAAGGGACAGTAGTCGATAGAACTCCGGGACCATCAACGTCGGCAACAACGCCAGAATATATGTCTCAAGTTCGCAATGAAATTCTGCGAAATCCACGTAAATCAATAAGGAAGATTGTGGCCTCCACAAAAATAAAAGAATCAACAGTGTACGTTATTTTGAAAAAGAAATCAAAGCTCCATGCTTACAAAATGCAAATCGTTCACGGTCTTAACGAAAGTGACTATCCTTTATGAGAAAACTTCGCAAAAATAATTCTGAAACGTTTTCGGACTGCTCACACGCTTAGAAACATTTTGTTTAGCGACAAAGAACATTTCCATATCGGTGCATATGTTAATAAACAAAATATGCGAAACTGGTGCCCTAACAACCCTGGAGAACGCCATCAAAAACGTTTACAGTGCAAAAACAACAGTTTGGTGTGTCATTTCAGCCATCGGGGTAATTAGCCCGTATTTTTTCAGGCATGGAGAGAGTTTCTGCTCCTGTGTATTGCCGTACGAGTTTCCGTTACCGCAATTGCAGCTGTAGCCAGGTTCCAATAACAGAACGCTATTCCAGTAAGACGGTGCTAGTCCGCATACAGCTAGGGTGTCGATGGAAAAGTTGAGGTCAATTCTTCCAAATAAGCTAATCAGCAAGTACGGAGACATTCAATGGCCGCCTCGGTCGCCAGACCTCACTCCTTGAGATTTCTTTTTATGGGGTTACCTCAAATCCAAGGTGTACAATAACAATGCCCAGACAATTTATGCCCTTGAGGACAATATTCGTCGTGAAATTCGAAGCATTACTCCAGCCTTTTGGCGCCGCGTAATTACAAATGTAAGGGTCCGACTGCAAGAGTGCCTTGAGAAAAACGGCCAACATTTGGAAGATATCGTGTTTAAAACATGAAATCCGCATTGTTATACCTCTATTTTATTGTAATAAAAATAAATAACAACAGTGTAGTTTTTTATATTTTATTTTAAAATTGAAAATCTTCCGTTGGACACCCTATAGAATTCGGGGTTTTGGCCCTGAAAATTACGCAGAGGACCCCGCACA
Organism: Acanthoscelides obtectus; assembly: GCA_963669975.1. Lineage (NCBI taxonomy): Eukaryota > Metazoa > Arthropoda > Insecta > Coleoptera > Chrysomelidae > Acanthoscelides > Acanthoscelides obtectus. The sequence goes on along the minus strand of CAVLJG010000005.1, from coordinate 49,527,502 downwards.
AAACATGGAAAATGGGTCCCAGTAGATTCGTCTAAAAATCAGTATGTTATATTTCCCACCTTCCTGAGCAAGAGTTATCATTGTACCAAAGCAATCCTTCGATTAGTTTCTGAGAAATGGGGTTATTAGTTTGTACAATTGCAAAAAATGTTGAATGTGCTGATAACGCGAACAACACTATAATGTAGATGTGAGAACCCCAGTTCCTCCCCACTGTAGTTCTCAGATCAAAAACTCGGAGAATCGGTTTACTGAAACAAGTATTCATTAAAACACCTTGATGTGTTGGGAGATGTCATGTTGATCTTGATCATTATCCTTACAAGTTCAATATATGGGCAAGTTGATCTTTAGATGTTTATCCTGGAATAGATCCGGCACGGATTGGATTGTTCGATAATTCAGGGAACTCAATAGGACAGTTCTGTTTTTAAGGTCACAGAAACGTCGTGGTTGTTTCATTGTCTTTGATTATGTCCTTCACATGGTCAAAACAAGGTATTGTTCATTGTTAAAGATGGAAGGGAATACATACAAAAGTGAACATTGACTCAAGTTGTTGCAACTTATAACTCTACACTGGACAATAAATGAAATCACATATGTTTAATGGACTAGTACATTAGACAATGACTTATTTATTTATATCTGTTTTCCAGGCGGCAGAGTTCATTTTAACTGCTGATGTAGGCTATCCAGCAATCTTCGAGTACAAATGCCACATTTGCATTTTTCATGAATCCACCTTCTAACGATCATGGTCAAGATCAACATAGCACCTCCCAACACTTCAAAGGTTCTTCAGTGAAATATTTTTTTCAGGATAACAATCCTACCAGTATTTGGTCTGAAAACTACAATCGGCACATTCACCATTTTTTCGAATCGTACAAACTTCATCCCCCTATCAGAAAGTCTATGAATATACCATACTGAATTTTTAGGCAAATCGACTAAGACCCATTTTCTGTATGTTTTGTCTTTTCAAGTTGATCGCATCCGACTTCTTAGTATTCAAATATTTTAGAACATATCTATTTTAAACATTTATAAACATTTTGTTCATATTTCAGTACTTGATTGTTTTTTAAAGGCCAGGAATTGGAAGTTTTATCAAAAAGTCACCCATTTTCGATTATAACTTATATATAACTTTTACTTTTATATGAACCCATGGCCGCAACACATTTTACTTCTAATACCTGTATATAATGAAGCACACTGAGATACAAAAGATATATATAAATAGTTTTGTTTCGTCTTTTATTGTGCTCAAATTAAAAACAAAATTTGAAGTCTTGATCAATTGAATATGACGGTTGCAAACAGTTTGAAAACCATTATTATAAGATGCTTCATCAGATCATTTTTCAGGCGATATATATAGGTGTTCGTATCCTCATTGTAAGTACACAACATCAAAGAAAAGCCAGTTAGCTACCCATGCAAAAACGCATAATGGTATAAGACCACATTCATGCAGTGTTTGCGGCAGGGGTTTCATGGAAAAATCGCATTTGGTCAGACATGAAAGGATACATTTAGAAGAGAAACCTTTTAAGGTTAGTGTCCATTTGTCGAAAACACCTTCCATGTTTATACAGGGTGTCCCATTTTATTATTCCCACTAAAAAATTTAGAAAGGTACGCACCCTAGAAAATAGTTTCAAACAAAAGAGTTGGGGTTTCCAGGGGGGAAATGGACATTGATCATGATCGTCAAGGTCATTTTAAGGTCAAACGAATATTTTTAAATGGGACCCTCCCTTTTTACATCGAAACTGGAAAGAGGAGGAAATTCTACGTTCGAATATGAGCTTTACCATGATCATAACAATGACATTCAAGCCCATTTCTAGCTCAGGTAAAGACATTGAAAACAATTTGCCGTAGCAAAAATGTTCGACAGCACAGTTGTTAGGTTTGTGGAGGCTACCAAAAGGTGACTCTCAGTATGACCTTGCCCATACCTTTCAGGATCAAGTCGAAATTTTCGAAAGAAACAGCTGATTTTTATTGCGGAATTGGAAAAGAAGGCAATTTTACGTCCGAATGTGACCTTGACTCCAAATTTAAGGTCATGGCAATCTTAAATGTTATTTTTAAGGCAGCCTCCCGATTTTTATTAATCAAGATCACCTTTTCTGACTCCTACAAAGCTCACAGTTGTACTGTCTAACACGTTTGCTAGAGCAAATTGTTGCCAATGTCTTGGTTTGACCTTGAAATAACCTTGTTGAAGTCAAGCTTATAATCGGAAATAAAATTCCCTTTCTTTCCATTGCCTCTGTAAAAAGGGGGGTCCATTTGAAAATATTTGCTTGACTTTTCAGCGACCTTGAAGGTTGCGGTCAAGGCCATGGTCAAGGTAAAAGTCACTTTGCCCGCTCCAAACCTTGCAATTTTTGTTTGAAACTTTTCTAGGAAATATTTAGGGAAATTAATACGTTTTTTTTCGATAATGATACCAAATTGTCTATTATAGTTTTGGTAGTTCATACTATTTTGTTGTGGAAATAGCTTCAGTTATTGGTTAATGTATTGAGCACATTTGGTATTTTCTGGTGAAGTATATTAATCATTACTATTAGACATTATAATTTTAAATATCACAGTGCTCAAACTGCGATTACGCGAGCTCCAGGAGGGATAAATTAAAAGAGCACTTCACAAGACATCATGGCGAAAATGCTTCTGCTAAAGTACCTTACAAGGCGAGACCATTAAGAAATTGCAGTGCCACCAATGGTAGTAGTACTAAGTCAAAATCACAGGTATTATTGATGAATTTTCCAAAGAATATTATCTATTGAATTTTTGTTATTTTCTTGTAGATGTCACATGAAAATTCGCCATCTTCCAGCACTAACAATGGTACGTTTAGTCAGTCGAATAGCAGTACTCCAGTTAGTCAAGCTATAAGCAGTGAAATTCAGGAGCTGATTATGCATCATCAGAATCATTCTGCCACAGGTATGTCTTTAACATTATATCTGCTCTTTCAAACTTACCTCTAACAAATAAAAATATTCTTTGTTTGGAAATACATTTACTGTATTTGGAGTGGTTGGACAATTTTTAGCGTGATGGAAAGGAACATAACTCCACAGGCATTTTTTAGTCATCTAAGAAAGAAGAGAAGAAGTTATGAAATCAAAATTTAGTGTCGAGACACTTGATGAAAATCCGTACGCGACAATAAAATATAAAACAAAATTTTAGAAAAAAGTGGTGTTCACTTATGTTAATACTTGAAACTGAGAAAATGAATGGAATTACGGTTATAAGAGGAATAATATATCAATATAATACGATTATTGTTTATATTGCTCCTTAGAGTGAAATGCACCTCAAATAATAGTTTATAGTGCTCTTGCTTTGTTCCTTTCATATCTTTGTTATTTAAATTTTGCGCAGTTGCGAGAAAATCCTTCGAAAAGCTGAGTCAGTTTTATTAAAATAATTTCTAGTTATAAGAACAATTGGTTAAAATATATGTTACCGGTAATCTATAAAATTCAGGTAGTCTATACAATACCTAGGCAATGCATAGAATAACTGGGATGCCCAGGTAATGTATGAAATATTATGAATATTATTATCCATTACATACTTTACCTAGGTAATGAATACAATTCCTAGGGATTGTATAGAGTACCTGCTGTTCCACCAGCAATGTGTAAAATAAATATAACTTGGTCTATATTTATCAATGTTAACCGGGATATCTATAAAATGACGGGCAAATGAAACAAGTCATATTATTTAAAAATCAACTTTATTAAAATTAACAATTAGAGTGCTCCTTAAAAGTAAGCTTTATGAAAAAAGTACCTTTCTGTTAGTACAGTAAAATTAACGTGAAACTAAAAATTATTCTGGCTATAAGTAACATATGTAATTTTTTTATTCTCACATGTACTTAAGAAACAAATAATAAGTAGGTCTACTGCCTTGTCGGTTCGTAAAACCTGATCCTTGCTCTCGTATAGAATACCTAGGCAAAGTATAAAACAAATAATATTTCATGCATTACCTACTCGTTTTAGGTATTCTATACATTACCTAGGCGTTGTATAGAATACCGGATTATACAGATTGCCGGTAACATATATATTTAGGCCACAGCTAAAAATAAATACATGAAATAGGCATTGTTCTAAATGAATTATAAAGACTCGCCAATTAACTTGGGCAACGTACCTTCCTGTTGTTTTCTGAACAAGTAATGTTTTCACATCTTGAGTTTTTTTGATTGTATAACGAATATCCTGTTCCTGTAGGTCTTTTCCCCGCGATGATGAACAAGAATCTTGTGATATCCTTTTACATTAAGAAATCTATCAAGCCTACGCAATTTGGAGACAGGCAGGATTTGTATGTGAACGGCCAAATACAGCATTCGTTTGGGCATCTTACAGAATAGAGAATTTTTAGTGCAACAAAAATAACGAGTCGTTAAGCTTTCCATTACATTCTTTTTGACAGCGATAGAAAAAAAATGAAAAAAAAGGTTTTTATAACTACTAATGTGAGCCGTGATAATTTGACAGTGCTGACTACTTACAAGTCATACAGGTTGCTTATTTTTTTCGTTTTTGACGTGAAACTAACACAATAATTTGAAAAAAATTATAGAAAAGTTCCGTTAATGTTTGTGCTCGAACCGGACAAAAAATGTATAGTTTTATAATCATAGTACCACAGAACTGACCACAAATCCAGTAAAATTGCAATAAAACAATAAAAGGATATCTTGTCACATTACATATATAACAAAAATCGTTACCATTGAATTAATTAAGAACACTGCCCATTTCTTGCATTTACTTTTATCTGTGATCACAAACTCATATGTTTAACCAATATGTTTTTATAACTTGAGATTATTTTAATTGAGCTTATCCCAGCTTTACAAATTCCGACAAGAGTGCTGAATAAGGAAAAAATAACCTTACGAAATAAGCTCTTCCCGTATTCTCTGTAACTAACGGAGCTTTCTTACTTCGATAACGGATGATTGTCTCGCTACTGCGCAAAATCGAAATAAGGTAGATCATGACGAAGCAGCCAAACTAGAGCATTAAAAACTTTCAAATACATTAATCAATGCTTATACTCATCACTTTTTTGTCAAGTTTGAACAAGTCCAGAATTTAAGCTTATTGTTTCCAGCAACCAACTTGACAACAGTAAATTCCTCCTATCCACCATTTACAAGCGGTGCAACATCAAGTGGCAGTGGTGGTGATCCAACCGATTTTTCCCATCACCATCCGGCGCATGCGCATCATGCCCATCATCATCCTGCGCACGCTCATCACAACGCCGCTGCAACAGCAACTGCGGCGGCAGCGGCTGCCGCGGCAGCAGCTAGGTAAGAATCCATGTTATCATGTATTCAGCTTAACATTTTGATTTTTTTATTACGAGGGCCATTTTCAAAGTAGGAATGAATTGCGCATCGTTCCCGCAACCGTGACCACCCATGGTCGGCACGCCTGTGATGCATCGTTCCACGATCACTCCGTGCGTACCGCTCGAATTAAAAGGAGCCTGTTGTGGTTGTGGTTTTTCGAAGTACATTTTTTATATCAAATCTATCACTATGTACAGGGTTTGTCCGGAAAGTAATAGGACTCATTTTCTTCCGCGATGACTGTACTTCGGGGCGTGCGTTCCTAGCTAACGAATGAGCGGCTGGTCAGTTGACTCCGAGCACTTGGAGAGTCAGGACAGGCATTTTCGCACGACGTGTTTCTGTGAGTGGTGCAAGCCGAAAATGCAGCGTTCGTTAGAGCAGAGGTACGCGATTAAATTCTGTGTGAAACTCGGTAAATCTGCGACAGAGACGTTTGATATGATCAAACAGGCTTACCCAGGTGTTGCTTTAGCAACAAGTGGTGTGTTTCGGTGGCACCAGGCCTTTTTGGAGGGCCGGGAAGAGGTCGCTGATGAAGACCGTGCTGGAAGACCTTCGACTTCGACAAATACCGATAATGTGACTCGTGTGCGCAAAGTTTTGAACTCAGACCGTCGACTAAGTATTCGTTTAATTGCCCAGATGTTAAATTTACCAAAATCTGTGGTTCATGACATTGTGACACATCATTTGAACATGCGCAACGTGTGCGCGAAGATGGTCCCAAAAGTGCTCACTGACGACCAGAAATTGCGGCGAGTGGAAGTGTGCCAAGAAAATTTGAACATGTGTGAAAGTGACCCCCAATTTTTGAATAACGTAATCACAGGTGACGAGTCGTGGATCTTTGAGTATGATCCCGACACAAAGAGGCAATCTTCCGAGTGGCACACGACGGCGTCTCCTCGCCCAAAAAAAGGAAAGAATGAGCAAATCCAAAGTGAAAACGATGCTCATTGTCTTTTTTGACATTAAAGGCATCGTCCACCATGAATTTGTCCCTCCTGGGCAAACCGTCAACGCCAAGTTTTATGTGGATGTGCTCAGGAGACTCAAACGAAGGGTCAGTCGGGTCCGACAAGACATCGCAGCCGATTGGAAGTTGCACCACGACAACGCCTCGGCTCACACCGCCTTTCTTGTGAACAGCTACCTGATTAAGGCCGGCATCTCAACGCTTCCTCAGCCGCCCTTCAGCCCAGATGTGGCCCCCCGGACTTTTTTTTGATTCATCGCCTGAAAAAGCCGATGAAAGGCAAGCATTTTGAGACGACAGAGGGGATCCAAGCAGCATGCACCGCGGCTCTCAAGACTATTCCGGAGAATGCCTTCCGTGACGCCTTCAATGCTTGGAAATCGCGCTGTCAGCGCTGCAACGACGAAGGAGTCTATTTTGCAAGTTTTTAAAGAATTGTAACGATTGGTTCAATAATTTTTTTTAAATCGACTCGGTCCTATTACTTTCCGGACAAACCCTGTATATCTCTGCGCCTTTACAGGGCACTTAGTGTTCTGGTTTTGTTCATAGGTTGAGTCTTTGTAAAGATACTGCGAGGTGTTTCTACTGTTGGTTTATCAGTTGTCTTGGGTAGTTATTTCTTCTTACATTTTAGATTAGATTTGTTTGCGTGTTGCAGATGCTCTTTGCTCGGTCGATAAGGGTTACGCCTTTCTCCGTGGTTGCTGGATGACTGGAACAGAAATTTAGATATTGTACATATGTGTTCGTTTTATGTATGCAGTAGTTTCTATTCAAAAATTGTTCTACCTTACCATACCGTCCAAGAATGAATTCCTGTTGTTGTTCTCTTTTTCCCTTGTAAACTTTATCGATGGTCTTAGATTGTTTAGGTGTCGTTACTCTTATCCAAGGTCCAGATCACGAAAGTGTCATCCACATATCGGAGCCAAATGTTGGGCTTCACATCGGAGTTTTTAATTGCGATTGACTGAAGTCACTCCACCACTGGCGGAAACGGTGATTCCTTTGGAAGACCTCCACTTAGATGTAAAATTCTTCTTTTTACTTGAAAGTAGTTGTTTCTTAGGCAACGTGAGTAGTGCGTGAAACAGTTAGTACATAATTTGTTTAACAGCCAGGCGACAGCATTCTTTAACGACGAGATACAAAAGCTGGTACAACAACTTGACAAATGTTTGTGGTGATTATGTTGAAAAATGAAAAAATGTTATTTTAGTTTGTGATACAATTTACATTCTTAATAAAATTTCTCTGACTTCATTACAAAACGGTTCCAGCTTAAAAAATGACCCTAGTGTTTCATTTTGTGTTAACTTTTGTCCGTTCTATTATCATTTTATATCCCCTTCATTTTTTTTCAGTTTGCATAATCAAATTCTGTCGGGAAGCCATGCTGCAAGAGGTGCTGCTGGAGGTAGCGTAGGTAGTGTTGCCAGCCATTTGGGGGCAGCCAGTCACCCAGCACTGTCCAGAGGCCAAACTGCGACCTCTACTGCAGCTGCGGTCGCTGCAGCTGCCATGATGCTGGATCCAAGGTTCCATCATAACTCTTCCGTAAGTTCAGAAACCGTAATTTTGAGGATTTTTTTAGTCTAATGTAATGTCGGATCTACGCATTTGTCGCTTGCCGCAAACTAGAAGCCCCTAAAAACGCTTGGCTATGTTTGGGTGATCGTCCTAATGTTTTTCGCTAGAATCTTTGAGATTCCTGTTTGGCGGGAGAATACGGTATATGGTGATGACTATCTTTAGGTAGAATACGTTGATCAATAGTAATCTCTACTAATATTAAAAATATGAAAGTGTGGATGTTTGTTACTTTATCAAGTGGATGTTATCTATACTGATTTCAAGAGGCCTTTGACATAACATATTACTTGGGAAACTGAAGGCATTGAGGGTGCATGTACCCTTGTTGGATTGGACAAAAAGTTATCTTATTGGAAGAAAACAAGTGTTTAAAATTAAAAAAAATATATCTTTTTTATATACTCCAACTACCATGAAGGCCTAATGCCTAACCACCCATTGCGTACCGTGGGGCTATAGGGGGATACATGGGAAAGGGGGAACGCCACACGGACTCTGGCGAGGGAACAGGTGTGCATGCAACATGCACACATTCTGGCCCCGCCTACGAGATCCGCCGGGTGGTACCTCTACGTTCGACAGTCAGAGATCGTCTACCACCTACGGACAATCACAGCATCCATAGATAAGAGAAAATTTTCTCACTGGACGGGATTCGAACCCGCACAGCACACGGCGACTGATCAGGAGACCGAAAAGTCTACTACTGCGGCCACCGCTGCTGCCTGAAAGACAGCGACGCGCTCTAATGCTTATTTCGCCAATATAGAAACATCGTCCATTTTAAAGGTGGTACTACAGGCTTCTACCTCAACTTCTGAAATAACTATGTCTTCTGGTATTCCTCAAGAGGTCATATGTCCACACTATTGTTTAATTGTTCTATAACAGATGTTTCTGAATTGCATTAAAAAATGTGATATCCTATATGCAGATGATTTGAAAATTATCAAAGTAATTACTGTTCATGGATCTGGAACGCAACATTTCAGTCGAAGATTGAAAAACAATTAAATGATGTGATACGCCAACAGTTCACGGTGGGTTTTCGCATTTTTTTTATGAATTTTGGCGTCTTTTCGACATAACAGGATCCCAACATGTTTACTTAATATTCAGTGATTTTTCTGTTTGTTCCATTTGTTTCATTGTTGTTTCATTGCATTATCATGCCTAGAGTTTGCGGGCGCGCTAATTTCACTCAACATTCTTAGCTTGAGAGGGGTCGGATTTTCTTTTAGAGAAATCGTGTGAATCGAAACGAAGCTAATGGGATGTTGTCGAGCGTGGTTCCAAGAAGGCTGAAATCGACGAGTTAGAGGTACCGGACGTCAAAAACAGACTACACAGCGAAATGATCGTTATTTGATGTAACTAGCACTCCAGATTGATTTTCCACAACAAAGGTCTTTTGGACTGTTTTCATACCATCCCCATCTTGTACTACCTCTGACCCCACAGCATCGTCGGCAACGATTGGTATGGAGTAGGTATAGACTTGAATGGAATGTGGAATGGAACTCAGTCGTTTTCAGCAATTAGTCCAGATTCTGTTTGAGCACACATGATAGCCGTGCAAGAGTAAGGAGTAGACGTGGTGAAAGGCGTCCAATATTCTATCGAACGGCATATTCATCGCACTGTGGGTGTTACGGTATGGAGTGCCATTGGTTACGGTACCAGGTCACGATTAATGTTCATTCGAGTTGACAGTCCAGCGCTATATCCACGAAGTTTTACAACAACACCTACTGCCCTTTTTGGAAACATTGCAAGATCCACCTTTTAAGCAGGACTATGCACGACCTCATGTTGCACGTCTTAGTTTAGACTTTTTAGAAGCGTCCGGTGTAAATCTGCTTCAATTTTAACTCGAAATTTCGCAAAATAGCTTAAATATCCCATCTTAATGTTAATAATTTGTTGAAATTCCTCTATTCGCTACACATTCGTTAAGTCGAAATTGATTGGATTAGGTGATTGATGTCTTCTTGGTGTATTGTATCCTAGGCCATCTGAATTTGGTTTCGTAGAGCCTCCAATGTTTGTGGAGGGTACGGTGAATTTTGCAACCTTCCTATCATCATTTCCCATACATGTTCGATGGGAGAAAGGTCTGGAGATCGAGGGGGGCACTGAAGCAGATTAATTCCAGCTGCTTCTTAAAAGTCTAAACTAACACGTGCGACTTGAGGTCGTGCATCGTCCTGCTGAAAAGTGGATCTTGCAATGTTTCCAAAAAGGGAAGCAGATGTGGTTATAAAACTTGGTGGATATAGCGCTGGGCAGGCATGCTACCTCGAATCGTGACCTGCTGCCGTAAGCAATGGCACCCCATACCATAGCAGCCACAGTACGATTGATATGATGTTGGATGGAATATTCTTTCACCACGTCACCTCCTTACTCTTGCACGGCCATCATGTGTGCCCAAACAGAATCTGGACTCATCGCTTAACACGACTGAGTTCCATTCCATATTCCATCCAAGTCTCTCCCTACTCCATACCAATCGTTGCCGACGATACTTGTGGAGTTAGAGGTACTACAAGATGGGGAAGGTACGAAAACAGTCCAAAAAACCTCATTCGGCAATAAACTGTCCTCATTATTATTGCCCTTCCAACAGCATCAAACCAGTTGTTCGCAACTGCCCTTGTTGTGGAAAATCGATCTCTTAAGTGCTAGTTGCCTGAAATAATGATTCGATCGCTCTGTATCCTGTCTTCAGCGTCCAGTACCTCTAACTCGTCGAGTTCAGCCTTCTTGGAACCACGCTGGACAACATCTGATTACACTAGCTTCGTTTCGATTCACCCGATTAACGATTTCTGTAAATCCGACTTCACGTAACCCGATTATCTCTCAAACTCGGAAAGTTGAATGAAATTAGCGCGTCTACGAACTCTATGCATGATAATGCAATGAAACAACTGGAATCCCAACACAGAAAAATCACTGAATATTAAGTAAACATGCTCATATTGTTTGTATCCCGATACGACAAAAAAACTTCACAAAAAAGGACGGCTCGGAATGTCTTCAACGTTTTATCAGCGTGTACTTCCCTGATAGCAAATACGCTTACAAGTTTTTATCACAATTCAATAAATATATTATATGTCACTTAGTATATTTAATGGGTTAGGATGTTGGGATATGCCACACAGGCTGTGAGATCATCTACGTTTTATTTATTATAATTCTAATTACACATTCAATATTAATATATTGTTGCATTAAAATACTGAATAAAAAATGTCCATTTTCAAAGTAACTATTGCATTACTTTGAATATTGCATTTCCTTTTCGGAAACCAGTCTCCTTCCCACTAAAGCAAATCGAATGACGTATACTTTATACTCTTTCCCCGCCAGCGGAACCGCGGGTTTAGTCTTGAATTTGATAAACTATTACTTTCAGGTGCCATATCACCCGTCGGCAACACCAGTTTCCATGGCAATGGCGGCTGTGCAGTCATCTCAACAAATACAGTCCGCAGGCCAGCCTAGTGAATATCCCCCGACGCTGCAAAATTGCATGACCCTTTTCTAGTCATATTGTGGTTGTTTTATTTATTGATTATTTATTCGTGCAATATCTGTTTTTATACACACTTAAGCGACCTATTTATATACATTTTGTTATCTATGCTTAGGTAAGGAAAACTAGTTGATGCTCCTTTCATAGTTGAAACCATTTTTTATTATGAGGAATCTGTAGTCCGTTAAAACAATTAGTTTAGCAGTCGGAAAACATGGAATTCTGCCAGCAAGAAATCCTACTTTTGAGATTACTCCCCTATTAGAGTATATGTAAATTCTGAGTTCAAAAGCTTTATATATTTATAAACGGAATTTACTAAAACTGTGAAAAGGAGTACTAAATTATATACCCGTAATAGTTAAAAGGAATGAGAGGTTGTCATTTGTAATTTATTAATAACCTTTACCTATATCTTGTGTGATATTTCATAGTCCCAGGCATTGCAGCTTTTCTATATTCATTGTATCCTAACTTTTTCTAATGCCAACATTCCGAAAGAAACCATCAAACAGGATGTTGAAGAAAGGTGTGCCATTTCTAAGGTAGAAAGTAGGTCCAAAAATAGCAAAAAAAGCTCCTATGAATATGGATCCAATGATGCTACCCTACCGAGATACATGGTGATGAAGTTTCATTTACGAAATTGAAAAAATATATACAGGGTGATTCACAAGTCGTGACCAAAAATTTCATACGCAGGACCGCATTTTAAGTTGGGTCTTCTATGTAACATTTTTTCCTCGAGGGCTTCATTAAAAAAATTTGGGGTGGATTTACCTAAGTATTGCCCAAATTTAAAAGTCTTTACTTGAAATTAACGTGCAGCAGTGGCGGAGATACGGGGGATTAGAAGCATTTTTCCAAATAAAAATAGTACACCAAGTTCTTCGAAATGCGCATTTTTTCGAATTTTACCTTCAAGTTGCTACAAATAATTACTCTTGTGTTTTTTCCCTAGAGTGCATTGTTTTCATAAAAATAAAAAAAACAAATTAGATAATCAAAGCTTTATTTTAATTAATGTTCAAAAAGACCACCATTCTGACGGATACAGGTGCGGCATCTTTTTTATAAAGAAAATAGAAATTCCACGAAATTTGTTGTGGATTGAATTTGATGAAACGCATTATCTATACTTTCTTGTAACTGATCAACAGTATTAATTTGTTCAGGATTCACTAGTTGTTTGAAAGCGCCTCACAAAAAGAAATCCACGGGGTTCAAATCAGGAGAGCTCGCAGGCCGATGTACGGGTCCGTTTCTGCCAATCGATCGTTGTCTAAATTGATTATTTAACCATGCTGTGACAAATAGTCTATGATAGGCGAATGACCATCTTAAAAGATACACTTTTTTAATGAAAAAATTAGCAGAAATAACATACTAAAAGCTTAAAATATGTTTGTTTAACATGTATTACATAAATAAAGATACATACAAAAAAGTTATACGTAATTTTGAAATTTGCATTTTTTCAGAATCTGATACACATATTATCGGCATACGTTTTGTAGGTATGTGTAAAAACCGTAAATTATTTGGAAAAAGCTAGTAATTTTCATTTGAACAGATTTTTTTTGGCGTAATTATTTAGAATATCAAGTTGAATTTTATTTAATTTGTAAGTGTGGCTGTACTGTCTTCTTCTTGCTGAAAATAACGTTGCAACATTTTCACGCAGTCTAATGCCTCCTTAGTTGTCACTGGAAGCTCTTCTTCATCATTGTTTTCTAGTTCGTCTTCCTGTTTGTTATCAACGGATCCTTCATTGACCAAATTGGAGTCTGACAATTCCTGTGTTGCTATTAAATTATTGTCAACAGTTTAATACTCATTAAATTTGTCTATATTCAGTAAAATATTAATTTTCAGTAAATCACTTAATGGAATTTCATCTTCTGGATTAAAATCGTTGACTATTTCACTTATGTTTTTCACTAAACCAGCATAGCGAAAACAATTACGAATCGTTTCTGGAGTAACCAATTCCCATGCAACAGTAATCAAATTTATAGCATCTAAAATGGTGACAGCTTTGGTAATGTTGACATCTTCTTGAGGCTCCATAATTTTCATCAACATATGTTTCCGATACATTTGTTTAAGACTCCAAATGACACCCTGGTCCATTGGTTGCAGAACTGATGTCACATTGGGTGAAAAATTTAAGGTTGATGTTATTAAGTGAAATATTTGGATGAGCCGGGCAGTTATCGACCAAGAGCAAAATATTACGATTTTTCTTAAGTTCAGCGTCCCACTTTTTTAAATATTCTTAAAAAATTGATGAAGTCATCCAAGCTTTATTATTTCCAACATAATCGACGGGAATTGTTTTAACATTTTTGAAACACCTGGGATTCTTAAATTCGCTGAAATACAAAAGGTCATAAATTCTTTGCAGCACTGCCATTGAATATCAAAAAAATTAGAACATGAATTTCTTTTCATTCTTTTACCTACTATCAATAGTTTCCGCTTTTCACTACCAGAAGCAGCACAAATCATAACGGTTATTCGCTCTTTTAATAGTTTCCCTCCATTGCAAGTTTCACCTTTTAATTTATGAGTTTTATCTGGTAGCATTCTATAAAATATCCCGGTTTCATCGGCATTAAATATGTTATCATCTGAATAATCACTGGATATTGCGGGTCAAACTTGAGAAATCCAGTCATTGGTAACGCTCTGACGAAGCTGACGCCCCACACATTTTTCCAAAAACAATATTATGTCTTTTCTTAAACCTGTCTAGCCAACCGGAACTACATTTTAAGTAATCTCCAATCAATTTTCCAAATTCTTCAGCCTTTATTTGTAGCATAGATCCACTTATTGGAAAATTATTAGCACGCTTTTGTTGAAACCATTTAAACAGCATATCATCGACTTGGGGATGCAGCGATAGCCGCATTTTTTTCTTTTAACTATTTGATTTCCAGTCATTTTTAATTTTGTCACGGTTTTTCCAAATATTTGACACAGTGGATTTTTTATAGCCATACGAGCATATATATTTGCTTGAGATAATTATTGTGAACTTTTCGTGTAAAGTGAATGCACGTTTCGCACTTTTCGACATGTTTATAACTCTAATAAATATAGTATAACACTCGTGGCCCAGTTCGAATGCAAACTGCGAAGCCAAACTGCCGTAAAAGATTGCCTCAGCTAAATCTGCTTTGGGTAAGTACTAAAATAGCTCGCATATAATGGATTAAAACAGTCCGCCATTTTAAGCGAGTCTATAATATCCGAGGATTTTACATGCAATTATTTATAGGACCTTAAATGGTGTCCATTATATACGGGTTTCCATTATAAGCAAGTTCATTATAAGTAGATTCCACTGTAATTCTTTAGAAAAGCTAAGTTTGAATTTGCATTTAAACGTTGTGGCAATATGTGCATTTTAGATAATCAAACCTTTATTTCAATAAATGTTCAAAAAGACCAACATTCTGGCGGATATCAGGAGACCTCGCAGGCCAATTTACGGGTCTGTTTCTGCAAATCCATCGATGTCTAAATTGATTATTTAACCATACGGTTATGTCACGACGAACATGCGGTGAGGCACCGTCGTGCTGATACCACACTCGTACTCTCGTTGCTAACGGAACATCATCTAATATATTTCCTATGTAATTCTCTAGAAAAGCTAAGTATGAGTTTGCATTTAAACATTGTATTAATACGTGCATAAACAGTTTGTAAATGCCGTACCAGACATTTCTAGAAAATCTGTGTTGAAACGAGTGGATTCTTACAGAACGGGGATTTTTTAACGACCAAATATATTCATTATGAGAATTAAAGGTTCCACTCCTCGTAAAAAGCTATTCATCTAACCACAAAACCAAATCAATAAAATCTGAATTTTGATTATGCATTTTCAGTAACCACTCGCAAAAATTTCGCCGTTGTACTTCGTCGCCGTGTTACAGACAGTGCACATTTTGCCGATGGTAAAGATGTAAAACTTCCCGATTCCCAAATTAATCACTTCCACTTCCTCTTGAACAGTGTGCCGGCCACCATAGCCTCTACCTCCGGGAAGTTTGGCAATTCCATATTGCCGAAGTCTTAGAAATGAATGCGTAAAAACTTTTGGGTAGGTTGGCGTCTGTTAGGAAATCTACGTTGATACACCCGAGAAGCCGCTACAGCATTTCCATTACAGAACCAGTACACAAAAATAATATGGGCTTACTCATCATTGCTAAGTTCCATTTCACAACACTCAAAAATGGAAAAAACAAACTTTTGACTTTTACAAAAAAAAATAGTAGTAATGATAACAACCGTATAACACAGAACTTTGATAAACTATCTTCCAGAAACGTCAAGTTTGTATCAAGGCCTCCTATTTTATTTTGAAACTAATTGTATCTCTTGATGAATGATCTAATTTATTTTATTTTTATTTTTACGAAAACAGTGCACTCTAGGAAAAAAACACAAGAGTAATTATTTTTAGCAAATTGAAGGTAAAATTCGAAAAATTGCGCGTTTTGAAAAAAACAGTGGCGTACTATTTTTATTTGAAAAATAGTGCTTCTTATACCCTGTATCTCCGCCACTAGTGCACGTTAATTTTAAATAAAGACTTTTGAATGTGGACAATACTTAGGTGAATCCACATACCAAATTTTAGTTCATTCCTGCTGACGGTTTTGAAGATATTAATAAAAATGTTTTTTATTTTTAAACTTCAACACCACGTATCTTTTTAATGAAGCCCTCGAGGAAAAAATGTTACATAGAAGACCCCCCCCTTAAAATGCGGTTATGTGTATAATGTTTCATTTTTGGTCACGACTTGTGAATTACCCTGTATATCTACGAAGCGGAAGATACTGAGATAGAATTTTAGACGTTCAGTGAACACATCATCAGCAATAAACATACAGTTTCCTGGCCCAAACTAAACCAGGGACATAGAAACTAAGGTACGTGGACCCCTCTAATAGGAAATATTTTCTACGCCATTGACCTTTCCGGAGAAAGTACATTTTGTAAAATATCATTCAATTTTCCATAATTTTTGTCTCTTGAGGAATGTTTGTCAGATCACTCGTTTTGGAGATATCGACTGTGACATTTTTGGTTGCAGTTTTATTGTGAAGGAATAAATCGCGTATTCTAAGTTAAAACTTAAATTTTTTATATACTCGTATACGTATATGCTTTGTTCGTATGAAAATACATCTAGGCTAACTTTTATTTCTATAAATTGCTCCGTTATTGGCGATAAGCTGATGGGCAATAAATGCTCATTATTACTTTGACAAGTGTTGTTTTAGCACGACAAAGTCGCTATACATAACTCCTCAGCCATAGATTAATAACACTTGAAGGCATGTAAAGTAAAATGTACCATCAGTTAGATAAAATAATCGTTTTTAATGTTCTCAGTATGACCGTTAAATAATATAAAAAAGGTTTTGGCATCAGGCTGTTCTTCATTTGTCGAGTTAAGACCCACTATAGGAAAATTACTGTTTTAGACATTTGAAGTTTTATAATAATAATAATCTATATCATATGTACAAAAATGAAGGAATTCTTGACTGATGACGTTACGAAACAAATGACTTATCTGATAATTTCAAGGCCCACTTAGGAAATTCGTTTTTTTTATTAACTTAAGTTTTGAAATGTCAATAAATGGCATATTATACATTTTTAGAATCAGAATAATTAAACACTCCACGTACGTGTCTAAAACGCAGAATAACAAAAAAAAAGTTGATGACTGAGGACAAGAGACGATGTCATATTGAAATTCTGATTATGCCATCTTCTACAGCGGAAAAAATCGCAATGTTAATGTACTTTTTATTTTGGAGTATCATCTCGGAAAAAAACGATTATTACATTTTTTTCATCTATCCCTGAAAATACTTGGAATTGCACAGTTTTCTAAGTGTCATTTTCATAGTTACCTAAATGCGTAACTTTGCCCCTATTTAATCGACTTCGTATCTCTTAGCGTTTGCGAGATCCCAATGTTGAGAGGAAAATTCAAAACACCCTCCAGGGTGGCCCATCCATGTGTGGACGGAATATTACTCATAAACAAATTCATTTTGGAAACATCTATTTATGGCATGTTATTGATGACATTTGAAGGCACAATTCTAAAATATTGGCAATTATACAGGGTGTCCCAGTATCGACCTACATATCAAAGTTGTGATTTTTCAAATGGAATGTCTCAAATTTTATTGCATATTTGGATAAACCAATTCAAAAGAAGAAGATTGATATAACATACTATGGGGATTTGGTAATTAGCTACTGAGATGTAAGATGTTTTGTCTAGAAAAACCCTCCACTTCGGCAACCTCTCAGTCCGCCATTTTGAAATTTGGAGAGCAGAATTTTGTATCAAAAAAAACGTACGCACCTTAGCTTTTATTTTATTTGTTACTTTTTCTTAATTTTTGCTCATACAGGGTGGTCAAAAACCCAAATTGTAGTTTTTCTCAAAAATTTCAAATGCATCACCCTGTATATTTGTGCAGGTTTGGATTCAATTTTATATAAGCTTTTTTTTATACCAGACACATAAGGGTTTTTACGGCTATTTTTTCGGTTATTAGCACGTCTCTTATGGAACGGCTTAATTCCCAGAATATCGCATCATCCTTGGAAACAAATAAATTGTTGATTGGTTACAGTCAATATTAGCTTTGTGAGAATTATAATAAAAACGTGTTCGTCCTCAGGATTTCGCAGCTCGAATGGAGTTTAATAGAATAATGCTAAATAAAGTGAGTGAAGACACTACTTTCCTGGATCCATAGGTGTTTCAACAGGCATAACGCACTATTATGCGACGGAAAACCCTCACTGGGTTAGGCAAATAGATTTCCAAAATAAATGGAGCTTGAATGTTTGGGGAGGAGTTACTGGCAGACAAGTTATTGGGCCTTTCTCTTTCGACAACAGATTAACAGGTACAGAATACTTGAATTTTCTGATCGAGCATTTGCCTTTGCTTTTGGAGGATGTCAACCTGCACACTCGGATGCACATGTACTTCCAACATGACGGCGCACCTGCGCATTATCATAATCGTGTTTGGACACCTGGAGTAACAATCGTTGGATCGGTCGTGATGGGCCTATATCTTGTCCTCCTAGATCAGATATATCCCCGATGGACTTCTTTCTATGGGCCTACGTTAAACAAGAGTTTATAGATATCCACCAACTACCACCGGAAAATATGAAGGTAAGGATTAAGGATGCTTTTCTTAAGGCTACGGCTGTGTATTCAACATGGTGGAGATATTTTCGAGCAGTTTTTGTAGATTAGGTCTTGAGTAGTGATAGTTGTTTGTTTATGTTGTTGTTATAGTTGTTTTTCTCTATTACGCTTGAAGCTGATGTATACTGTTTTGACTGTTAGCTTTTACGTCAAATCTGTACTCTTAGCGAAAATATGGAACTAGCCGACTGTTTGTCTTTTGTTTCCATGGTTGATGTGATTTTTTTCCTTAATTTTGGTATGTTGTTCTATTAAAAGCTTAATAACTCAAAATCTAGAGATTTTATCTGAATCAAACCTTAAATAAAAAAAGCTTATAAAAAAGTGAATCCAAACTTGCAGAAATATACAGGGTGATGCATTTGAAATTTTTGAGAAAAAGTACAATTCGCGTTTTTGACCACCCTGTATGAGCATGGAATTACGAAAAAGTAACAAATAAGATAAAAGCTGAGGATACAAAATTAGCACTCCAAATTTCAAATTTACGGATTGAGGGGTTGGCGAAGTGGACGGTTTTTCTGGACAACACACCTTACATCTCAGTAGCTAATTACGAAAACCTCATAGTATGTTATATCAATCTTCTTTTGAATTGGTTTATCCAAATATGTAATAAAATTTGAGGCATTCCATTTGAAAATCACAACTTTGATATGTAGGTTAAAATTGGGACACCCCGTATAATTGCAGATATTTTAGAAATGTGCCCTCAAATGTCATTTATAACATGCCATTAATATATTTTCCCAAAATGTATTTGTTTATGAGTAATATTCCGTCCACGCATGGATGGGCCACCCTGTATATATTTCTCAATTTAACAAACTACGTGCTAATTCTTACTTAAAACCAGCATTATTAGAAATGGCCATGATTACAGTAAAGAAAAATGTTCTGATATTAAATATATTTATTTTGTAAAGCACACATAAAAGGAAAAAGTAACAAAAGCATTATAAAAAATACATTTTTAAAAACAAGCTTTTATTCAGCCAGTAATAAAATGAACTGAAAATCTAAAATGAAAATTGCCATGTTGCGAGTGCCGCCATGTTGAATTTAGTGTGGCGTCACTTTGTTGATTGGGTTTCTCTAATCAAGCCCTTTCATTTGATACCTATATATACCTATATAGTGGTTTTACTAAGGAAATACCAAGTCGCCATTATGTAACATCAGCCACATTGAATTCAAAATGGCGGCTGTTAATTCATTTTGTAGTGTGACACAAACGAAACGTGTGTACAAAATTTCAGCTCAATTGGTTAAGGTTAACTGATTAGAATTCAGATTTATCCCACATACTATCATAACAGGTGAAGTTAAATAAAAGCTTGTAAAAATCAACAAATATTGGCACAGTAATAGCAATACATATATTATACTATATGTACAATCATCAAATTTATTGAGTCTTTCAGGTTGTGAATATATATTCTTTATTTCAGGAAGCCCTGGAATATTTTGTAGTTCATAAGTTTTAAAATACGTATTAATCTATCATTCATTTTTTTACTTTGAAGCTGTTTGTGCTACACTCTTTTCTGGTGCAAACATAATTGCTTGTCATCTTTCTAAAAAAAAAAAAATAGAGAACAGACGGAACAGTTTATGTACAATATTTTCAAAATACTTCGTTCGAGATTTGTTCTATGAATATCTTTCATTTTTCGACAACTTATGCGGCATATTTATCGGTGTAAAAACCTCATAATCTGCTACGGTAAAATTATAATCCCCCATCAAAATAGACGGAGAAGCCCCTTCTCCATCATAGGTATGAGGCAAATTCGAATAACTGTCCATATTACTATTACAATTATTGGAAATCAACAAATCTGCCCCAGCACCGAATATTGGTCCAGAGTCCGGATGATAGCATATCGCGAAGGGTTTTTTGATGATATGGAACTGCGTGGGCGGAAGATTCTGATGATTGCACAATGTGAACAAAAACGCCCTCTCTGAGGCGGCGTAGTGACTCTTCCCGGAAGGCCGCTCCCATGGGGTATCGCTGAATCCCCCGCAAATTTCTCCACGCACTCCCAAAACTATGACGTAAGTAGGTGCGATACCGTCACAGTGTCTGTGGAAAGCGGTACCAGAGTAACCGTGACTGCTTGCTCTGTAGAGCAGCCTCCAGGTTTGCTTCGCGTAGCCATACCAGGTGTTGAGTATCCTCTGGAAATGACTCTTGTCTTGACCTAGTATCAACGAACCTGAAAGTAATAAACATGCCGGAACCCTTATTACGCAACTTCAAATTTATAGGGATTGCGCCATAATTGTCATTTTCGAACTAGCTATCCTTTACTTTACGTTCACTTGTAGTAGCTGTGTGTGGCAATTAATCAAGCTATCGGCGTTTTGCCATTCGTTCATAGGTGGCGTTCACAGCGAGTACGTGAGGCGTGGGCTAGCGACAAGTGACAAGTATGACCATCAGATCGCTATTACAGAAATTAACATGGGTGCGGATATAACAAAAGTAAAGGAACGACTTTCTATTTTCCAGGTAAGGTTTTTCTGAAAAAGGTTACCGTTGGGTCTATACTAACTTTGAACAAGAAGTTCAATAGTGACCTTAAATTTGACCGTCAGTCTCAACCTCAAGTTATTTTACCATCAACTTCTGTTTTTTTTATGGAAAACCTCATTTTTGACACATGCGACTGAAAGAAATGAAAATCCTACGTCCGAAAAGTATTAAAATTTATATTTTTAGATCAAGGTCATCTCTAAAGGTCACTTCTGGCTGAAATATCTTCCGAATGTCTCCTGGCTGAATTTCGATCTAGGATCTTATAAGTATAAGTACTCTTCAGAAAAAACCGGTTGAGTCTGATATGAGATATTACCCGCCAAGGTAGTCGTGGAATGTTAGTTTTTCAGGCGATTTACTTTCTGCGACTTCTTCGGCATTTTAAAGTAACGTAAACTGCACTGCATCTATTACATAAATATCGTCTAATAAAACCATGTCCAACAATTAGAGCCATATCATCAGTCGTTCCTACAATTGTAGGACGTTCTTATGGCGTCCTTGATTTTCATAGCTTTTCGTGTCCTTCATAAAGGCAGGGATATTTCTAGATTTCTGTTTCGTGTCAGCTCTATTTTGAGGTTATGTTTCAAATATCTATTTGCATCAACTTGTTAATGCTTTTGATTTATATTGTTTTATCGGCCTGGAATTTTCTACAATTCAAAAAAAAACATAACCCCACAATAGGAGAGCGCTGTCGCTGACAAGAAACAATAGAAAGCTAGCAATACCCCAGCCTTTCTGAAGAAGAGAAAGGATCTATGAAAATCAAGGAGACCATAAAAGCGTCCTACAATTGTAAGAACGATTAACGATACGGCTCTTGTGTTAAGTTATGGTGTAAGGCATGAATTTTATAAAAAAAAAAGGAAAAAAGTTACCTGACCGCGGGATGGAACTGGGGACCGCTGGATAATGATCCAAGTATACTGCCCACTACACCATTGTGCCTGTTGTTTAATGATTTCGAAAATCAGTACATATGCGCAGGATAGGATAGGATTTCATCATGGCCAAAACTACATATCCAGTGATCGAGACATCAAAAGAGCTGCGGAGTTGAAACGGGGATCGGTTCGATTTTGATCTGCGAGGCTCGCAATGACAGACGAACAGTGCAACGTTGCCATTTTGGTTATTTCAGTAAATCTGCTATGTTTATGTGATTTGGGTGTGTTTACAGAATTTTGGAGAATAAAATGTTGTTTTGGTTTTTTGTTTCCAAAATCATCTTCAGGTACGTCAGCTGTTGGAAGTAACAAACACGGCGTCGAAAAGTTGCATAGTTTAGATGAAATGTATACTAGACAGTTATGACTAAAAATCAAAATGTTGGTCATTTAGGGCTCACTAATATGATCTCCACGCATTGACAGTGGTGTGTATTGGTTTGCCTTGGAAGATTGCGAATAGCTTTAAACTCAAAACTGATTAGGACATAAGAGATGAAAGTAAGATTTTAGGAATCCATTTATTTACTCAACTCTGTGTTCCTATCATATAGGTTATCACTAGAGAAACATTTTGAGCCTGATCTTATATATGAGCAGCCAAACTGAAATCTTAATTTTGACCCTTATAATTATTCTGTACTTCAATTTCCCTTAATTTTTTCGCTGCTGACACAGATTGGTGTTTTTCTGCATCTAATAAACTATAGAAGCCAGTCACATACTAGTATAAAATAGATACAATTCGTCAAGTCTTCTCAGTTAAGGCCTTTGATTCAGTTGGTCAGTTTGTGTAATCTTCAAGATCTGGATAACCTCAAACCAGATGTTATTAGACATAAGAAAAATTGGTCAGAGCCATTTTTACCTGGGAATGTGTGTGGTGACACTCTAGGCCTCAATCTCTGGTCCTCAGTAGCCTCAGGGTATTTGCTTGGTAGAGCCGCATGCCTGTACCTTTCAAGACTCAGTTCGATTGGAACAGCACCAGTAGGTTCAACTTCTTCTGCAAACACTTGGCTGTCTATCAGCAAAAGTCGAACGTGGTTGATGACGTAGGAGAGATGTTGACAGACGCGTACCCTTTCTTCCTCAGTCCAGTGTGGTGTTGGTTGAGTAACACCTTGAATAGTAAGATGATGAGTGCATTAGATCTAAACAGTATACAGGGTGTCCCAACGAAAATGTAAAGTAGTTTCGTGATATGTTCCTAGTGCATATTTTAAAATAATTTCGATATAGGGTGTTCCATAACTTCGTGCCATAGCAAACATATATTTTTTAGTTTTGACGGCGCGCAGCTCCGCTAATTTTGAAGATATTTAGATACATCTTAGTTCACAAAAATTTTATTATCATCAATTTCAAGTTGATCTGGAAAAGGTGGTGAAAGTTCTTTCTAATTTATCTGAAAACGCAAAATATACCTTTTCTCAAAAATTTCAAATGGAACATTCTGTATATTTTTACTTCGTTAAATAGTTTATTGGTAAACTTTTTTTTGATATAAGGTTTAAACAACTTTTTTCAAACATTTTTGAGTTATTGCTATTCATTTCAAGAAAAACCTAATACATTCATGAAATTAAATTTTCTATCAAAACATCAGTTTTTATTTACACAACAAAAATATTCTCATTCTAAGTCAATCAATCGTTAATAAATTGTGTATTTTTCGTGTAAAAGGATTTGTCTAGGTATCTGCTTAAACGACTCGCTTATACGATGTTTCATGTCCTTGGGTGTTGTAGATTTCTCCTGGTAAACCTCTCGTTTTACATGGCCCCAGAGAAAGAAGTCGAGACGCTGGCCAATTGATCGGTCCGCCTCTCCTTATCCAACTATTAGGGCGCCAGCGGTCTAGATACTCCCATAGCGATGGTAATGTGAGGTGGGCTACCGTCATGTTGGTACCACAAATTTCCCCTAGTTGTTAAATTTACATCCTCTAGTAACAGAGGTAGACCGTTCCTTAAAGACACATTCCACCTAAAAGTGCTCCTTGGAAATAGTGTGGTCCAATAATTTCATCGCTAATGATGCCAGCATACACATTTAGTGACCATACATCCACATCCACTTGTCCTACCCAATGCGGTGCATAATAAAGAATATTATGGACCTGAGATCAAGAGAGCTACTTGGAATGTACTATATTACAACAATTTCATAATGAATTACTGTCTTGGGTTAAGATAAGTCTTGTGCGAAAAAAATTGATGGTTTTCATGGAAGATATGATTTTACAAATGGAACATTTTTCTTCTTGGAATTAATAATAGCAATACCTCGAAAACTGTTCGAAAAAAGTGGTATAAATCTGATTAAAAAAAAGGTCCCATTGAAAGTTTGATGTAGAAATATACAGGGTATTCCATTTCAAATTTATGAGAAAAAGTACATTTCGCGTTTTGAGATACCCTCTATAAATAGAAAGATATATTAGCATTTCTTTCAGATCAGCTTAAAATCGATGATGATAAGTTTTTTGATACTGTATGGTCACAAATTTGAAAAAAAAATGAAAGTAAGGAACACTGAAGTACATAAAAGACAAACCTTGTTCGTTAATGTTGTTCATACTTTCATGAATTTTGTTGAATGAAATTGTGTAGTCTCAAAAAACATATAAACGCTTGCATAAGCCTATGCAATCGTGCATCTGCCTAATAAAGTCAATACATAGGAATTATTTTCTGTTCTTGGCTTAAAAGTGTCGTATAAAAATGTCATCAAAACCTCGATTACAGTTATGGAGTAAAGGAGCCAACGTTAAGATTATTTCTATTACTCATGATTAAAAAATCTTATTGAATCTCCATACTTTTACCCTGTATATCACGAAACATCATCGATACGTATTAATAATTGATTCGTATTGGTGGAAATAATTTTGTAAATTTCTGTCATGTATTAAAATTAAAAACATAAAATTTGTTATATCTAGTTCTTGACATTGTACACTCATGAATCATAGGTAAATGTTGGGTGCATATTCTTCCTCCATTATATCTCAGCCAGAGCTACTCTATGGAAAACGGATTCCAAATATCTTGGAATAGCAAGGCTTGCCTAATATCATCAGTAGGGCAACAAAACATCGGCACCCCATTTCCCTCCTCCCAAGCGCGCTATACCAGCTCGTTATCATGAATCGCCCTGTACAACAGAAACGCGACTCACTTCCGAATTGCTCCCCTGCAGGTACCGTCTCAGCCACTGCCGCAGATTCTGTTTTTTTCGACGAAGTACATACTAAATACTAAAATAAAGAAAATAAAAACCATACCCGCTTGATATTTAGCCCAATTCAGCACTGCTCTCCAAACATCCTCTTCTTCCAAGCACAAATAATCCGAAGATATCACTTTTATAAGCGCTTCTTTCCTCAAACTCAAGAACGAATTCGTCTTAACGCACTCCGACGCATTCTCCCCAATATAGCTGATACACCTCTCTACAAAAGTAGACGCTGCATTTCCTCCAGGCGACTTGTCTTGAATATCCATGGCCGCTAATAAAAAACTGCAAGCTGAGGCAACTGAAAGAGTAGAAGTGACGTGATCTTCACAGGCTGTTTTTAATTCGTCAACACTGAATTCCTGAGCTAAAGCCATCATTTCGAAGATCACGTTGTCTTGCAGGAGGATTTTTCCGGTATAGACGTAAAGTAGGAACTGTTTGAACGTTTCTGGAGGTGTTTGAAGTAATCTTACGGGCGTTGGAGTACCAGGTGCTGCAGGAGATACAGTACAACCTAGAAGTCGAATTAAAATTAGGTCGTACCGTTCAAATTTGTAGATTTTAATTTATAAACAGGGTGTTCCAGAGAATAACGTGACAATCGCTCCGATACATAAAAACGTGGCTATATACATGTATTTCTAGGGTAGCAAGTACATACAAAAATAAGAAAAAAAAGTTTCTATAAACCCATCATCAAGGAAAAAGGTGGTGTAAGATTCTACGCGATACTGATGATGAAATCGAATACGGACAAAACATGAATATTCCCCAAATAACGCTATATGGTGAAGCAGGATCACTCTCCTAATACAGTAGAATCAATTTTTAATAAGATTATATTTTTTGGATGTTATAATATGGCATGTGCATTACGAAAAACCATAGCACTCATTTCCGTCGATCTGTTTGCCTGTCCGCTAATCATTGGCCCGTCTATAAATTGGGAAGCACTGGTCAAATTTTGATAAAATCTTTACACAAGGGTTTTTTAGTAAACCGGTCAGTGGCGGCGGAGAAAAAGGACAAAAACGAAAAAAAAAATCGCTCGAACTTCGTTTTTTGACATTTCCTCTGATCATATCAGGAGCATTTTTTTGTAGTGGTTAAAATTTTGGAGTTAGGGGTTGTAGGGGATGGGGGAGGGTCTATGTCAATTTTTTGACGTTGATAATATAATTGTGCACCAGTAGTAATTGCAGACATTAGACATACTTCACTTATTATAGATGTGCCCATACATTTACCCTTAAAATATCGCCAACAGTCGCGCGTCGATACGTGCGACATGGCCCGGCTGCTGATCGTGCGTCGCAGTCAGCAGTCGCTTCCGTGCTGCTCAATATCGTCATTCACGCGGGATTCGTCATAGGAATGACCACGTGCGCTCGCTCTATTTCTTTCAGGAGGAGGTAGGAAGGTCATTTAATTTTTTGCTACACATGATCCTAGCTAACTTTTTTCTCAGAAGGGCTAACTTGTGCCGAACATAATTTTTCACGAATAGGTTTCGAGATTTAACCTCTGTCAAAAACTTTGTATGACTTATGTTTACAATTCCAATCCTTATCCATATTCTATCGTCTATTTTGTGGTGATCATTATTTCTACTAACTTGTTGAAGACTTGATTCATGACTAAGAATATTGTTCTTAATAACACCCTGTTTCTAAATAAATAAATAAATAGTCTGTAAGTGAAATCCGATACTGCTTTTGTCATAAACAAACTAAATAGGCCAATTTCATATGGAATTTGAATTACATCACATCTATGTTGACTTGATTTTAACACCAAAACTGAATTTAACTTCAAAGTTCAGAAAATCCCGGGCTTCCCGGTTCCTTTTTGGCACCTAGTCCAGAAATACTTGGTTTTCTGGAAGACCACTGGCTCATCATTCCCTGAATATATAAACTCAGAACCAAATTTTTCTGACAGCTTGAGTTCAATGTGCACGAGAGAGAAGTGTGTATATGATATGTTAGGAAGAGATTGGACCGCCTGGATAGCGAAACTCATCATCCGTTGCCTAGCAATGCTGGCGCGGCAATCTGCCGCGTTGCCAATATGTTCCTTGAATTAAGATGCATATTGAACATATGCGTTTGTTTATTCTTAACGCCCAAATAATGGTTTTATTTTGAGCCTACACATTTTTAAATTGTGAATTTGTATCGAATCTGTTAGGATTGATTCCCGATCGGTTCTAACGGCGCTTTATTTTAGGTCGAAATGAATGGTCAGGATTGACACAGATTCTGCAACATTGCATCATTGGTTCATTTGATAACAGGGCATCTTGTGCCCAAGGCAAGGTTTCCACCTCCATGATCATAGTCGAGACAAAAAGATACCAAGAGATAAAAAAGTTGTTATTAGCTGCTTTGTTTGTATGTATGTATTGTATAGTATTCTTTTCTCCAGCCCCCCTTCCAGAGATCAGCTTGTTACTCCAAATTCCTGTTCATATGCACTTTTCTAATTAAATTTGGGTTCAGGAATGATCCCTTGTGATTATACCCTGTTTATAGTATCAAATGAAATAATTTTATTGCCTGGTATCCTGCAAACTTCTCCTCTCTTAGCATTCTGGAAGCTCTTACATCTTGCCATAAGAATGACCCTATGTGCGTATACTCGTTCCTCTTGAGGCCCCAAGATGAACACGATGTCCGCGGAGTCATGGTCTTCGGAAAGTCGCTGCAGATCATCCAGTAACCGTGGCACTCCAGCCAGGGCCTTGTCCAAGGGCAACCCTATAGCCGCGACGGGCATGGCCTTTGTCTTTGAGGAAGACAGCTTGTATTCGTTGTTAGGCCCCCGAGTTACAAAAAAAAAATTAACTTTATTTTGATGATATGAGTTAAACCTGTGCCGTTTGTGTCTTCCAATGCCGGTCTTGTGTTATAACTAAGTACATTTTTCGATTTTAATTCCGTATGAAATATTTTGTTGTAAACTAATAAAACTATCCGGAAATTCACTGATCGGGCAAGGAATGACCATTCCACAACAAAACAAACTCTTCACCTTTTCAGGTAGCAGGTAGTACCTGCCAACGTTGTCAAGTTTTGCATTGTTCCAGCATCCAGCATATTCTGTATTAAGGCCTATTCATACTCAGCCGTGACGTGACAGTGCTGTGACCGGCACGTGATCCGCCCGGCGGAACGAAAAACATTCTTCCTCGAATTTGGATGAACTAATTCACATTAGACCGGCACGTGGAAGTAGCCGTGTTTTCAGGGCCCTAGACCTAGACGACGCTGTACCGTTATCATCGTATTGTTCTGGAACGATATTTTTCGATTTTCACGGCCGTGTTTTTATGTAATTTCGTGAATATTTTAATATAATTGGTCAAAAACATGAATGATGAAAAACTAATTGAATTTGTACGGGTGGATCCTGTGCTGTAGAACCAGTCAAATTCAAAATACATAGACTTCCGTGTTCTTCTTCTTCATCTTTCGTAGGTGGTACACGATCTCTGACGGCCGAACGCGGAGGTACCATCCGGCGGATCTCGTAGGCGGGGACAGAATGTGTGCATATTGGATGGAAACGTATTCCCTCGCCCCCTGTTTCCCCCTATAGCACCACGGTACCAAATGCCTGTTTAGGCCTTCGTGGTAGCTGGAGTATAAAAAAATCCAGAATTAATGCAATACTTGCAACTTCATCCTCTGAAAATTTTGCCATCTCGACCACAACACAAGGGCACTGTCAGAGCACGGAGAAAAATACTGACCGGTGTGAATTGAAAACACTGTGAGCTCACGTCAGCGAGAATCACTGGCACGTCACGGCTAAGTGTGAATAGACCTTAACAGTACTTACCTACGTACAAGCAAACAGATTTACGTTTCGGCGTCTAGATGGTTGCAGATTTTACTAGCACAAAATAAACGTTTTAAATTATTTATGTTTTATTCAAACGGAAAATGAATATAAATTGCTAAAATACACCATATACTAATGGGAAAATGATTATGAATAAAAACATATCTTAAAATTAATGTAGCACCTGACACTTATTCTGATCCTGTGGTTTTCATGCTGATAATCATCCACGCTAAATAAAACCACAAACCACATTACTGTTTACCGACGTTTCGGCCACGACGGTCTTGGAAAAGGTCACCGTGGAGGATTATAAATATTTCTTAAAATTCTAGTGCTCATGCACCAAGTATTTTCCATAACTTCACGATGTATTTCATACCTATATTATGACTGCGATTTTATTATTTACTTGTTAATTTATTTCGACGGTAGAACCATTCTACAATAAAAAAATTAGAAATTTATTAAATATTCAGCAGGCTTAAATGTCCATACAAAATGACTTTACATGACAGTGTTTGAAAATCATAATCACACTACATTTAAAAGTCACAAAATTAAAAAAAAAACTGTCGAGTCTGGTTCTAAAAATCCCCTAAAAATCCGATCAGCATTTTATTAATTTACATAAGTCGATTCAGAGTGAACTTTTGAGCATTTATTGGTGTTAAATCTATTAAAATGTATTCGTCCCAACGGCTCGGGGGACATCGATCATACTGTATATTATTTAATAATTTAAAAATAGAGCACATGTCCAAAAACGTTCTCGTAACTTCAGGCAAAAACAACCTACTTATCCTAATCGTAGTCTCAATCTCTAGATATGTTTACTTCCATACCCCATTCTAAAACTTATACACCTTAAAAACTTGTCCTGTGTGGCTTCATTGTGTTTTTTGTGAATACCGTATGGCACTAGAGACTTATGTCCCATTACCGATCTTACTAATTAGGCAAAAAGCTTGATCATACAAATCAAGTACGTAAGATCCCTAGATGTTCGTGATATCAGCCCCACAAGGTGATAATTTTATCAAAATATATATAGGTATAATATTCCCGGACTTACTCATTTGCAAACATCCCCCTTAAATCTAAAACTAAGCAAGATATGAAAAAATTCAAGAGACAAAAAAGTTGTGTTCCTATTTTCGTATTCCAAAATTGAACAAAAGTCAGAGACGTATATTTTTTGTCAGAAATATTCGTTCAGATCCCGCTAGAGACGCCACTGGACTTATTAATAAATTTAATCAAGTTAGGACTAAATTAGCTTCTTACTGTCATGAATACCACCGCTAATTTACAACAATTAGGTAAGGGATATTTAAGAAATTTACGAAAACCCATTTTTTTAAAATATTAACACCCTGTATCTTGGGAAATGAAGAATTTGCGCATCTGTTTATATGAATTTTTCGTCTTAAAATTACTCAAATAATCGGGTGTTAAATATAATTAATTAAGACCTGTATAACTCGGAAAAGTACTGTTCAATTTTGATGAAATTTTTACACAAGGACCATTTTAAAAAAATCCCAAACCTCATTCTCAAACTTCTGATCGGATTAGAGCGTTTCAAGTTTTTAGGAAGGTCTTTGACTTTTTACCAATCAGCATACAATTAGAATAGATTTATATCAATGTATCAATCTAAAGATTCCGATTTTTTTGCGGGAATAGCGACTCA
Source organism: Acanthoscelides obtectus (assembly GCA_963669975.1). Lineage (NCBI taxonomy): Eukaryota > Metazoa > Arthropoda > Insecta > Coleoptera > Chrysomelidae > Acanthoscelides > Acanthoscelides obtectus. The sequence goes on along the minus strand of CAVLJG010000005.1, from coordinate 49,496,400 downwards.
AATCCTGAGGTACCACGACCTTTCTACAGAGGTTTAAGATATATTGTTGATAAAAGTTTTGATACGCCCAAAATTCGCGATATGACACAAAGGAAAATTATCAACAGAGGATTAGTGGAACCAAAACTATAATTATTATGAAAAACAAATACTTTATTTCTTAAAAATATAACGAAAACAAGATGTATTGTTCTGTGCAACTAGCTATCTCTGTGTATGTCTTTCAATTCAACTACATCAGCATCTATGTTATTTATATTATTTACAGGATTGCTATATACATTTTGGTCCAGTAACCAGCTGTGCTTCTTTCCAACTTCTTCTGTTACAACTAAAAACAGTTGTTTTTCTTTGTCTTCCAGTTCTTCCCTAAGATAATTCAGAAGTTCTGATTCCTATAAGAAATAGAATGTTTGGAATCTGAGATTGTATGTAGCTTCTTGATTATGTATTCTCAGTTCTAGTGTATGGGATTCACAATGTAGTTTTGACAAAGAATCTAATGTACTCGAGTCAAATCGGTCAGTCCTTTTTGTCAAGAGACTGGGCAATGTCAAGGAAAAAAGCAGAAGAACAAATAAAATAAAAGCAGATCTGCTTAAGATGAGACATTAATTTTGATTCAGCTTAAATTAGAGCGTAATTTTGGATGCACTAAAAGTTTGCAATAGATTTTGCAAGCCATGGCCTTAGATGATAACCAAGATGCTCCACCTAGTTACTCAACAAAGTGTTGCTAAGTGATTTCACCTAACTCTAACATCACTGTGCTTAGAGCAGGACATAATCCCTCAAGTGAGGGATGTCAAGGTCTCTGTATAGCAGTACTTCATGATTGTTTGGTGTGATACCACATATGCACAAATTACATTTTACTGACCTGTTGGCCACTATGGCAGCCTTTTTGAAGTATAATTGGTTAATATATTCTACTAGAAGATAGTCATCCTAAGGCTATATCCCTGCATTAAATTACCAGTCATCTCTGAGCAATTGTTGTGGCTCATAAATGGCTCTGCCAATGCTCATATAGTTGGCTACACAGTGCCATCTATTAGAGCCTAACCTTTTCAAATTACTTAGAAATATTAATAGAGAAATAGCTTAAATAAATTTTCATTTTATATTGAATGAATTTTTGTTATGCAGGAATATAGCATTAGGTAGGCTATCTTTAGGTAGAATATGTCAATCAATGGTACCACTTCTTGACCATGACAATACTTTTCACATATATCTGTCTTCCAGGTGACAGTTCATTTATTTTTCCTTTTCTTCGCTTCTATGAATGTGTAGTGTATCATTTGAGACACACCACGGAGCATTGGCAATTGTTTGTATAACTTACTATTGAGTATTTAATCTGTATAAACTAAACAGACATATTTTTCTTCAATAATTTTGTGAAATTTGTAATTAGCACTTCTTAGATTCAAGATGAAGTTTAGGTATTCTTTTAACAAAACATCAAGTACAAACTTACCTGACCAATAAGCTGTGGAGAATCTAGCTTAGAGTCAAGGTTGTAAAAAAATCCATTTATTTCTCGTATAGTAATCCAGTGTTTTCTCCTCAACAGTAGAGTTATGAAACTAATTTTATAATCACTTGGCACATTCAAAATGAACCCACAAATGTTGTTCAAGTTTAAACAACTAGGATCTCTGAAAAAATATTTCTCAGCATTTTGTTCTAGTAAAGAACTCAAGTTATATCTGTGAACTACCACCCCTTCCTACATGAATATAGTTTTTTTATTAACATTTCCTTATGAAAATACATTTTGTGTGAAATATTGTCTACAAAAGATGAATGACTTGTGGAGTTAGAGCTATTTACATTAAGCTGAACTTACTTCCTCTTATCGAACCAAATAGCCTCATATCCTCTTGACTGTAAAACCTTCATGATAACATTAATATCGTAGTTCCCCAAACCTAATATAGACTTGTGGGGGTTTATCCAGTTATCTGGTGATAGTGAATGACAAATACAGTCCAGTTCTTCTTTTGTAAAAGCATCTTTCGCTTGAAATAGATTGTTCAAGGCATGTAAGGCGCATAATTCTTTGATCTGCTTTTCATGATAGATTTCATTTGATCCCATACCAGTTTCATAATTACATTCCATATTTGCTTTATTGAGGTTATGAATTCATTGCTTGGGATTTGGAAAAGAGGGATATTCGAAAATGTATTTCTACCTAAAAGAAATCGTATTGTGATAAAGTTTTTCATAGAATATTTAAATGTTATTGATTACGTTTTCAAATATAAATATTTACCTGTCAAAAAGGTATGACATGAGTCAACAGTAAAATTATATCAAACTGTCAAAAATTAGTGCCCTGATCTGAAGCATTTACTATCGATACGATAGTTATTATATAAAAGAGTATGCCTGACCTGATACTATCGCCTTCAGTTTAAATGTACGATTTATAAATTTTGGGAAATGAATATAGCGTATACGCAGTTCTGGGTGAGTTTTCGCAGTCGGACGACTATAAGCGAGAGTGACGTGCCTGGTACACCCAAAAGCAACAGATAACCTCAAGCTCTAGTGGTGTTGAAAAAGTAATCATACGATACTCGAGTACTCGTTACTCATAGATACCCGAAGTAACGAGTACCAATCCGAGCATGAACTGATTACTCTGATTACTTTGATTACTCTGTTTCCGTATCCCTACCCGGTACCCGTACAATCGTTGATCGTTGAGTGGCAACGCTGGTTTGACTGTAGCACTGCCGCTTATGCATCAGGGTTGCCAGATATCCCACATTCGGGTGGAAACCTGGAAACTCAATTTTTTTTTATTGCCGGACATATATTTGGTAATTGTTTTTAAATCTAAAGTTTACCTATTTAAACCGTGACACAAATTCGCTCTTATTGTTGTGATCTTGGGAACCTGAAAAGGATTAAAGAATCGATTGGATTTGAGCAAAGTTCGGCAGTATTATGAGGCAGAAAAGCGACAACAAGGTAACACCACCATTCAGGAAAACCACAATAATAAAAGTTCTGTCAATTTGACTCGTGTTTACATGCACTGTGTTGCTAAAAAAATATAATTCAGTATGAGACCACCAATAGTATGTGTAGACTAAGCTCCACGTAGAATTTCTTATATGGTATATGCTTAATTGGAATGCTTCGAAAAGTTACATGCCATTCGGAATTTCCTTGAGCCCATATACAGATCATCTTTCTAACTAAAAGACATGTTTTTAAGCATTTCTAGTAAATACAAAGTATTTTAAGTTTGTAGGCTCATACGAGTCATATGACACTCCATCCTATAAAAACCCATTTTGATAAGCATACATTTTGAAGATACAATGTTTGCATTAAACACGACAGACTTGAATAAACTATGCTTATAACATTTTGCAAATTTTAAGGTTGTCTATTCTCTTACAATATTCGGTTCCATTGAACTTGTTCAAATTCGACATTAATTACATGACGCAAGTAGCCGAACCGTTATACTCATACCCATAGTAATCAAAGTAACGAATACAATAAATGATTACTTTATAGAAGAGTAACGATTAGTAACGAGTACTCGAAAGTAACGATAATCAACACCACTATCAAGCTCGCCTATCGCTTTGAACCTGAACGTATTTTGGGAGGGGGAATGCCAACACTATATCCCATTCGTAGTCCATTTACGCCCAGACAAAACACAACATGCCCAAAAGCGAGATTCTACAGGTCCGAATTTTCCTCAATGGTCTTGAAATAATCTAACAAGATAAAGAATTATTTTTATAGAAAGAAGTGCACATACTTTTCACAATTCTTTAATCGCTGGAAGTTCTTGAATCATTGTCCGAATGGTTAATATTAATTATTACACCTTCAATTTGAATATCGATCATATTGTCCAGATCCCACATCTTTGTTTCTATTGTCTCTTGAACGTGACGGATGCAATATTTCCAATGGTTTACCGTCACTCTATTGACAGCTTCATAAAACAAATTTTTCTCATCATAAAATTTGAATGTTCTCATGTTTGAAACCACATAGTTTTTTATATTTGCCCAAATCATTTCAATGGGATTTAATTCGCAGTGATAAGGGGGTAGCCTTAAAACGGTCTTATTTTGGTTTTTAACCATTTCCTCAAAAACATTAGGTTATATTATATTCGTGCAGCCTGACTAGATGGATAAGTTCTGCTTTGACCATATTTTCATTGAAACTTATGTCTTTTGATAGGAGCCATTGTTGAATTTCTGCCTTGTAGATATTTTGTGAATTTTTTCTAGTTTTCTAGTGTGGTATGCAGCATTATCAAGTACAATGACGGCATTGTCGTCAAGCTTTGGGAGCGTTTCTTCAAACCATCGTTCAAATGAACTCCCGACCATTTCTTCATGGTAGTCGGTCGTTTTCTGTGACAGATTGTTTTTCTTTACCTGGAATAATTATTTCATATAGTATTCAAGACTACTAATAATAATACAAGCAGAGTATCTAACAGGCGTTGGTTCCAAATCTAGCAGATATAGCTAAGGTTAGTGTAGAAATTTTCAGCACTGGCTCACAGAGTCAGTCTACTTGACATCATTTTTACAACACAAATGACGAATTGGTTAGCTACACGTATCTGACGGATTCTTTAGGCCAGTGGTTAGTCCATCTAAGAAGGCTTGTTTTGCTGATTTAATTGTAGAGGCAGCCCATACTTTAGGTTTTGTATGTCCTGCATTTATCCAGGTTTGATCCAACTAATAAATCTTCCTGCCTTGGTCGCGGTATTTCTTTATTGATTTTAAATAATTTCTTCTCCATAAAATAATCTCTTATCTGTCCATCAAAATACTATTTCTGTCTTCTATACTCAAAATGAAGTTTGTTTTGTTTTTTATATTCTTTAACAATGTTGAAAATTGTCTTAGGACATACGCTTGTCTTTCAATATCGTTAAGGATAATTTCTTTTGCTTGAATATTCAAATATCCCTTCTTGTCACGTTTTCTGGGAGGAGACATCACTGAAGAGGAAACATGGCTGAAGGAAGCATTGGGAGAAATATTCTCAGTTTCATCTGCTGTATCCATATACGACATGCTAACGTATAAATATACGCTATGTATGCACCGAATATGAACAGCAACTGCCGGAGTCCGCGTGCCGGCGATTCCCCGACCCTGAGTTCTATCCTGTCGAATCCTACACTTGTTCATAGTTTCATGGCCGAATGACCAATAGGTATTGCAACGCTTAGGCGGCTGCCGCTTTGCCTCGCTGCATCTTTGTTGTGCCGGGGCATAAATGGACTACGAATAGGGTATAATAATGTCCGTGTATGGAAGAAAGAAACTAAACTTAAAGAAATTCACGCACAGTTCACGTGATCGGAAACCAGAATGCCGAGCACGTTACAGGGCCATACTGACAAATGATTTGGTTTTACGACTCAATTCAGAAGTATGCAAATTATTGCAGGCATACACATAGTCTAAACGTAAAGTTTGGAATTAATATTTTTTTAAAGTGTAAATTTCGTGGCAAAAAAACTAAAATCTCACGATTGTTGATTAAATATGAAGTAATTTATGCCAATAAAATATTCTGAGAAAAGGGGGTAAACATCCCAGGTAGATATTTGTATGGACATTTCGATATAAGTTTATTCATTGCCAATGTGGCAAATTATATTATAATTTGCTTTCCTAAGAACAATGTTTTCTTTTAAACACATAAACCATTGCCAATTAAGTCATTATTACCACGTTATATAAAAAGTCCAACAAAATGATACATTACTTGATTTCTTACCTCGACACATTTTAGGCAGAATAACAACATGAATGCACAAAAACAAATATAAAAGGTAACTTCAGTTAAAATTCCTTGACTTACAAGTATATTGGAACATATGTAGGTGTCAGAACAATCATACTAAAATACCTAGTACTTTTAAAATACTACCTCAGAGGTTTTTCAATCCTGGAAATCTTGCCTTGAGGGATTTATAGAAGAATCCATTCAAACCTTCACCTGTATATGCCCAACGTTGACCGACGTTTCATCTAGGATGAATATTTTTCTACCTGCTGTACGAAATTTCTTGATTTTTCTTAGATATTCTCTTCTCCAGACAACTATTTTGCCTTTTTTTAATAAGAACCTGTTTGTTCCCAGTTTTTTGCACTGAAATTCCATTTCTTTTAGTAACTTACGGAAGATGGATCTTTTGAAACTTATGGCGGTTCTATCGAAGTCATATATCCCATCGTTTATTATTTTACTTGGCGGTAACTTTTTTGGGTTGGTCAGTGAATGATTAGCTCTATACTCACGAACAATTCGGTAAAAAGTTGAACGACTGACGCCCGAAACACTTGCTACTTTGAAAACACTTTCCTCAGCACTTAAATCATTCCCTCCGTGCATTTCGTGTTTAAAAATGTTGAGAATAATTTGTTTTTGGCTGATGCTAAAATGAATCATTTTAGCTCTTTTTTAGGCTTCATCAGCTGTATCCGTATCAGATATTTTGAGCGCCACGAAATTAAACAGCCGAAAATCACCTCACAGCAATAGCAGCAAAAATGTGATGCCAACCCTGTACTGTATATTTTGTAACCTTTACTTTGGAAACAACATCATTTTATTTTATTTGTGTTATCCACCTGTAATGCATCTTGGACATGAAGCACCTATATATTTTCACTTAAGGACTATTGTGCATTGCTTTGCTGTTTGAAGCTGGTGTCTGCTGAACAGTTCAATCAGATTGTCTCATACCTACATCAAAATTATAGCAAAACACTCGTTGAGTCGCTCCTCTATAACTGATTAACGCAATGGAAACACTCATTAAAAACTTCTTAAACCGGTCTCACACGATGTAGGAGAGCGCTGACGGCTTCATGTGTCCAACGTTCGCCACATGGCACGTTCGGTAAATTTGATCCGCGTCAAAGGACGTTACAACGTTGGAAGCATGGTTCGTTACGCTCCCACACGAGATGTTATGTGTTTAATGGTTTTAGGTTAGAACCAGTAGCGGCGAAAAACATTATTTACTTGTTTGCTGTGATTGTGGTGAAGTAGAGGTATGTGAGAAACATTTTGATTTGAATACATACCTATTCATAATAGTGTATGTTCCGTCACTAACTTTCGAGCAGAATGAATTAAATTAGTATACGTACAAGCATAGGCTGCCATAATAACACTTTTTTCATATTGCTAATGTTTTGTACGTTTCGCAGGTGAGTTATGGCTGGCCTAAGGATATGTATTTTAGTAAATCATCAAGTGCTTACAGTTGTTTCATTATAATGTCCTGGAGCAATGCAAGACCAGTTGAAAAATATATTGACTTCCATTTCATAACTAACGAAAAAGATTAAATAAATGATAACTCAGAAAGTACTATCAGGATTTTGAGGAAATTTTGACTCTAGGTTACTACTATGGAAATGACGAAAAAGCTCTGCAGCTGTTGAAAATCGGTACAGTGGCGGCGGAGTTTTGATCGAAAAACAAACAAAAAACGGCCAAACTTCGTTTTTAGACATTTCTGAGGCTTCTGACAGACTTAAGTTTTGGCCGCTGAAGATAAAAAATGGTTTCATCGTTCATCTTGTATAATTTTTCCTTCAGTTGTAAAGGTTCAAGCGCGACACTGACGCCGATAATAGATGTTGGCGCCACCGTGCGTCGAATGTCCGAGACCAAAAAGTTCATCCCATCGTGTAGGAGACACACTTGCCAATTGTGGGGTGTCGAACGTTGTAAACAACGTTGGAAGTATCGTGTGGGACCGGCATTACTAGCATCAAGCTATCCAGCTATGTGATAATGGCAGTCGAGAACATCTCACTGTAATTACTATCGTATCGGTAGCTTATATTTGTAAGCATCACTCTATATTTTTCGACAGCTCGGTGTCCGACATATGTTTGAAAGATGACTGGTGTTGAATCAAATTCAAGCGGATAACCAAATGGAAATGGTATTTACCATTTTGGGTTGGTATTTACCAATCCGTTCAAGCGAGTGTAGTTATCAGTTTGGTTATAAGATCCGTGACGTCACGAATCAGCTGTTATATGTCATAGTTATCACCGCAAAATTGTGGTATTTACCCAACTCAAGAGTAGTTTTATATTTCTGGTTATTATTTGAAATGTGACAAGTTAGAATTTTGCCGGGTATTGGATATTGTTATTGTACTTCAGCTTCATTTTTGAGAAAAACGATACAGGCTGACTTCAGTTTTACCATAAAGTGGAGCACCTTATTAGTTATACTCATTACGGTTGTTGGGGATACTTTAAATGTAGTTCCTATGCTTAACAAAGTATCCTGTGTAGCCATATACCACAAGAATATTAAAATATGGCCATATAAACTCACTAGATGATATCCACCTGTATACGGTTTTGCTAATTTCTTTTTTCATAATTTCTGCTGAATCAATAAATGTTTTCTTTGACATGTGGAAAAATTTAGAGAATTGAAAGTTATCATAGCTACAAAGCCATGGTTAGATCATTAAAAAAAATCTGAAAAAAACATTTCTCCATGAATATTATGAAAGGTTTCTTATTTAAACTTTCCATATACAGTTGTAGACGAAAAAGCACCGATTATTAAGTGATAATAAAAATAATCAGAGATTATATACGCGCTTTTCTAAAATAAACAACTTGCAACAAAACCGCGGTTAAAACCAACGCGTTCAAGCGATTCGTGTAACTGACGTCATCAACCCGTGTGTCATCTTGAACCATATTATAACCGCGGCACATAACACAGAAATTTTGGTTATTCGCTTGGATTTGATTTTGGTGTCACTGATGCCTTATTTTGAAGTTTGACTTTAGTTTTATAGTGTATATATGTTTTGTGGCTTTAAATAAACAATATTGTGTACGAAGCAGAGGTAAACAAGTAAAATAAAGTTTTAAAATGCCCAAACCTAACACCAATAACTTGTTAGAAAAATGTCGTGTATGCCTTACAAAAGGGGAAGTTATGTTTCCACTTTTTCTAATATCACATAAAGATAAATCCATTGCAGACTTGATTTATCATCTAGCCTGCATAGAGGTAAGTCGCATGAGCATTTCTTTCTGAATGTGTTTTATTACTAACTAGAAGGCTATACGTATGCGTTCACATTTCAGATAACCTGGAGTGCTGATCTACCAGAAAACGTTTGTGAAAAATGTAAAACAACTGTAATAGAATTTGATACGCTGATATTGAGTCTCAGAAGAAACACAGATTATCTACAACATATCTTGAACAGGTGTAAAGCAACATCCACAAGTGCTAGCCAGGAAGATATGCTTTTGAGGAAAGAGCCTGTATCTGAAGATATTTCAGTTAATACTGTAAAACCTAAAAAACATACTACCTCAGTTGTAGAGTGTGGGGAATATCATGAACCTTGGACTAAAAATGTTATTATAGAACAGAACCAATATCAAGATAATGATGTATATTCTAGTGATGAACCTGACTGTGATTATGAAGATAGTATAGGTTTCCCAGAGGATTCTAAAAGCAATAATTTAAAGAAGTATAAGTGTAAATATTGTGAAGATTCCTATGATGATAAGGCATCCCTCAAAAACCATACTGAGATCCACAGAACATTTGTTTGTGATCAATGTGGAAAATCCTTTTTCAGGAAAGATTATCTTCTTGACCACAAGTTTACACATACATCCGAAAAACGATTTTCCTGTAAGAAGTGTGGAAAGCAGTTCAAGTATAGGAGTGGCCTACGAGTGCATGAAACAGTCCATGTAAACTATAGAGGATTTGTTTGTGATGTTTGTGCTGCAAGTTTTAACACAAAGACTACCCTCAATACCCATATCCTTCTCAAACACAAAAATGAAAAGAAATTTGAATGTGCAGAGTGTCACTTATCTTTTAAGTTGAATTCATGGTTAAGGAAACATTTTATGAGGAAACATAGTGGCAGTAGGACCAAAGACTTTGTATGTTCATTTTGTGGAGTGTCGTACTTGAACAAGACTACTTTGACAAGGCATGTTGAGGAAAAACATAGTGGGCCACAGAGAAGATACCCTTGTACTGCATGTGATAAAACCTATGCATCAACTACGAAGTTGAATCTTCATATGAAGAAAATTCATTTTATTGAACAGTAACATTAAATGAAGAAAATATACTTGCTTTGGGTTAGTTGTGGAGATAGCAAACCAATAGTTGCTTTGAATACTCTACATACGTAGTAACAAAATGTTTACAAAATCTTCAAAAAGTTCAACTAAGCAAGTATGAAAAAGCATTGTAGTTTTTGAAGTGGCGGCGGAGCTAGGGGTAAAAACACGAAAAAGACAAAAATCACTTAAGCTTCGTTTTTTTTTGTTTTAGAGGCTCGTGATCATTTTCAGAAAATTTTTTTTAAGAGGTTGAAAATTGAGGGTTTCTAAGGGATGGGGGAGGGTATGTCTTAATTTTTTGATGTTGGTATATTTATACCCTCCCAACTCCGGTAATTCTACGCACCTATTTGCAATGTTTCAGACATATCATATATTTCCCCATACATTTGCCTTTACTTTAAAACTCAGAATATAGTGGAATTTTTTTCGATTCGCGTGCTGCTTCTGCTCTCTGTGTTCACTGGCGGGTGTACCGATCTGGTTCACTTTTCTGCCCATAGTGTACTGTTGTCAGATGGGCGGTAACTGCCGGTAGGGCAGGGAAAGAATGTCTATCGATTAATTATATGGGCCTGTTTGACTGACTTGACCCGTTTAGTTTCCCTAATGTACATGTTCGTAAGTAATTTTTTCTTAAGAGGGTTTAGCCTGCGCCTTTTTGGTCTGGTTAAACATGTTTATTTTCCATGAAATATGTTTTATAATCAAAATTATGATAAAATGGAGTTTTGATTTTAAAAACTCATAAACCTCAAGGAATTTCATGCAGGTTTTGTTTTTTTGTTACTTTATACCTTTAGTATATGAAAAATTCATTGGTTTGCAGGTTGTGCACCTGACCTTGGCCTATACATAAATATGCACAATGGATGTGAGTTGCAACCTTAATTCATAAAAGGTTTTTTCTGTTTTTATAAACTAGGAATAAATACAAATAAAACCTTGTATCTTCTCAAAATATGTACCTGTATGTTATCTTTCAATTTGAGCTTGATATAATTCGACAGTTTTTCGCTCTTGACCTTGAAATGACTTTCAAATGACTTCATACGCGAATATGATTCAAATCCTTTAGGTACCCATTAAAAGTATAAATTTTTCCATTAATGGTCAAATTTCTATATGAAAATATTTTTTTAACTGATTTGAGATTGATAAATAAAACTCTTCGAGTTCAAATTATTTTATTTATAATCACATGTTAAGTTTAAGTAACCTTACCTGTGAAGAAGTATACAAATATATAATTTGATCAGTTTAATTTTTACAATATTATATGGAATGCTTTGATACAGATATTTAAAATAAACCTTGAATAACAGTGTGACACTCAGATGTGAAATAGGTACATCAGTAATTAACCTACTTTTTGATTGTTTGAGATGAAAACTTTCATTATGTAATTCGCATAATCACAATAGAGGCACTACTTTTTGTAAGATCACATGAAATGCTAATTGTGAATCTTTAAAATAAATAATGGGTGATTCATTTAGATGTACTTTTTTGAAAAGAAAAAGTATTAAAACAATTAATTTAAGGGGGCTTATAAATTATAAATAAACAGTCTGAGGTTAGAAAAAAATGGAAAGTCACCTTTTTTGGGGTGACACCCACCCGGTGACTCAACTTTGACAATGTACACACATAAAAAAAAATCGCTAGCACAGGCGTCATCTATGCCGATTCCTCCACACAAGCACTAGCTCAGCTCTATGTATAATTTGGGGATTCTCCCAAAAGCGTATTACGCTGCCGTGTGGGATTCCCCGTCCCATAGTCGCGATCCTTGAAGTCTCAGTTACATCATTTCTCATTTGTTTCGTGATGTGTGTTGTGTTTGGTTGGCGTGATGTGTTAAACGTGTAGTGTTAAAAAAAAAGATACTTTTGGAGATACCAAGACAGCGAAGACACTTAAAAACAGCTAATGTTACAGTTTCTGATCGGGTATCTCTCGATTTTTTAAAGTTTATTGTAGAATGGGATTTTACAGAATCTGTTACAAACCTTATGATTGCACTAAATTTTTTCATGGCGGTTTGCATGTCCGTAGCTTTATGTGAAAGTAATTTCAGTAAACTAAATTAATAAAAAACTACTTATTTGCGGGGAGCAATGACATAATCGCGGCTTAGCAATCTTGGTATATTAGCCACGAGGCAATACAAAATATAAATTTTGATGAAGTTATTTCTGAGTTTGCAGCTGTCAAAGCTAGAAAGAAGAGATTTTAATTGTTAGTTTAATATATTTTTTCTGTCTTAGTTTTACATTAAATGATCCATGACGTTTATAAATCATATAAAATTTATTGCTTTTGACTTTCGATGGGGTGACACCACCAACTTCCGCACGGGGTGAAACCCAAAGTAGCTAGGCCACTGGTGACAATCTAGAAATTTTGAGAATAATTTCTGTTTTCATAAAAGTTATATATATATATATATATATATATATATATATATATATATATACAAAGCATAAACAAAAGTGAAAATTCATTTACAGAAATATATTTGTATCTATTGAGAGTAAAATTACTCTGTATAACCTCCTTCAGCCCTAGTGACCGCCTCGATCCTTGTCCTAAAACGGTCGCATGCTCTCTTTAAAACACGGTCCATATTGGTAAATGCTGCTTCGAAAGCGGAGCGTAGAGATACGACATTAGGGTGCCTGGACTTGTTAGTAACCATTTCGACTACGCTCCAAACATAATAGTCCAGAGGGTTCAAATCCGGCCTATTCCGTTATCCGATGGCCAGTTTGCACTAAATGGCTCGTTTGGGCCGGTGCACCGTCCTGCTGAAAGGCATATTGTCTCCCCGCGGCCACAGTTACCATCTACGGTTCCACGACATTTGTCAAAACTTGCACATAAACTTCTTTATTGACAGTTTGTCCGTTTTCGAAGAAATGTGGCGGCATGACATCACCTTCACTGGACAGAACACCTAGGACGTGAACACTAGCCGGAAATTTTGTTCGAGGTCGTGGCGAGCCAGCGATCATTTTTTCGGTTGACCTTTGCGTCAACAGTAAAAATTTTTTCATCACAAAAAATCTGATTCGCCCTGCCACCTCATTTTTTAATTAACTCAAGAGCAGATTGCAGCGAGCAAGCCGTTTTGTTCTGGTAGCTTCATACAGCATCTGTCGCAACTTTATTGTGTACGACTTGTAACGTAGGTCCTCTGCAATCCGACGCATGGTTCGCTCGCTGACACCCAATACTGGCGCCAATTTCCGCAACGATTGCACCGGGTCCTCCGAAATCAGCGCCTGAGCCTTTTCCACGACTGCCGGAGTTCGTGACCTTCGTTCCCTCGAATGAGTTTTCCTCGCTGGGTTAGAGGAGCTTTCCCGAGACTCCTCAGAAGCATTGTACTTGGATACAATATCATATACCGTTGATATCGGGTACCGGAAGAATCGAATTATTTCGGTTGGCGAACGCCCAGCGCGAATACTTTCGATAATCGCGTCTCTTCTGTTGTACTCCGCACTTGTACGTAACATCCCGGCGATGTTTAGGTTATGACGTTTTACTAGATGGCCATGGCTGTTAAGAACGTCAATAGCGATCTCTGGCGGAATTACTAGGTGGCGGGAAATTCAATACACTGCCACGACGGAAAGCGCCCTTTATTTATAACTTTATGAAAACAAAAGTTATTCTCAAAACCTCTATTTCATCTCATAGCTATTTAACTTAAAGGACGAATACTACACGATTTCGTTTAGTAACAAAAGAGAAAGGTGTACTCGAAGTTCAATTTTCCTGATAAAAGTTCTCATGGGACCGAAGCAATGGGATGATTAGTTTCTGAGAAATAGGGGGGCGACATTTGCCGACTTGCAGAAATGGTGAATAATGTGCACATAAAATCGGTTTTTTAATTCCTAAAGAAAACCATCCAAATGCAGCATGTAGCGAATCTGGGAGAACTTTATAAGATAGCTAATGCTCTTATTAATAGATACTGTAACTCCTTCGTAACTGGGACCTCGAGTAACGATGAGATGCCCTCGCAATATCAGCGCTTAGGCAATCAGAGTTTCGCTACCGAACATCAAGAGCGGTAGAGTTTGCGGCAAGATGTGGCGACATCGGGAGCCTTTGAGAAGGATTGATCGACATTGTATAGAACCTCGGTAAAGCGCAGGAATGCTCTGGAACTCGTCAATTTCAAATAAATACCCAGGCGGCCTCTACCAGAGGGACAATCAGTGGACAGACAGCGGGTGATGAGTCAGCAGCACAGACTAGTCGACATAGTCATAAATTTGTCGTAAATTAGTTACAAGGGTTGTTATAAATTAGTGTGGAAGTAATAAATTGGACCTAAAACCACTAAACAGTAAAACGGTGTTTTCCTTACAGTACCATCCTCCGACTATTATTTATGGGAGGAGCTAATGCTGCATTAGTGCTTCAGCTGTTAGTCTGGTGGTAGGTGATGTAGTAGGTACCCTCCACAAGGAATTTAATCACGTTTTGAAAATCCAATAATGTATCGACTATGTATATCTTATTGAAAGTTTTATGAAAATAACGAGGTTTTACTTGATTATGCAATAATTAATGGGCATCATTGAATATGTAAATCTGGCGCGTCAATCCTAGGCACGTGTGGTCTTTTAAATGCTCTCCACGAGATTGCTATCAGTCGAAAAAGTCGACCCAAACCGTCCGATATGCCGGAAGCAGACCAAGGCAAAACGCTCATATTAATAGTCAATAAATTGCTAGCTAAAGGGCCCCTCACAACAAAAAGAAATACCATCCATGTCTCTTTTGTTAGATGACAAAGACAACCATACAGTCGATGGCTTTTTAATTTGTATGCTCTAAATGAATCATTCATTATAAAAAACGTAGAATAAAATATCACGTGATGGATTTTGATATAAAATTCATCATGTTAAAGTTTATAAGATCTGTGGTTGTATAGCACGAAGTTTGAGATACATTTAAAAGTTTTTGAAAAACAGCAGCTTTGATAGTTCTTGAAGCTATACGACAATACATTAAATAGTGAAGATGAATACGTAACTGACAGAATGTTTGGACTTATCACTAATTATATTATAGTTATTTTAACAATATTCCGTAACTGTTAACAACATCACAAAAGCTAATAATAAAAATAGATCTAACGTTCTTATACATATATACAGACAGTTTAATTGACAGGTTCAATTAATTATAGTAAACAATAATAAATTCCGACTAGATATTCATACAATCTTTCCTTGAGATATGTAACAATATTTACACACTGTCAAGCGGACGCATTTTGCTTATATTTTATGTACATATCACACTCAAACTTGCAAGTTTTGTAAGAAGCTTATATCACTATAAACCCCACAGGTAGTTTGATATGCTTCTAACCAAGATATGAGAAAAATCGACATAATTATGACACGCGTTCGAAGTTTTTATTCAATTTCTAAGTTGCTGCACTGATGGAGTGCGACATAGATTAGGGGATATATTAATAGTATTTCATGCACTAGGGCGCTAAGCGGGCGGTTATGATCCGCGTCGTCCGCGTGAAATAAGAACCCAAGGCGCGTGGAGTCGCCAAAGTTGACGTTTTCCAAATTTGGTCGATAAGTGCACTACTGTGTCTTCATTTTAGCAGAAAATGTTCACGTTCATACACAAATTGCCGCTAAATCTTTTTTGCTGCACAGCCTTATGAATTCTAATAGGATATTAAAGGAAAGTGCCTAAAACTGGAACCCCACCTTGTTAATGGTAAAAAAATGAAAAACCAAACAAAATCACTACCTTTCAAAATGGCGGACTGGTAGGTGGTCAAAGTTGAGTGTCTTTCTACATTGAATCACTTATAGCGTATAACTTTACAACTAATCACTAAAACGTTATAGTATATAGTGTCGTTTCTCTTCTAAAAATTAAAAGGAAGGAAAGGGAATGATCTATAAGAATGTGATATAAAATTTGGGACATACTGTTTAAACAAAATTTCCAACCGCTTTCTAGTTGCACCACAAGTGAACGCCGCAAGATGGGGCATCAAGCAGCTTGACAGATCAAAGGAACAGTGGCTTCTTCCTCTCAAGTTGTTGTTTACTAAACATACTCGTTATTGCGGATGCGCTCATTCGAAAAATCGTCTTCAGGTTACTGTCCTTGCACGGTGGTACCGTGGCGTGTGCCCAAGAGGCGGCAAGGTGCAACTAGAAGAGAGTTTCAGAAAATGCAGAGCCAGTGAGACCAGGCGCCCGCTAGGGAAGGGGCGACCGGTTTAGGACACTTTCCTTTTTGACTGAAATGGGCATGTTTGCTTTCCGTCTCTGTAACCATGACCAACCGCGAAGACAGCGCTGTTTCGTGCTTATTAGTATCTCATCAGTGCGATATAGATCTTAGGTCTAGTCCTGGACACAGACGAAACGGAAATCAAACAGTTGGTTATGATCTTTTGAAAAACTCCAAGTATTGTGCGTAGGTAGGCAAACCATCGGTAGGTGGTGATCATCAGATTTTCACTACACTTGCGCACTTTCCTTTATGCTTTTTTCCATCGTTTTAACCAGTCTCTCTTGCGCACTATTCGACGTTGCCCCGCCTAAACTTCAATAACGAATTCTGCGTTTTGGCACCACTTCCGAGTGGTTCGAAAATCCTCTTGTCTCCCTGGTCCCAGAGGAATGGACAGTCTTCTCCTTTTTCCTCAAGATCGACCAGACACGAGTCTACTTGATGGTTATGTGACGTCATCATGTTGGAGAAATAGTTGCGACATCTGTTGGAGTAGTCGGGGATGCTGTGACTTTTCTTTAAGTGGATAGAGCTTAGAGTCTTTTCGGGGTCTAGACCAAGGATTTCTAGCACAACCTAAAATGGGGAAATCAAAGATTTTATAAAAAACCGGCATACGCGGTCAAAGTGGTTATTACATGTTAATTAAAAAAAAACAGCACTGTATTAATTGTGAAAAATACTAGACGATATTACTAGACTAGACGCTGACAATCTCAATTTAACAAAATGGTGGAAATTGTACGTATTCACCTTGACTTGGTTTGCAAGCTCAAGTCAAGTATTAGGTATTAGCAGTGAAAACCAAGTCAGGTACTTGAAAATTCAAGTAGTCTTGATATTACTTGATAATTTTTGTAATATAAATATGAGTAGAATAGTATAATTACACAACGGAAAGACTTAATTTATATATAGGTTATACATATATACATATATATATATATATATATAAACAATAAATACGAAAATAATGGGCAAAATCCGCAAAAAGAAGGAAAGTGGATTCGAGCAGAAAATAGTTTAGGTAACCCGAGCGATACGTATTTCTGCTGGTTGGCTTCATCAGGCCCGAAATGAATGCACATATTATGTAACTACAAAAGTAGATACACATGCCCATACATCCGGATACGGGTGTAACCTGAGGAAAGAAAGATGGAGAGCAAAAAAAAATCACACATGAAGTCCACAACAAGAGCCAACCTACACATTGTAGTATAAAATGGCTAGAAGACCTCGAATTTTCAAGGCGACATCTAACCTCAACCACGCGGCTGGTTATAGCTACTTGCTGTTGTACTTCAAGGCCAAAGGATTTACAAAGAGAAACTGATCATGCGGAGAAAGGTAAATAACAAAAAACACGAAAATAATGGGCAAAATCCGCAAAAAGAAGGAAAGTGGATTCGAGCAGAAAATAAGATAGGTAATCCGAGCAATACGTATGTTGGCTGCATCAGGCCCAAAATGAATGCACGTATGCAATTACAAAAGCCATACATCCGGATTTTTTGTTATATACCTTTCTCCGCATGATCATTTCCTCTTTGTAGATCCTTTGGGCTGCAAGTACCACAGCAAGTGGGTATAACCGGCCGCGTGGTTGTGATTAGATCTCTAGCCATTTTATACTACAATGTGTAGGTTGGCTCTTGTTGTGGACTTCGTGTGTACCTTTTTTCCATCTCCATCTTTCTTTCCTCAGGTTACACCCGTATCCAGATGTATGAGCATGTGTATCTACTTTTGAAGTTGCATATGTGCATTCATTTCGGGCCTGATGAAGCCAACCAGCGGAAATACGTATTGCTCGGGTTACCTACCCTATTTTCTGCTCGAATCCACTTTCCTTCTTTTTACGGATTTTGCCCATTATTTTCCTATTTTTTGTTATATACCTTTCTCCGCATGATCATTTTCTCTCTCTCTCTCTCTCTCTATATATATATACAATGTGTTTGGTCCCGACATACCGATATGGGGTATTTTCAGCTATTTTTATCGACAAATCCACCCCCCTACAATTCCTACCCCATCCCCCTGAAATGGCAGCCATTTTTATTTTTATGTAAACAGAAAAAAATGTGGAAGAAAATTGATTATTTTGTGCATTTCCGCACACCATTCAAAAACCAGCCTGCGAAGTTGTACCTTTTTTGTGCTAATTCTACAGCTTTTTGTTATCCTATGTATTCTACGTTAAGCAATAGATGCTATCTAACATGGGTCAAAATGGGTGTAATAAAATGCAAATTGTTTTCAAACTTCATATGCATAGAAATGACAAATCAATGTTTCTTATAGAGAGTTTGGACATGTTTAATGTTACAGAAGTTGTTGAAAATGTCATCCATTATTGGTTATGCACACTGTTGTTCTTGAAACAATGTGTCCTGTTGACCGGCAGACCATATCCGTGTCAGCCCTAATTTCGTTCGCAGCGGTATGGATCCATTTCAAGGGGAGTGAGGTATGACATTGTAGGGGGTGGATTTGTCGATAAAAATAGCTGAAAAATATCCCCCTCAAATATCGGTATGTCGTGACCAAACACATTGTATACATATATATATATATATATATATATATATATATATATATATATATATATATATATATATATATATATATATATACATATAATTACAGAGAAAGCACACAAATTGACAAAAATACATCATCCAGCTGTAAATTCAAATAGAAAAAAAACATGTCTTCATCAGCTGATACAAAATAATAAAAAAATCCGAATTAGCTTTTCATTAGCTAACCACGAGTTAAGAAACATGAGGGTCCTAATGGATTTATGACCAGTACAGCTCTAGAACATTCCCTCTCAATGGACGCTGATGTTACAGGTGTCGATCAGAAATTAAAACTAGATTTGGGAAGACATTTTTATGCCTTTTCCACCACTCCAGATTATTTGCATTAAAATACAAAATACGGTCCATCGGTTGTATAAATAATGAAACTGAAGGCCTTTGTAGAACAAAAATATAATTTGCCACCATGTATCAAGTAGTTTGGAAATGCTTGACCTCAACTCAAGTAGAACAATAAAAAAATGAATTCAAGTCAAGCATTAACGTTTCAGGTAATTTTATTTTCAGAAAGTCTCTAAAAATATCAAGCTATGTTACTTTACTTGATGAATCACTCGAAGTAGTTATTACTTATTCCCGATACTTTTAATTCAAAAAATGTTGGATTCTACAACTGGCAGATATCGATTATCTAATTTGAAACAATGAATGAATTCATTATTATACGTCGGCCATGTTATTGAAAAAAGTCGTGTATACAACTCGATGTCGAAATCCTAAGTTCAAAAAATGGTGGATGCTACCATTAACCGATAACGACCATCTTACATACAGGGTGGCCCATCCATGTGTGGACGGAATATTACTCATAAACAAATACATGTTGGGAAAATCTATTCTTGGCATGTTATACATGACATTTGAGGGCACATTTCTAAAATATTGGCCATTATACTGGATGTCCCAATTTCGACCTACATATCAATTTTGTGATTTTTCAAATAGAATGCCTCAAATTTTAGTGCATATTTGGATAAACCAATTCAAAAGAAGAAAATTGATATAACATACTATGGGGTTTTGGTAATTAGCTACTGAGATATAAGGTGTTTTGTCTAGAAATAAACCCCACTTCGGCAACCCCTCAGTCCGTCATTTTGAAATTTGGAATGCTGAATTCTATATCAAAAAAAACTTACACACCTCAGCTTTTATCTTATTTGTTACATTTTCGAATTTTAATTTTTGCTCATGCAGGGCGGTCAAAAACGCAAATTGTAGTTTTTCTCAAAAATGTCAAATGCATCACTCTGTATATTTGTGCAAGTTTGATTTCAATTTTTTGTAAGCTTTTTTTTGTTATAAGGTTTGATTCAGATAAAGTCACTAGATTTTGAGTTATTAAGCTTTTAATAGAACAACACAGCAAAATTAAGGAAAAAAATCACATCACTCATGGAAACAAAAGACAAAGAGTGGATCTAGTTCCATATTGCCACTGAGAGTAAAAACTAATAACACAATCAGAAAAGTATAAATCAGCTTCAAGCGTAATAGAGAAAAACAACTAAAACAACAACATAAACAAACAACTATCAGTACACAAAAAAGTATCTCCAGCATGTTGAATACACAGCCGTAGTATTTGGATAAATGACCGTTGCACATCCCTTAGCATGTGTTCCCTTATGTTCAGAAAAGCATCCTTAATCCTTTCCTTCATATTTTCCGGGGTAGATGGTGAATATCTATAAACCTCTTGCTTAACGTAGTCCCATATAAAGAAGTCCATAGGTGTCATATCTGGTGATCTAGGAGGCACATCACGACCAATCCAACGATTGTTACTCCAGGTGTCCAAATAGTTACGCACACGATTATGATAACGGGCAGGTGCGCCGTCATGTTGGAAGTACATATGCATCCGCAGGTTGACATCTTCCAAAAGCAAAGGCAAATGCTCCATCAAAAAATTCAAATAATCTGTACCTATTAATCTGTTGTCCTAAAAGAAAGGTCCGATAACTTGTCTGCCAATAACTCCTCCCCAAACATTCAAGCTCCATTTATTTTTGAAATTTATTTGCCTATCCCAGTAAGGGTTTTCCGTAGCATAATAGACACTATTATGCTGCGGAACATACACATGTTATGCCTGTTGACAACATCTATGCTGTTAAAAGTTGCCTCATCTATAAAAAGAACCTTATCCAGGAATGTAGTGTCTTCACTGACTTTATTTAGCATTATTCTACTAAACTCCATTCGAGCTGCGAAACTGTGAGGACGAAGGCCTTGATGCAAGCATAGGTGATATGAAGTTTTTATTACAATGCTCACAAAGCTAGTTTTGACAGTTTGTAACTAATCAACAATTTATTCGTTTCCAAGGGTTGAGATATTTTAGGGAATTGAGCCGTTCCATAAAAGACGTGCTAATAACCGAAAAAATAGCCGTAAAACCCTTATGTGTCTAGTATAAAAAAAGCTTATATAAAATTGAATCAAAACTTGTACAAATATGCAGGGTGATGCGTTTGAAATTTTTGAGAAATACTACAATTTGCGTTTTTGACCAACCTGTATGAGCAAAAATTAAAATTCGAAAATGTAACAAACAAGTTAAAGGTGAGGTGTGTTAGTTTTTTTGATACAAAATTCAGCACTCCAAATTTCAAAATGGCTGACTGAGGGGTTGCCGAAGTGGGGGATTTTTCTAGACAAAACACCTTATATCTCAGTAGCTACCAGTATGTTATATCAATTTTCTTCTTTCAATTGGTTCATCCAAATATGCAATAAAATTTGAGGCATTCCATTTGAAAAATCACAACTTTGATATGTAGGTCGAAATTGGGACACCCTGTATAATGGTCAATATCTTAGAAATGTGCCCTCATATATCATGTATAACATCCCATTAATAGATTTTTCCAAAATGTATTTGTTTATGAGTAATATTCCGTCCACTCATGGATGGGCCACCCTGTAGTTCCCGAGCAACTAATTTGAAGTTTGGTGGATGCTACCACTAATTAATGTCCAAAATCTACAGGCTGTTCATTTGAAAACTTCCCACCACAGATTTATCGAAAACCACTGATTAAAAGAAAAAACGCCGAAACACGTCAAAAGATTTCTCAGTCTTTTAGCCAAAAACTACATCACCCCCTTTCACCCTCGGTCCCCCAGAGTGATTTCCTCAAAAATTTTAAATGACAAGGGGTATCAAGTAATAGCTTGTTTGAAAGGTCTTTCGAAGTCCTTTAATTTGACGTTTGATTTTTTGAAATGAGTCGATTCGTTTTCTAGAAAATTAGAAAAATCATTATCTTAATTTGTTCAGATAGAAAACAAAAACACACGAAAATATCACTTTTTATTTCAATAAGTGTTCGTTAGGATTTGCTAAATCTAAAATTCGCTTATAATTTAAAACCAAACCAAACCAACATAAACAGCAATTCGGAAGATTAGACGTGGAAACAACCAAATAACAACCCGAATTTTTTCGGCATTCTTTTCATTAACGCAGATATCCTGGACCAACTCTATTTATTGTTATACCTGTTTAGATATTTGCTAAGGGAAAGAAAGAATTTAATTTGCTGACATTTTTGACAATCTTGGAATAGTGAAGATTAATTTATTGATCCAGATTTTACTTCCAAAATGGTTTATACGCTAGCTGAAAGAGTAGAAATGATTCTAATTTATGGTGCCTAAAATCAATGTGCTTGCCAAGCTGCCGTCACGTTTAACGCCAGACATCCGGGGAAGATAACTTCGCATAGGTATGTTTTGGACCTTGTTACTAAATTTATTCAAATTCTGTTGCAAATAAAAAACGTGATCATCGGAGAGTTTTGGATGGAGCGGCTCAAGTTGAAGTTTTTTGTCATTTTGGAATAAATCCTAATACTTCATCACGCAAAATCATTGCTGCGACTGGTATATCATTGGGCTCTGTACACACAGTTACTAAATTCCATAAATTTCATCCATTCAAAATCAAAATATTGCAAGAGATAACCGAGGATGATTTCGATAGGCGAGTTGAGTTTTGCGAACAAATGACTGTAGCGATTAATGATAATTAGGGCGAAGAGGGCCTTTAGAACAGCCTGCTAGATCTCCTGATTTGACGCCATTAGATTTTCTCTATGGGGCCATTTGAAATCTATTGTGTTTACTCACCTACCTGAAAGTTTGGATGGACTTCGTCAACGCATCATCGAAAGCTGCTATGATATCCCACAGCATGTTTTTTCAAAAATGTCCGTCAGAAATTTGAACATCGCCTATATCATTGTTTGGCCAATAACGGGCAACATTTTAAACACTTATTGGCATATAAAGTGATCTTTTCGTGTGTTTTTGTTTTCTATCTGAACAAATTAAGATAAATTTTTCTAATTTTCTTGAAAACGAGTTGACCACTTTTTAAAAAAATCAAGCGTCAAAATAAAGGACTTCGAATGACCTTTAAAACAAGCTATTACTCGATACCCCTTGCCATTGACAATTTTTAAGGGGATGATCCTGGGGGGCAGAAGGTGAAAGGGGGTAAAGTAGTTTTTGGTTAAAAAGTTGTCCCCATTGACAAATCTTTTAACGTGTCTTGGCATTTTTTATTTTAATCAGTGGTTTTCGATAAATCCGCGGTATAAGTTTTCAAATGTATATCTCTGTATATCTAAATAATTTTGGATCAAGTTCGACTGATCAACAACGCTAATTTTTAGAAAAGGTGCAATAAATGCTGCCAGACTTTACCTATTTTATAAAACATAAAGCGTGGGGCATTGCGTAGCATTTTTTTCAACGCCTACGTACCTGCTAAGTAGGATACCAGGTGCGCAAAGCTGAGTAAAGATAAGACTAACTTCATCAAAATCCTGATGGCTGATTTTTTTATACATATACCTTATAAAATATTATTATAAAGTAATAACATTGCTAGACATTTCACGTAGGGCCAGACGCTTTAAACAAAAAAAGTTTCGTATAAAAATTATAGGGCCGAACGGGGACGGTTTATTCGATATAAAGGACACATTGCATGAAAAATGTTATATTAGACTCGATGACTTTTTTACACGCGGCAGTGACCTCCACGATGATGCAACAACGCGCACGCAACATCAACGATCGCAAATTATTTCGAATTATGAGCTCATTATACATCGAACTTTTATCATTTAATTTTCCCATTTTTACCGAGATCAGAAGCTTCTTAATGATAGAACATCTTTGGCTTCATGGGCGCCAGCAGGAATTTTCCTCAGGGGCCAACCAATCATTGGCAAGAGATGACTTTGTCTACCTGCACCCAAAACTTTTTAAGAGCGGGCAGCAAATTTTCCCAGCGGGGAATGAATGAATGAATCATGAAATTAGAGGTATTCCGGCCACCATAAGGAGCCAGTGCATAGGCCGCTTAAACGGGCCCTTATGCACATCTTCATTCCTTAGATCACAAGCCTCGCCCTTTTAGCGAAGTTGAGAATCGCCTTGAGTACAAGCTCCTTGACGTCCTGAGGGTCCAAAGTAATGGACCCCAGTATAGTCTGCCTATAGTAGCTCAGAGCTTCACAGCGACACAAAATGTGCGCCGAGGTCTCTTCCTTTACCCCTCGGCGCTCACACAAGGGATCCTCAGCCACCCTGATCACGTGCAGGTGGCGCCTTAACGTGTTATGACCAGACAACAGTCCCACCAGCAACCTTAGGTTGGCTCTATCCAGAGATAAGCAGAAACGTCCATCCTTAGCTCTGGACCCTTCAATGAGTTTCCGTGCCTTTCGGAGATGTCTGGAGATACTTCTCCATTTCTGAGAGTGTTGTCTTGCAATCCACGTCTCCATTTTCCTCCTAGCTCTAAGCGCGGTCACTCCTAAAGCTGGCTTAGGACCAACGAGCTTGCTGGCTGATCCGGCCTTCGCCAGAGCGTCCGCCGTCTCATTGCCCCTTATCCCAGCGTGCCCCGGTAGCCACATTAACGATACCGTAGGCCTCGCTGCGAGGCAATCCAGAGCCTCCCTGCATTGCAATACAAGACTCGAAGTAATCTTACAGGCACTTAGTGCCTTCATTGCAGCCTTGCTGTCGGATAAGATTGTTATTCTTCTCCTAGGCCCACCCTCCTCCAGAAGGCGAGATACAAAAGCCAGAATCGCAAAGATTTCCTTCTGAAAAATAGTGGTGCATCCACCGAGAGGCAGAGATAGCCTAGTTGTAGGTCCAGAGACCACAGCACCTGAGCCCTCTTCGGTGACCGAGCCGTCTGTGTACCAGACCTGCCCGTTCACTCCGGAGAGTCTCCGGCTACCGGCGTCCCACTCCTCCCTCGTTGGATACTCCACACTAAACTTGCGGTTGAAGCGATATTTAGGGGTAATTCGATCATCTCTGCTTAGAAGGACGGGGTCCTCCATTTGCAATTCGACTAAGATGACAGGATTGAAGAAGGCCCAGCTGCCCTGACTCCACAGTCGATGAGCGACTACTGTCGCTTCACCGCGGATCACCAGATCCAACGGTGGGAGATCCAACAGAGCTTCCATTGCACTCAATAGCGTTGTTCGCACTGCGCTTGTAAAGCTAGTACCTACAGGCCAAACGCTGAATTTTATAATTCTATTAAGTTTGACCTTAGTTGTCTCAGTTCTAATGCAAGGCCATAAGACCAGGGAGCCGTACAAGAGAGGGACGTACTATCGTCGTGTAGAGCCAGTATACCACTTTGGGTTTAAGCCCCCACCTTATACCGACAACACGTCTACAGGCCCACATTGAATTGCGAACCTTGCTAACCTTGTATTCAACATGCCCTCTCCAGTTCAGTTTGCAATCCAGGATAATTCCCAGATATTTCACTGATGGTGATAGAATTAATCTAGTCCCAAAGAAGGTCGGCATGACCAGCCCGTCAAGCCTTCTTCTAGTGAATAGGATCAGCTCGGTCTTTCCAGCATTAACAGAAAGATCGACTTCCCTGCACCACGATTCCACAAAGCGCAGAGCACCCTGCATAATTTCAGAGACTGTTATACAAAAACGTCCCCTGACTACTATGCTTAAGTCATCAGCATAGGCTTGCACGTAGACACCCACACTGCTGAGCCTAACGAGAAGTTCGTTCACCACGATGCACCACAGTAGGGGTGACACAACTGACGCTGCAGCTTACGTCATTCAGCATTGCTGTCGCTACCCGACCCTCCAGAGTAGATAGGACCCAATCTATTAGGATTGATCCAACCTCGTGCCCAACTAAGACATGTCTGATAGAGTCGGTTGTAGTGAAATTAAATGCACCTTCAATGTTCAAAAAGGCCACGAGTGCCACTTCTCGCTGATCTAGTCTTCTAAAGCCTACCGCCCAGATTGTGTAAGGCCAGATCAGTCGATTTCCCAGCTTGGTATGCAAACTGATTTGCATGAATGACACACCAGCGGGGAGGGCAAATTCTAAAAATCCTTGAAATTGTACACAAAATCATGCTGAATATGCAAATTTTAAACCTGCGGGAGCCCATAGC